>JAODJW010000040.1:23982851-24044893 GCA_026777045.1 Hyperopisus bebe
TCTATAGTCATAGTTTATTATATTAACGGTATACGTTTAATTATATGTTTGCTATACATTCATATATTTAATTTACAATTGATAAATTGTAGTTAATGTTGAAATAATATTGTAAATTGCATTAACTCACTTGTGATAAGATACTTGCGCTGAAGCAGACTGAAGCCACGCCCACCGACGCCATCTTGTTTTCGCGATTTCCCACTCATGTTACCGATCTAGCCAATCAGCAGCCTCAAAACTTACACTTGTGTGCCATATGCAAATTTTTGATGACGCTGGTGTTGTACCGGGTCCCGGCTACAGGGGCGCACTCTCGAGTTCAGAGATACACAGTGTGTAGTAAGATTTCAGGGTTTTGTGGTATGTTAGGACATGGCGCCAAAATTTGAGAGGGAGTTTCTGGGACTTAGAAAATAGCTTCTACATTGCCAGAATTATAAGGACATGGTCCCTGTCCTCATAATCCCAAATGTCCCTGTAATGCTGGTGCGTATTCAGGTCAAAAGTCCTTTTAAAGCACAAAAACCAACACACACACACACACACACACACACGCACGCACACAAACACACACAACCATGAAAAAAAATTGAGACCACTCTATATTCTTTTTAAAATCTGCATTTTTAAACCCTGGTTTCATCCTAGTTCTGCTGGCAGAAGGCTACACTGAGCTGCAGGATGCTTAAAGAAGAAGTTAAAAATTTCTAAGACAGCAGTGCACAAGTACAAGGTGAAGCAGGAGACACTGGGAATGAGCAGAAACTGGACAGGTGAATGGTGGAAACAACTGTCTAATGCCAGAGATGACCGTTATCTTATCTGACAGTTTCTCATGAATCACAGGATGACATCAAATGACCTTCAAAAGGAATGGGAAACATTAAGTGCAAGGGTGAAGTGCACTGATGAACAGCTCGTATCAGGCTCTAAGAAGCAAGACTGAAGTCCCTTAAAGCAAGGAAGAAGCCTGTCATCAGTGAGAAACAGAGAAAAACCAGGCTTTAGTTTGCAAAAAAAATATATATATATATTATTATTCACAGACACACCCCCATAAAGTGTGAAAAGAGTGAAACAGAAAATTGTGCTGTGGGTTCTTATTTTTTTCCGCGGCTGCTGCATACATATATGTGTGTGTGTGCGTGTGTGTGTGTGTGTGTGTTTATATACTGTATATGTGTTTATATATATGTATGTATACATGAATACATGGTATATTTCCCTCTCTTGATTAATAGACCTATTTCACAGAAATGTGATTAAAAATGGCAACATCATAAATAAGAAACACTATTTAATTAACCATTAATTAAAACTACTACCCTTTTGACACCAAAAAAACAAGTGTAAATGTTATTTGGTGTTCTGCAAAGAGGATAATTCCCTCTAACACACGAAAGAAGATAATTATCCATCCATCCATCCATCTTCTATACCACTTGTGCAATACGAGGTTGAGGTGAGCCTGGAGAGTATCCCAGGAAGGGCACAAGATATTGTGATGTCTCAGTACTGATTACAAAGACAAAACATTAAACCATTAAAACTATAATAGTTATAATTCAATATTATAATGAAAATAATCAACCAATCCACTGAAAAGAACAAAAGTTATATTCAGGCTTAGAGTTAAGAGGAGAAGGCTGAGAAAGTCGGCTAACAGATTTGAAACCCTTTTGGTCTGGATTTGGGCCACAGTGACAAACAGTCACAAACTTGGCTTAGAATCAGAAAAGCTGCATATTATTCAGATTCTAATAACTGAAAATTTATATTCCAAACATTTGTATCTAGAAAGGTGAGTACACATATATACATGACAATTCAATATGCTTATATTTACCATAGGGATGATCGCTAGCCTTGATGGTGACAGTGGTGGCTGAATTATCAGGATCAATACTGGCTCCACTATTCGGGGTAGATCCAGGTTTCCCATCACTTGACTCAGCTGACACCAGCTTGATCTCAAACACCTCAGCCAACTCTGGTATGTCATCATCCAAAGCCAGCAGGTTTAGGACCTAGTGGTGGTCAGGGGTGCATGTGCAAAACACTGACTGTGGCTAACTGATGTAGTTCATTTTTCATTCTTTAATAGCAAGACTATGAAAGGCCAGTTTGCAAAGACTAACCAAACATTCCACTAGGTGGAGCTATATTTAAACAAATATTAAAAATATTCGTTGCTGTTCATTGTGTAGTGAAATAACAGTTCATTTTTTAAAGTACGAAATAAAGTGCACACAAAATTTCCTCTACAAAATACTTGGTACAATATATTTGTTACAATGGCATAGAATATTCCACAAATCATCTTCCTAACAAAAGTCAGGACACAGAACAGAATTTCAGTCTGTCATATTTTAATAAAGTATATTTTTATATAACACTTAAGCAAAATACCACACAAAAGATTTCTGATAGGTGTCTATATCCTCACCTCCTACAACCTACAATAATCTTGTGTTTATGTACTTCTTGAACTATAACCAGTGCACTACGGCTAACAGGCAGGGCAGCATGCTCAGAGGGGTTTCCCACCCAGGCACTGTCGGGAGGGCAGTGTTTCGGAGCTCATTCATGATGGATGAGGGAGCGGAGTTCCCTGTTACCTCAGAGCGCTGGCCGGGTGAGAAGAGGACACTGCCGCTGGTGTTGGCAAAGTCAGGGGCGGTGGGGACGGAGCTGTCAGAACCGAGCTGTCTAACGGTGTAGTTTACAAAGACATAGTCCAGGGCTCCTCGAGTACGCTCCACTACACAGGAGATGGTGGAGCCTTCCTCTGAAATCTGCCAGTAAAGGGGATGGAAAGTGCTGTGGCTTCATAAAATGTTCCGGAATCAAATACGTAAAACAATCATTGCACAAACATTTTTACATGAGTAGTATGGCATCCCATCATTTTCATTAATTGCTTATTCAAAAATCATTTCATATTGAACATAACAGTGAGTGGCCAACAAATGTGAAAGTATGATTGGGGTAGATGTCCTTTTTACAATTTAGCAATTAAGTATTGCCAGCTCAGCAATTAGTTTAGGAAGATCCTGTTTGTCTGGTCATAATTTTAATTTAGATCTAGTCAGTATTAAAGCAAGGCTAGATGCCTTTAGACTTCATCACAATGTCTTAGGGAAAGGTTTCCTGCAGGAATGCGGACTGCTCATGCACCACCTGTTGCGTTAATTGATTTGGCTATCAGTGAAGTCATGAGGGCTATCTCTCTGAACAAGAGACCGGAGTTCTGCCCACCCAGGCGTGAAGACAAATTAAATATACATGGGGACATGGACCGTGCAAGGGAATAATATTACATTTACACAAATTGAGTAAAAAAATACAGGAAACAGATACTTCACAATAACGGTATTTTCGAAGGCAAGCAGAGCTGTTTCCTTATAGCCTTACATCTGGGATGCAGGTCCCGGTAAATCCGAAAAGGCCATTGGCATTGTCACTCTTCAAGACTCGCAGTATGGCAGTGGGCCTGGGGTCTGGAAGGCGGGCTCCACCACGGACCGACACCAGCTGCAGGTAGAAGACCTCCTCGGCCTCTTCTTCTCGGTCATCCCGCACCTCCACCACAAACCCCTTGCGCTGCTCGTCCTGCCAGTATTCCAGGTAGCCTGACACATTGTGCAGGTCCATCTTAGCAGGCTGGCTGTGAAGCTCTCGGATCTGCACCCAGTCCAGCTTGCTGGAGTAGAGCCGCACATCTTGCATTAGACCAGTGTAGAGTCCCTTTCCTTTAGGGTCTGATCCGATATGTACTGGAGCTTCACCTGAAATTACCAAAAAATGAATCCATTACATAAAAATCAAATAATAACATAAAATACATGTGACACTACCAAAAAGCACCATCAATCTGAGATTTTGTGATACGGAATATAATATAATATGGAAATATCAAATTACAAACACATAATCATCAAGGGAACAGTCTTGATTTGTAGGCAGCGAATGGTTATTCCAGACTACTGTAACAAATACTGCTTCTACACTAGTACCAATTTGACTATTTTAGGAAGTCCATGGAGCTTTGTGTTATGGAAATAAAGTGCCATTTATTCAATTTAGTAGGCATTACACATCAGGAAATTAAACAACAGTGTAGCTAAGCAATGTTTCACAAATGGAAAAAACACTGGTTCTACTAGCTCGTTTAAGCAGAAATAGAAGGAAATGGCACAAGCATAATGCTTAAAAATATCCATAATTCTTTTATGGGAAAACAGGACAGACCACAGCTGTGTCAACTGCCTTAGCTTAACTGACAATGAAAAGGACCTCGATCATGTTACTGTAATATTACTCAAATATGGCAATTCTGAATCATCTGAATCATCCGAATATAAAATTGTAAATATAGTCCATTTCTATGGATGATGTTTGTTTTTCTTACAGAAAACAGGTCGTAAACCCAATACCCTGTACCACTTCCTGAGGTATATGGCCTCAGTGCAATTTGTAATTTCAGAATGTTGGATGCCACTCAGACAGAACTGGATTGAGTTTAAAACAACACCCTGAATGTTTTAATGAAAAATACTGGTGTTCTTACAGGATTTCATAATGGACGCATTACATCTAAAAGGATGAAAATACCATCTATTTTAGAATTAGTTGCAGGCAACCAATTTTCATGCTAAGTCAAGGACAGAAATCAACAGTCAGAATCAGCCAAGATTCTCAGTGTAAATAATTAAAACAAACCTTAGTCATCCTGTATACTGTAAGTATTAAAATAAATGCATATTAAATAAGAGAGTCACATTAGAAAATAAGTCGGGATCATCACTGAGAAGAATTATTAAGAGTTAAAGCTGAAATACTGCACAATTTGAACGCACCTCAAAGAGAATGGTGTAATATTTCCGTTGATTTAAGAATGAATAAAATGTGACAGCTCCCAGTTAAATGGACAACAAAATTATAAATTACAAAGTATTAATGCCTACAGACAACTTATTGTTTCCAATTATTAAAGAAAGACACCTGAATTTACAGTATGTACTTTAGCAATTGCATCTACATTTATGCAAGTGCAAGCACAACTCATTAATACTTTTAGTGTTAGGAACAATACTCTGCATCTTGTTTGTATAACCAATGTAATACTTTACGACCTGCAACAAAACATTATGGTCAACATCAACAATGTAGGTAATTTTCCTTTCATTTTGAAATTGGTCTTTTGTGCAGCAATCATGCATAAAGGTACCACAATATCCTATATGTTTAGAAACAACCCTATCTATGTGTTTGTGAAGCATTTTACCAAGAATACACTTCATCATTTAAAGCGTCCTTCTTCCTTATGTTATATTGTACTTCGTAAAACAATAAAACATTTTTATTTATTAAAATTCAACTTATTGGGTTAATTGGTGTGTGTGTATTATAAAGTTCTTCCGGCACCAACATCACCATGCTCCCACAGTCCAAAGAACTGGTACATCTACTGCCCAAAGAGTGTGACTGTGTGTGAATGTGTGCCCTATAATGAACTAGCATCCCACCCATGGTATCTCCTTTTTGGTGCCCTGCACCTCCTAGGATAGGCTCCACACCACTCACAATGCTTCATTGCAGAAACACTTATGAGAAATAGGTGACTGTGTGATCTTATTAGAGAAAGATCTCTCCAGTCAGCATTATATTAAACTTGACCCTTTTATATTAAACTGTGCCTTCTATTGGTGGCCTGTATTTTGCATAACCATTTTACATTTAGTCTTAAATCTTGGATTTTGCTTAGTTAATATTACCCCTAAATATAACTAAAATCACTTTACATTTTTGTGCAAGGAATTTTGTGCTATTTTCTAAGCATTACTAAGACTACAGAGGGATTTAATCTAATTTTTACAGTAAAGAGAAGAATTATAGTTTGAATGTGCTTCCTGGGATTTGGACCCACAACTTTTGTGTTGTTAGGACAAAGAGATACGTATTGAGCTACAGGAACATATTTCTGTTTTATTAATTAAAACTGAAATGCCTTTGTAGCACGTCAGATCACCTAACCGTGGTTTCCTCACCTTGGGCCTAAAGAGCAAGTGGGACACGGCTGATAACTTCCTATGCAGGGTTTTAAATCCATGCTGTGAATAAGTCATGGAAGAAGGAAAAGGGAAGCCAGTCACACATGCGTGCTTCTGCAGGAGGATCCTGGAACCAGACTAAAGGGACTGCTGCCTCCTACCTGCTAGGGGAATACTGGAGGATAACAGACCCTCTTTTGTGTAGTGTCCCCTCATCCCCTCAATAAACCTGGGGTGGGCTGAACCAGACAGCCTCGTCTGTCTGCTACAAATATGCAGTATATGTACTAAGACTGGTGAAACAAACATCAAAAACTTTGCTGGCAGAAAATGAAAAAGATGACTATGGATATGACTAGTGGTGGGAATTATCGGATGAAGAGCATTTCAGGTCCATATTTAAAGTAAACACATGGGCTGTAACAGTACACATCTTTGTCGTGAGCCATTTGGTTACATTGTTTTTGGTCAGAATGAACAATGAAAAGAATGAATTAATACATGTTTTGACACAGGAACAACAAGGAAAACATTATGGTAATTGTGGCTGTGAGTCTGATTACAGCTAGTGCTGAAGAGCTCCCAGACCCTCCCATGTCACTTCAATCAGTAGTTTGGGAACATTTTGGTCTCCCAAAAAATTACACCAACACTGGAAAGAGACTAGTTGATAAGACAAAGACTGTTTGTCTACTCTCTCACTTCACACTTGGATGTTGCCAGAAACACATCCATGCTAACTCATCTGAGACAATATCATACTATTGCATGAAGCAATGGAGCAAAGCAAGTAAGTCTCCCCTTGGCATTTAAGGTGCTTTTGCCAGGAAATTCAGACCAGGCTAAAAAAAAACTATAACTAAAGGGGTGTTTATCTCTACAGATATGCGACCATACTCGGTAGCAGGCCTGATACGATGACAAATTGTGCTGGATGATATATTGTCCTAGAAATTATTGTGATAGAGGATATTATCGTCATTTAAAGATCATTTTATGCCACAGATATAATGCAAATATAGTAACATAATGCAAGTAATGTAAGTACACCCGTCCAAAGAGCAATGAACATTTAAGAATACATTGGAAGTTCAGCTGAGGAAATAATGTGGGAAAATTCAACACATCATCTAATGATTAAAATGTTTTAGACTAATTCAGAGAAATTTAGAAAATGTTTTATCCAGAGAAATAATATGCAAATATTAAATAGGACATACAATGCGCAATCCATGTAATACAGTATGTGAATTGGAATATCAAATAAATGTACATATTCGTATGACTCTGTTGGCTACTACAAGATATCATAATGTGATGCTGTCGCCTATTTCTGTGGTTCAAGTTAATTGCACGAGAGGCCAAAAGATAAATAAATCAGAATTTAAGCTAAGTAATATTTTGAAAATGTAATGGGAAGTACTCGACTTTTGTTTTTATTTTATCTCAGCTGGTTTCAGAGCCATATTTATAGTGGTTGTTTAGTTTTAGTTTTGATTTTATTTTTGTACCTTACTTCAGTTTATGAGAATGTTTTTGTTAATGATTATAACCTTGCCTTGCATACTGTATGTGCATAGTACATGGTTAGTTTTAGCAAAATTCTTATTAATTCTTACAACATCGATACACTTCATGAGCATGACTTTTTAAAAGCAACTATAAAATGACACTTTCACGCAAAGGAGCCACACCCTTGACACAGACCGGAAGAAGGCAGAAACAGTGCAACTAGCTAACACTGAGGGCATTCATTCTTAGTAAACAAATTTTGCCAATGTCGAGGTCAGACAAAAATATCGAGGCTATGTCCATATAATGTGATTATTGTGACCGGCCTACTTAATAGAGAGAACACGGGATCTTGTTCATTATGATTGTTATGCAGCCTTATTAACATTTTTTATTCATTTTTTTTTTGTCGGGATGGCACAGTGGTTGGCACTATTGCCTCATACCTCTGGAACCAGGGTTCGAGTCTCCACCATTGCCCCGTGTGTGGTTACAGGGGATGGATGGTTGGATTTTTAGTGTGCAAATGAGCATCTCTTAGGTTTTGTTATTCCTACATTGACAGACACATTGTCTTACTGTAAACCAACTGTTCCTAATTGTATTTTCAGTTTTAATAATAAACAATTTCAAAACAAATTCTGTTTCCCTGCTGTACCAAAATGCACTGAACCATGAATACAAGCAGATAGCTACACTTATTTAAATGGACACCTAGTTCATGTTAAAATTTTATGTTTAAAAATTGATTTTGAACATGTCCTAAAATTCACCACATTGAAAAATCATGACTTGTAATTGAATTGATTGTTCCCCCCACCCCTGATATGATTGTTCCCCCCTTTACTGAAATGACAACAGGACACTGAAAAATCAGAACAGTAAGAGCATTGAAACACTGTAATCTGGTGCCAGGGAAGGCTTTTATGAATACTGTGGACAGTGCATGAGTAAGATTAACAAGACGGCTTTTGATCAAATCAACCCAATATATTTACTTGAAGCACAAATAACCAGAATAAATCTTATTTTGGGAATATTATAAAAATATCAAGTGTATCGGGGAATGCCATCATGTTTGAAAGTTGAACAAAAAAAGAGGAAGAGGATGACTAGAAGCAGGAGGAATTAAGTCACAACAATGAACATGCCACTGTGAAGCCTGGAGAATCAGACAAAATTCAGGACATCCATGGAAGGATGCCATCTACATAGACGTCAGCAGCTGACATTGACTAGATGGTACCTAAAATAATACAAATGTATATGAGATATTTATTTATATTATACGTAAATTTTACACCACAGGAAATACCATTATTAAGTTCAATTTCATAAACTACCAGTTGGAAATGATAACTGTAAATTCTGTAACCTCCTGAGACCCCACCCATTCATTTATGTCCATTGTAGTGGACATTTTATTTTTGCATCTATCTTTTCATTGATGTTAGGAAATGCATTTATTCCTGTTGTACACTAAAGAGGATGTGCTGTGAAATTAAAAATAAAAATAAATTTGAAAAAACATAAATTGTAAGATGTCTTATTTCCTCCAAAGACAAATAACCCAAATTGAAGGACACTTTTTTCCTTGGGTCTCAGGAGGACATAAGCAGACGTTAAGTTTTATGAGAGACTTACCATCAGTGATGGCCTCTCCTTTCAGACTTTTGATCCCACCAGGCATGGTATTTCCATTCAAGTAGAATTCAATAATGCCATCATCTACAGTTATGATGACGTGCAACCAAATACTATCCTCAACATATTTAGCAGCTGTGGACCTGGCGATTTGAGTGCTGTTGGATCCAATAGCACTGTAGTAGAGCATCAGTGTAACATGTGACTCGTTGGTGTGAATCTTGATACCATAATAGAAGGTTCCATTGTCTGTTCCCTTGGAAATAATAAATCCATCTGTGTTGGGCCTGGGTACCAGCCAGGCTGAGAAGGTGAAGTTGGATAGACTCTGGGTTTGTTGCAATTGATTATCAGTACTAATGGTACCATAGGCACCATGAAAGCCTGGAAAAAACAGTGCATCTGTAGCAGAGTGGGGTCTTCTTGAGTGGGCTTGGAGTTCCACAGCCCTGGGGAATGATGCCATCAGTATGAGGTCCTGCATTGGTGGTAGACCAAGAGGAAACACATCTGACAAAATCTCCCATCCAACTCGCACATCCCCAAAAGTGCCCTGCTGTCGGAGGATGATGATGGTGGCAACATTTGACATATCCTCTTCTGAAAGCACATCTTCTGCTACTTCTAGGTCCAGACTTTGGTCATCAATTTCAAAGACGCCAAAGGGGTCATCATTAAAAGGTATAAGTACAGACACATTAAGGTTTGTTTCAGCCAGTCGACCACCTGGTCCGGGGTAGCCACCTGCAAAACAATGATGTTTTGACAATCTGTCATTTTTGTTAGACCTATGTACATTAAAACATGACCATACATTTCATCCTAAGGTTTCCTTTAAGCTTAACAGACCTGATCAAGAAAAAAGAGATAAGATGTTGAGAAGTTTGTAATTTGAAAATCATCAAATAATGTAAATAATCATTGGAATTACAACACTGAACTTGATTGTTGTAGCATATTATAATTATCAGTATTGCGATTAATACATAATACTTAATAATATATTTTATTTGATTTACCTTTTATGTTAACAAGATTGAGAACAAAGTACTCATTAAACTCTGGTAGTTTGTCAGAGATGGCTTGCAAGGTGATGGGTTTTGTGACTTCTCCAGTGGTGAAAATGATGGATCCTGAGGTGCTGATGAATTCTTGGCCTGGTTCTAAGACTGTGTTGTTGTCGGACAGTTGCCAGGAAACAGTGACATTGCCAAAATGTCCACGGCTTCTCAAAACACTGACAAGAAGAAGAAGATAACCTGAAATTCCCCTTAAATATTATTTCATATATATAATTTGTTCAGCATAGTTAGTGATCATCATTAAAAAATTCATCTATATTCAAAAAGGTACAATCCTGGTTTAGATACAAAATTTATTCCATAAATTTAACCATTTAAATTTCAAAAGACAGTACGGAAAAAATGAATGTCTTCAAATATTACTAGTGTCAAAAACATAATAAAAAAACATAACCCTGAAGGAACCAAACATAAATGTGAATTGCGTAGAATGTTTCTTACTAGAAGTTGTTAGATTTCCCTTCTTCTACTTGTCTGACAACTTGTTCCAAAAAAAAGTTACCATTGGCATCATCGTTCGCCTCAATTATCACGGTTGCTGTATCAGCACCATATACCACTGCATCACCTGCTCAAAAAATAATGACAATTTCCTTTACTAGCCTCAGACGTGTACATGAGTATTTAGTAAATCCTCTATATGTCTATTTGTTGCTCTAAGAAATGTGAAAAAGGATCTGTCATTGAAACCACTTCAAAGGTAAAATGTATCACTTTTCTGACACATCTCCATTTTGGACACATACTAATTAGAAAATATTTAAGAAGATATTTTTCTGTTTTTATCAGACCATTTGAACTTTAAATTACATTTTATGGTAACATTTTCTATGAATGGCATGTCCATAATAATCTATGAACACATTCATAGCACATTATAATACATTCATAAGGTATTAACACATTATAGCCATGTTTATTATACATAATGAATGCTTTATGAACCTCTCATCTATAGGCACTATAGATACCTTCATAATGCGGTACAAAGCATCCTTAATTCTTATATTAACCGTTATAATGCATTATGAAGGTATCTAGTGTCATAACAGCCTGTGATAAAGTAACCAGGTTCTATGTAATACCACAGCACAACTTTCTGTGACATATCACACTGATTATCTAAATGCAAAAAATCATTTAAAAACATTGAACAGACCTGTGGCATTGTATAAAGTTATGTAAAACTCTTCGTCTGTTTCAGGTTCATCATCATCTTCAGTAACTACTGAGATGTTCTTACTCCACTCGTCTATACCGAAAACCAGCGTTTCATTAAACTTTGGAATGAAGTCGCCAGATGATGTTCCACCATGTGTGACCACATACATCACTGTAGCAACAAAGTCAGCTGGCCCAGCTCTCAAAACTGTGAAGTTGGCCATTTCACCTTCTTGCACCCTAACCAGAACAGGCTCTAAAAACACACACACACAAATTACATAAATAATGTCATAAATCATTTGTGAAGGAAAGGTTAACAAAAAATTAAAACAATGCAATCACAAAAGCTAAAAAGTACCCTACATAACTAAATGTTTTTTACCTGCAAAATATATTGGATCATCATTTTTCAGAATCTGCAAGGTTGCATTCAATGAATTTCCAAGTCGTGCGCCATTAGTGGCATTGAGAAGATTGACTGTGAATACTTCTGTGTATTCTGGTATCTTTTGGGAAAAATCTGCATTAGATATTTGATGTTTTCAAAACAAGCATTTAGAGGAAATTTGTCAATTACCTCTTCTTTAACAGAAAATCAATACAAACTAAGACCTGAGATATTTACAGTTTACAGTTTATAAAAGAAATCACCTGATCGGGAACAGAGAAGATTGTGAGGTTTTTGGAGAACTCCTTTTCTTTGAAAACAACAAGCCCTTGCACTGGAGAGATATCTTCCGATAAGTAGGGATCCAGGATCCAGAAAATGGACACTTCTCCAAACGTACCCCTGTTCCTCACAATTGGGAAGGATGCTGTCAGAGGACATGAAAAACATTTCAGAAAACAACTTGTCCAGAATGAGCAATATCTATTAAATATTCAACTGAGACATACAAGATTTTCTTAGATTTTCCTTTACTCCCACCTGAGAAAGATTCACTCCCTTTACTTTCCTTGATTGCCTCCACCATGCCAGGGAGGATAAACTCAATGACCCCAAAAGGGTCATCATTGCTTCGGACAGTGATATTGACCTCCCTGGCAGATCCCAGATGACTAGGAGGGGTACTGTGGCTACCGAGGATTACACAGAACATCTCATCTAGCTGTGAATACAAATGACATCTGTTAATTGGATAAAATTACAGATATGGGTATTTGACTAATCCAACATTTAAATTATACAAATGACTTAAATGATCACATTTAAATTATACAAAGAAGACTTAAAATCATACAGAACTCCAAACAACTTTAATTTAGTACTCATTGTACCTGAAAGACCGTAAAGGTAGCAGCCAGATAATAAGCGAAATGTAACTACAACAAGAAGCCTACCTCAGGAATTCCATCAGGTCTGGCCACAAGTGCAACCACTACTTCCCTTTCTCCTGGATTAAATTCCAAGATCCCTGTGGCCCCATAGAATTCTGCATTGCCTGAGGGTATCACTTCATAACGGATAAGCTGCTTTAGCAATAGGCCCTGGGACCGAATTACCCTAAGCTCCACAGCCTCTCCCTCCTTATGATACAAGGCAAAAAAAGGACATAGCAAGAAAATGATGTGAGGAGGATGAGGTAAAAGCCATGTGCATAGACTTAGAATACCAGAATTTTGTCATGTTACAAAACTATGAATACATTTTAGGTTTTTAAACTTACATTGATGAACCAAGGTCCTCGAGACTGTGGTGAGAACTCAAAAATTCCACCAGGGTCATCGTTCTCAATTATTACAATCTCTCTGCTCGTAAACCCTGGTTTCAGAATCTGGTTCTCCACATTGGTCCTGCACAAATAACAGCCCAAGGAACATGATCAAACCCAAGTGCATGACATGACAACCAGCAAATATTTTCAAGGCCTTTTTGAAGATTTCTTTTTTATAGGTAGTGTGTCAGGAAATTCACTTGATTAAAAATGAAAAACCACTGTCTGGTCGACTGAAAATATTTTTAAAAATATATTTTCTGCAGATACCATAATAATAAGTAAAAATAGTTTTATATAGTTATTACTGGAACTCGCATTATTGTCAATAACCAAACATTTTCTGTGCCTGCTGATCAGACCTGTCCAATAGTTAAGAGGAATTTTTATTCAGTTTTATGAGTCACTGATGCGGGAATCCAGATCATTGTAATTTCAGTATATCTGAATGTCAATGGCTTTCACGTCACAGAAATTTTTGCTGGAGGTCAAAGCGATGCTACTGGACTAGACATAACCACATTCTGTGCTGTTTCTTACAAAATACACACAGGGTCTCAATTTGCGACAAGGTCATAAGAGCGTGCTGTTGGCCAAATGTTGGCTCAAGTGGTTGGAGGCTTTGACAGATTGTGGCACGCTGCATCTTCCCAGCTCCCATCTCAGCAGGAGTGTTAACTTAGTCTGGCCTCAGCTAAGCAATGAAAGAGAGGAGAGACACTCCACAGGGGTGGAAGGAGCTCCACATAATTGGTAAATTAAAGACAAAAGTAAAACAGAGAAAAGCATTCCAAACAAATGCATTCAGCAAACTCACTGCATGCATACAAACACGGGTGTCTTTACAGACAAGGATAAAGCCCTCAGTTAAATTAGGCACTACTCATAAAGAAGATTCACCCCCTGCTTGCACCCCTGCTCCGTCTTACACCCGCAAAACTATCCCCAACACCCCAGCAATCCACAAGTGGGCTCTATTTAGACAAAGTCTTGATTCACAGCATACAAAAAGCCAAAACTCCACTTCTCCACTTACCCAAAGTACACTACAGACCTTGCTGTTTCTACCCTGATGGCAGGGTGCAGGCGGGAATAAGGAGGGACATTCCCATGAACACTTATGAATAACAACAAAATGGATCCATAAAAACAGGAAAAATGCAAAAAGGCAATCCTCTGCCATTTCCCCCTTACACCATTCTTATGCTGCATCTGCTACAAATTCCCACATGAGATACTTAAAAGGGCAACTCCATGCAGAGGTCAGTTTAATGTTATATCCATAACTCTGGTAAACTGCAATGCATTTTGAACTATGTAAATTAAGATATGCAAATTGACTGCAGACACTAAGCTTTTCCATGCACTGAGGCATTTTGTTTGATAATATGAATATGAATGTCCACATCCATAATGCTGGAATTGCCCTATAGGCATTTTTCAATCCAGTTGAAAATCACTAAGGTGATTCCTTAGTTCCTACTTATGGGAAGTCACCCAATAGCCAGGTCAGTCTTTAAGTTTAACAATGAGATTCTTTACCTAACACAAACCTATAAAAGATACTAAACATAAACCATACATAGACTGCCACATAGCCATACAAAGGGTCTTGCTTCTAACACCTGTACCTTGTTAGTGTCTAATTTGTGGAGCCAAAAGAGGTAACTGCAGTGCTACAAACAGAATATGAAGGTCATATTGAAATAAAAATAAAACACACAGCACCTGTCCAGAGTGATGAGAATGGTCTCATTGATTTCAGGAATGGTGTCAGCTTTGATAGTGATGTTAATAGATGAATCACTTTCTCCTGACGGAAAAGTCACAGAACCACTAAATGGTCCAAGATCATTGGGGGTTACATCCTGACTATTTCGCCCTGTCGGTCGCAAACTCCAGAACACCACAGCTTGTCCATCTGTCCCATCGCGGTGTAAGGGAAGAGTAATCTGTGGAAAAAAGCCCCCTTGAAAAAATCTAATAGCATTAAGATTGTAACAGTAATATATACGTATTATGTAAGACTAAATTATCAAAACTGATGGTTTGTCATACCAGAGTAATGTTGTCATCCTCTGGTTCATTCACAATCACAGTCTGGTTACTGATGAAACCTATTTCTCCATTTGCGATGTCTGAAGTGACAGTCAGAGTGATGTTCAGGGAACCAGCAAACCTGGGACTGATGGATGGGATCGGGGGGCTGATATTAACTAGATCAACACTGTCCAGCTAGAGCAAGAAAACAACAGAACAAAAGTAGGTAACCTGCTAAATGCAGAAATGTTCACTTATAGGCTCATGCACCCAACGCTAATGCCCTCATTATTTTTCAGTGTTATAATTTAATACGTATAAACAAATTCATCAGGTTTTCATCACTTATGAACCAATTATATGCCCATTAATTTGCATTCCATGTGGCCACTCATTTCCAGTTTGTTTCTGTTTCCACCTCCATGATACCAACTAATTGCCCTTTTTGATACAGTCATAAATACGCTCCAGCTTAGATGGCCTGTTTCTTTTTGTTGTGCATCTAAAAGGCTTTCAATTAAATGTGAAGGAGCACTTTCATTTTGTACTTGTTTATTAGCCAGCCAGATGGAGGTTGTTTGTTTAGACAACTCCACAAAGCCTATGGCCACAGGCCAAAGACTTCATGTTCACAGCACTCACGCATGCTAATTAAGAGCCACGTTTATCACGAAAAAAAACAATGTTTATTAATGAGGCTTGGTTTTCTGTGGTGCTTCTGTTTCAATGGGGGAAAAAAATATTCTTGACCATGCAATAAAAATGCTACGACTAACCCTCCCGTTGTTAACACTCATGGTTAAAAATCTTAAGGACGGTCCCTTTGCAGTATATATCAAAATCTTTTACAATCAATAAAGTGTTGCATCTAATGGAGACAAATGGGACTGTTTTTAAGTCATGGCTCACCTGGATAAGAAAATGCGCCCCATTTTGAAGGAATGCATCATTTCGAATTGGCAAAGTGAGCTCTGCTTCTGATTGGGCTCCTGAGAAGGTCAGTCTGTTGCTGCGTGTGCCATTTAGGACCCCGTCCCGAGCTCGGGTGGGATCCACAAGCCCAGCAGGGATGTAGAGAGCAGTGAAGCTCAGCTGGACATCCCCTAACGTGCCCTTGTCCCGTATGAAACTCAGGGATAAGAAACGTCCCGCTGGCTGGCTCTGGATCCTCTGCTCCTTCATGGGATGGAAGCGAAAGAGGCCATACACGTCGTCACTGTCCTGAATGTAGAACACCATCTGTAATAGTGGGAGGCACAGACATTCAAACACTTTTCACCACAAATACTGCTAAAGACATATTTTTGAAATTAAATATAATGATATCCATACATGCTACAGAAACTCATAGTCCTTTTACTGACGCGTTTATTGAATTTGCGATCAACATTTGATTATGAATATGATAGTACATTCCAATAAGAGATGTGCTGTGTTGGTGCCCAGCCCTAGAGAACAGATGGACTGCAGAGCTGTTGTCAGATAATTCATGCTGAAACACTTAGTTTCCACAGTCGTGCTTGATGTATACTTTAATGACTTAAGTGTCTTCAGTAAAAATTCTGGTTAGATCTTCCCGCACACAATTAATTTATCACGAACAAAAAAGCCTGTAAAGAATTCACAGACACAAGCAAACATTCTCACAAGTCACTAGCTTTGGAGAGGTTAAGAATAATACAAGAAAAAACATCTCAAAATCAGCATAGTATCTACCAGCTTACTGTATATCGTAAACCATTGCTGCAAATGTAGGTCTTTCCTAACCATATCCTCCCCCTGTTTCAGGTCTCTAGATGTGTGCTTTGCAAGTACAGTTATTAATGTAATTAATAATTATAAATGTAATTGCATGTGGTTGATTTAGAGAATACCATAGCGTGACCGTAAACAGTATCCGAGCAGGCAATATCAGATTTTTACCAGACTTGTTAGTGTCTTTTGTTTGTTCGTAGTTTGTTTGCCTCTCAAAAAAATAATATCACTATGGATCTACTAAAATATTATAAAGCTTTTGTGGTTTGACTAGTTCGTGTTTATTGCTTGTCTTTCGGAAAAAAGAATCTCACTCCAAATCTGCTAACATATAAAGCAACAACACAGCGTGTTCATGAAGGCAGCCATGTTTGTTCCGAGATGTGTAGCTTGAACAGGAGATTGGATGGACGTGACATCATGCACCTCGGAATTTACAACTTCGGAGAGATAATCGAACGCACCTCCCCCAAAGTGCGTGGGCAGATCCGGTTTAAAGTATTAGCCACTGCCCAGGGTCAAATATGGCTTGTATTATCAGTCTCTATTAAATCGTACACCTTAAGTGTAACTGCCATCATGTTTGTCATGGGGAATTAAACTAAGGCAGTTTTAATATATATTCATCTGTATAACATCATTTCTTGCTCGTACACTGTGGCAGAATGTCTGCAGCCTATTCCATAGAGAATGGCAGGGCAGGAGACATACTCATACATTACGGACAATTTAGAGACACAAATCCACATTTTTTTGGACTGTGGGGAAACTGGAACAAGCAGAGGAAAACCACACAAACATGGGTAGAACATGCACCACACACGTAGTAGGAAATCCCGCACCCCTGAAGGTTTGATAACATTTTCAGTTATATGGATCTTTTTAAACAGGGATAAAATCAGTAACTCCACGTATCCATGCAAAGCAAAGAGCTTTGACAGCCACGTTCCGAGATACAAGTCTGACCTCCATTGGCTCATCCACTTCAGCTCCACCTGCCACAGTGCTGGGCAGCAATCTGAAGATGAAGGCCTCGGCTTCCTCAGGCAGCTCATCGTTGGTGATGTTCAGGGACAGTGTAGCAAACATCTGCCCAGCCGCAAACCGAAGAACCCCTGCAGCTGGCCTCAGATCAGTGGAGACGGGAGACCGATCAGTGCTGTTTCGTGTGATTATCCAGTTTACAGAGACATTGCTATGTGTTCCGCCATTTCTCACTATGGAGATCCCTTCAAACCTGAAAAAAATACACGCAGTCATTTTACTCTCTCGAAAGGGCTGTTTTCATAACAGAATTACAACTTGATTTAAAAAAAATCAGGTCCAGAAAGCTAAAATCCGGACCAAAATTTTGTTTCAACCAACCAGTTGAATACTCTGTGACTGCAACTCTTTATGCTCAACTGGTTGGGTGAAACAAACTCTTGGTCTGGATTTTTACTTTCTGGAATTGAACTATCCACTGCTGATATTTTCTCATTTTACATTTTAGGACACTCACCTGGATGTCAAGTCTTCATTTATAATAATAACCTGTGAAAGAAGACCACTGTTGATTGACAATACCCCATATGGCTTGTCATTGGGCTCTATGGTGACTTGGGTTACACTGGGGGTTAGCAGGACCCCATCGCCCAGCAGTGTATTCTCAAGCAGCACCACCTGGAAGGATTCTGCAATTTCAGGGACCTTATCATCAATGATTTGGAAATGTAGATGGACCTCATACACATATGGTGGAAAGACAAGTGTACAGTTATCCTGCAAGTCCACAAAATCAGAGGACAGCATGGCGCTGGCCGTGCCATTGCCGCTGATGACAGTGTAGTCAATGGATATCACAGTGGCATCTGACCCAATGAGCCGGCCTTCCTCGTCTCTGCCGCGAGTCACGGTGACATTCACCAGTCCCACAGTCTCAGGCACCAGTATGATGCTGACAGCGAAGCGGATGGGACTGTCATTTTTGTTGATCTTAATATGCACAATGCTGCGGTTGGGATTGAGCTGGGCGCCACCCTCCACGCTCATCAACTGAACAATAAAGACCTCATCATCCTCTGGTACCTGCCAAAGATCAAAAGTGATGTGTATTGTATTACTACCGCTGAACTAGAGTCAGAGATATTTCACCGACAATCTGTAAGGCAGTCTTGCTACTAAAAATGCATTTGGATAGAAAGACAGGACATGGATGTGTCATCACACCAAATCTGCTGATAAATAACTGACCAAAAAAAGAAAATAACAAGTACCTGATCATCTCGTATCACAATACTGTAAACCACTACTGCACGACCAGGGGGGATAGTAATGTTCCCTCTATCTGGGGTAATATCTTCACTTGGGGGATTGGGCCCACCTGAAATCTATCAAATTAAATTGCAGTAGGGAGAAAGGGTAGACAGTCTTAGAGAAATTATATCATATTGTGAAAAAGCAAATTATTCCATCATAAACAGAGATAATCCACAAAGAAGAGCTAATATTACAGTAAGTCTTACTAACAGAAGCATATTGTGATATCATCTTGCCATATTATAACTCATTAGTCCATGTTATAGTTTCAAAGACATCTTGAGTTGATTAGAGTGTTCACTGAATAAACTTCACAGTAGCATATTACCAAGAAGATCACTAATTTACTAATGGAGATTTACAAATCCATTTTTACATGGGTGCTAGAAGTTTGCTGCCAATCATCAATTTTCCATTTATTACATATTAACAATTAAATCAAACTGATTTAAATGGGGTCAATATAATGGGAAGATTACAAAGGGGCTTTTATAATAATCAGACATCTGTCATTAGTCAGAACATTGTGAAGCAGAAGTCAGCTAACATTTACCTCAAAGTTCACAGTAACTGTCCCATAAGTCCCCTTTTCTCTGATTAGGGTGAGAGGCACATACTGGTTCCTACCCTTGAGCTCATCCACTATGACCAAAGAGGACTGTGTAGGGAAGACAAAGAGAAAGAACCACTTAAACACTAATGTGGTAACCAATGTAGTGACATAATGTGTACTTCTGCAGTCTTTGGGAAAAGGGAAGGTAGAAGTGGTTCCCATGACAACATGCAACTCCCACTGACAAGTTTATCTATTGAACAAACTTGCTCTATGATGTTTTTACTGCTTGTAGCAACCCCCTGGGAATTCCCATCGTCATGGATACTCCTGTCTCATTTGGAAAAAAAGGAATTTCATTTAAAATGGAATTACTCAAATAACATGAACCTTAATAATGTTTTAGAATATCCTTATATAAATATATATTCTGTCTATACAGTAATTCAGTATGTGATTTTAAGGGTAGTACAGAGACTGGAATAAGTTCTTAATAAACCTTTAAGACATCCAAACTTTCTTACAGAGTTGAAGGAAATGATTCCGAAGGCATTGTCATTGGACAGGATGGTAATGGTGGCTCTGCTGGGGGTCCCCAACCTCACACCATTGGATGAACTCTGAAAGGACAGCAGCAATAAAAGATGTTTCTACAGGTGCCTTAACTCCACCCCAAAGCCAGAGCACTACAATAAAAAGACTGCCCCCCCCCCACCCCACTATCAGACATGACAGCCTATAAATCAGCCCATATTACCACGGCTTCCGACAGGCATGCTGAGACTAAGCCAAGTCATTTGACGTCACACTGAGAAGCACCTTCACTCAGAATCATAAAAAGAGCTATACGATTTACAAGCTGTATACTTTACAAAGAAAGAAAATTATATATGACACTGTATTCCTATGTATTACTAATTGTGAGATTATGCAAGAATTAAATTACTTCACTATTTAAACACTGAGTGTTGCCTGATGAGGCACTTACTAAATATTTATGGTTAGAGCTGTAAGAACGGACAAGCAGAAATATTCCATCTCTCTGTAATGCCTTTGTAATTACAACTGAAAGTTTTCCAGCCTGGATAATCATAAATCCCAAAATCTCTCTATATAAATATTTATTAAAATAAAGATCAACAACACATTAAAAAAATAAATAAATCAATACACATTTATAACACTGTATACATACACAAAAATCCACAGTCTGCTTAAAGAAAGATGCTCTTTAACTTCAGGGTGGTGTAACAGGCACTTATACTGTTGGGACATTCAGTACAAAAGCTTACGGCATGGCATAGCCTCCCTATTCATACTCCCCATTCAGGACAGCATTTCCTAGCTATAACAGAGCTTTCTTTGAGCTGCTTTGCTTTTGTAGCTGCAGACACGCAAACACAAAATACACACGCTCTCACAATTCCAGCAAAGCACTGCATGTCAGTTCATTCTGGACGAAGACACCCCCCACTCAGCACCAGGGCCCTCTTGCCAGTAGTGGCCAACCATGCCAGGCAAGCGAAGTGGCACTGTGCCGGAGGACGTGAGAGGGCAGGTTGGGGCCAATTGACTTTGGCCATGGAGGGTTCTGCCATGCTGTGTATGTGACAATCCATTTGTGATGACTGTAGTACATACCAGATGCCATTCTGACTGGCCCATGTATAGAATTTTTTGATTGATTCCATGATGTAGCTTTCATAACATAGCAGACTTGTTTGAAAACTTCATCCATGAGTCCACAAAGAAAAAAAGTTACTTAACTTCTTATTAATTTTAGTAATTGCCATGATATCCGCCACATGTAAAATGCATCCAGTGAATAAGACTGGCATTTTGTTGTAAAATTTAATTTTTACCTTTAACTTTTGACTTACAGACTCTTCCTAGCAAATAGGTATATTTTATCTCGCACATTTGTCACAGGCCAGACAGGCAAACACTGAGTAAGCACTGAAAGTCATTAATCACTTATTCATTATTCTTACTCATAGTCTGCTACTGACACCATAGACCGAGGCCTAAGGTGCAAGGCATGTGGCCAACATGCAATGTGAATTCCTTTCCAAACAGGAAATCCCAAGACTGATCCATGCCCTCTAGATTAAAGACTTTAACCAAGTCATGTTTTAATCAATATGAAAATTTCTGCAAAAAAATGTTTCCAGCCACCACTCTCAGAGTACATTAATAACCAACTACTGTACTATTTTAATAAAACTGCATTTTGCTCACAGATTCCAATGTATTACTTTGTTTAATTTATTATTTTGCTTAGTCAATTGTCGGGTTTTTGATGGTTGTAAGGGTGAGTTCTGCCTTACAACAATGTAGTTTAACACTTCTTCAACAACAGCATGACCTTGTAGGCCTATAGAATACTTCAAAGTACATTAAATTTTACAAGCCTTTCTCTCAGGGTGGAAAAGGCAAGCCAAATGCAACACAGTGCTTTGTTTTAGTCTTTAAAGTGTTGCAGACTTCCTTTCTTGCGTTAAAAGAATGATTAACAGTGAGGCTTCTAGAATGTTTAGTTCAGACCCAGGGGTAAGGTTAGAAAGAGAAGAAGGAAATTTATCAAATTAATCTACATATACAATCTTTGAACATTATTATGCTACTATAAATTATATTAAAAAATGAAGAATACAAGCTAGAGCACAGTACCTGCAGTCGGAGATTAAATATGAATGTTTCGTCAGGCTCAGGCAGGTCATCATCTCTCACAGCAATGAAAATGGTCTTGTTAGTCTCTGAGGCCAGCAGAAATGCTGCAGCCGTTGTGGCTTCAAAGTCCCCTGTGTCATCTCCCTCAAGCTGTATCACCAAGCCAGAACAGAGACATTAAGCTGAGCACAGTCTGATTTGCCTCTGCTATATACTTCAAACTGAAAAGTACATCAATAGTTTTTCTTTTTTTTTATCCAAGCCATGAACTGACGCAGGATGTGAATGGTGATTAACTATCTAAAGAAACTGTAGTAACTGGGAGTAAAGATCATAAAAATCCTAAAACCTATAGCGTTGTGGTAAAAGAAACAGTAAATGGCCTGTTTTAAAAATATTCTAGAGACTTTAAAGATGCCTTTGGGATGCCTGCTAATTCGTCAACATTGAGCTGATGCATTTTAAGGTACAAAATATTCCTGCTGTGCTACCATATTCCCCAACACATTTCCACATGGGTGACAATTAGAAGCCCAGTTGTTTTGCCACCCACTATGTCCCACATTAAAAAAAGGTCACTTCTCTTTTCCTGACAACATGTGTGCAGAGGAGACCTATGACTGCTGAGGATGCAAGGCACTGTTGGCACTGCAGGCGGGAAATGTGAACAGTACTAATTGTGTGCAGATGCCCGGCGCTTGTAATGATATTAGCAGCCAAGGCTAGGCAGATGTTAGCTTCTGCAGACAAATCAAAGAACTGAGGTAAGCCACTTCTGCAGTGTTAAACACATCTGGTGTACTGTTTGATTCTAGGGCAGTGTGTGTGGCTCTGCAAATTAAGCCTCTGTACATGGGGTTGGAAAGTCATAGGCTCAAATCTTGTGGTTGGCAGGGTGATATCACCGTTGGGCCCTTGAGCAAGGTCCATAACTCCAATTGCCCCAAGGACTGATTTAGCACTGCTTCCTCAATTGTACAACATTTTGGATAAAAGTATCTGCTAAATAAATAAATGCACAAAATGTTATTAGAAGGAGATTCATTTAAATAAAGAAATTGATCAAACACCAGTGGGGACCCAAACCTACCAGCACGAGTGCAGTAATGTTGACCGGTTCACCAATCCTCTCCACCACCAAGCGTACCACTGCACTGCTGTTTTCATTGACTACAAAGTGCGTCTGCCCCAGGAATCTCAACTCTGAGTTGCCTTTGGAACTCGGAAGAGATGTTACCAAAAACAGCCCTACTAGGGTAAGGACAGTGGGCATTCCTGTAACATAGGGAAAGAATAGATGAATGTGTTAGCGAAGCTGTATCACAGACATACTAATTCAGTTATTATAGGGTGTTTTTCCACCACGGCAGCTGCTGTACTTTTGGTACTTCAGAAATACAGTACTTCAAGGTGTTCTTTTTCCACTGGTGTAAAAACTGGTACCAGCGCGAGGCAGGGTATTTTGTACTGAATTCGAAAATGGCTGTAGTATATTATACTTATTATACTTATTAGTATATTAGGCCTGTTGATGTGCAACATTAATACCAACATTGCATGCACATGCAATTCTTATATTGCTAGTCAGCTATATTAAAACAAGGCTTTTTCTTACTTTCAATTCTGTACGGACATTTCCACTAAAATGTTTTTACCATGCTACTCTGTCATAGGAAAAAAACTTAGCAAGCTTTACAATTTTGATTATTGTTCCTTTTACAGATTCTTATATGTTTAAAAATCAGTTTAAAATTTACCTCCACTGCTTTTGCATGAGTGCTGCATGGATTCTCCGAGACAATCATAATGATTTTCATCTTCGCTGTTTAAATCACTCGAAGACGGGATTGAGAGAAAATTATGAACTCCTTTTTTGTTTTATAAATACCCCAATATTTATTACAACAAAATCACATTGCTATATTTACAACAAAATTGCTAAGACAGCATGCTATAATACAGTACAGTACAGTATATTCAACAAGATCCTTTTTTTTCTTGTCATGCCATCGGGATATTTTTGTTGTATATGTTCCTATGACCAAATCACATATTTTTTTTTTACTTTGTTTAATTTCTGAGTTTGCACATATTTTTAAGGCAGTGGTTGTATTGCATTTCAGAGGCAGGTTTTTGCATAACCAATTGACAAAGACAGTGTTTCAAGTCCCACCCCGAAGTACCAAAGAAGTTACCCAGCTGGTTTGGCACTTTTGGTATTGGAACCATTGGTATTGGTACTCTACTGGAAGTCAATGGAAAATCGAAGGTACCAAAAGTACCGTATTTGGTGCAGTGGAAAAAATCCCATAGTAGCAACATAACAGCTCTTCAGTTTAACAAAATCTTATGAACCATAAACATGTGGAATAGCTCAAATAACTGATGAGCAATTGTGGCACACAGTTTTTCAAATACCATCTGTTGTCAAACTATACTGCAGCATTTACTACACAACAAAACCAAGGATTCTAAAAAGGAACATTTCTGAATTTTGGAAACCTTTGACAAATGTTTCACTTTGCTTATAAGCACTGGAGAATAATTGAGAAAAAAAATTGATAATAGCTGTGCACAGTCCTGGAAGGATTTGAAAGCTGGGAGGGTGAAAGCTATCAAAACTGGATTAAGAGCCACTGACTGAGCTCAGAGAAAGAGAGGGACAAAGAGGGGGAGTAAAGCCTGTTATTACGCTCCCCCACCCGCACCCCCCACCCCACTGTACCCTACCCCAATGTTGTTCCACAGCTCCAGCGATGGGAAACTCCTGCCTTACTGATACAGATCAAAGATCCAGCAGTCGACAGTACTGCAGGCTTGGCGCAGCTATGTGTTCGTCCAAGGCTCCCATCCACCTGAGGTTACGCACTAATGCTCAAATTTAATCCTTGACTTAATAAGGCAGGCCTGGGAGAACTTAAAACATAAAACTAAAAATGTGTAATAGACTGCCACATAACCACTGGCATTTGCTAAACAAACATCCTAAACATAATCTAAACAAAAAGGACAGTTTGCTTGCTACAGCTTTCAGAATACATATGAAGTCATTACTCTGTCTACTGTCTCCATCATGGTAACCCACTTCTTGTCTTTCAGAGGGGAAGCTAACACATTCTATGTTCTACCCCCAATGCTAGAAGAGTTTAGTTCAAATACAGGACCTCATGGGCATAGGTGGAAATTAGAGGGAGAACATTTTAAAGTGAGTTTGAGAAAGCACTTCTTTACACAGCACATAGTTAGAGTATGGAATAGTCTTCCTGTTAGTGCAGTGCAAGCTAAAAACTTGGGTTCCTTTAAATCAGAGCTAGATTTTAACACCTTTAAGCTATTAGTTGAGTTCTCCCAAAACAAGCTTGATGAGCCAAATGGCCTCATTTGCAAATTTCTTATGTTCTTATGGTCATGGATTATAGTCAATACTATATGGACACATGTGGGCTATAATGCCCTGAACTTCATTCCTGCTTAAATGTTTGTTTATACTTTTTATTAATTTCATTCAGTCGTGTCCATAAGCAACTATGTAAAATGAAATCATCCATCCATAATAATATTCCATCTATTTACTATAACCATTTATCCTGTTCAGGGTCACAGGGGGTCCAGTGCCTATGGGCACAAGGCAGGGAACAACCCAGGATGGGGCACCAACCCATCGCAGGGCACACTCACACACCATACACCCCCACACACACACACCAATGGGCAATTTGGCAACTCCAATTAGCCTCAGCATATTTTTGGACTATGGGGGGAAACCAGAGAACCCAGAGGAAACCCCACGACGACACAGGGAGAACATGCATACTCCACACACATGGAACCCTGGCACAGACATGAACCCAGGTCCCAGGCGACAGTGCTGACCAGTGCACCACCAAGCCATTCATAAAAACACTTACAGTACTGTGCAGAATTCTATTAATTGTCTTTGGGTCTGTTTATTGTTTTCTCCTTATGGCCATTTGGGCCCATATGATAACAGTGGATTGCCCATTTCCCCCATGCAAAGCAAGAAGTTAGCCCAAGCAGACAATGTAGAAGAGGAGCTATCACAGAGAACAGCTATCAGGCAAGGCCCCGGTGTACCAGTCAAGGAGCACCTGGAAGGGAACTGCTAATAAGGTTCTAGTGTGTCAGAACACGGGCTACAGTGACTGTGGAGGAAGGATGTGTCCAAGACAGAGCATGGACTGGAGTCTTCCTGCTTTTCTGTGGTCTCTCAACTGCACCACTAATTTTGCCCATAGCCTGATCTCATCTTAACAGTCAGTCATTTAGCATACTTTATAATTATTTTTCTGGACTAAGTTCAAAGGCATGTTTCAATGTTTCCTTGGACTTCTTGTCATCAACACTGGGCAAAACATACCCTTTTAGATATAGTACATGCTAAATTTTCCAGTTCATGAGTATTAAAGGAATGACTTCTTTAATTATTCAGACTACACAACGTTGTAAGAATGGAAAAACATGTTCTAAGTGGGTATTTTTAGGCAAATCAAGAAGAAATCTTGTTAGATATGTAAATATCCTGTGTATAATTAATAGATGCCATGTGGGAGAAGGTGATAGTATGAGCGAGTTATTGTCTCAGTTAACAATTAGGGAAAGATTTCTTACTGGTCACTACAGGGTTCGATGATGGAAAAGGATGCAGCAAAGGCCACATCATACATGTAACAGACCTATCCTGGCATAGCATTATGTTCAACTAAACACAACATCAGTCATAGTGAGCTACAAATTAGTTCATGTATTAATATGAATGCAGTTAATATCAAAGGGAATGCTTTAACAAAAGAAAAGTAATTCTTAATAAATTATATGTGCATGTCTCTCTTCTGGTCAAAAAACAGGCTTTCCTCACTGCATGTTTAAATATTTGTTGCTCAAGGACAAACATAAATAACGCACATGTGAAAACATCTAAGCTTCTTACAAGGAAAGAAAAAACATTCCTACAAATAAGGAGGGGGGGTGAAGTGAAAATATTGAAAATTTCATTCACATCAAAGGGCTGATATTTACAGTAAGAGGAATGTGGTTTTGCGTCAGCCTATTGATGAGGAGTCTTTGTCTGGTGAACTCTTCTGTTGCCAAGACGTGAATCTGGACCAACAAGATGCATAAGATGTCTGTCAGAAAACAAGACAGCATGAAGGCTTTGGCTATGATGCTTGACTTTCATAAGAGCAGAAACAGTCAGACACCATTCTCTACCCAATAATCCACCACAGGGTGTTCACGCCATCAATGAATCACTGTTTTTCTGCCAGTGACAGTTCATAATCGCCCAGGGCACTGAAAGGTCCAGAACCTAATCACCAGGCCTACGATTTAAAAAATACCACTAATTATCTGAAACATTAAAAAACACACATTTCAAACACATAGGAAATTTATTATAATAGAGTCTAAACACACTGGCACACAAAACCAAATGTATTGTTCAACAATACTGTCTAGGCCATGTAACTCAATTTATTTAATACATTTACCCTGAATCGTGAAATAAAACTATACCCTAATAATCATATATACTGATGTACTCATGTACCTGTTATTTTGATGCTCCAGTATGAATGCATTTATTTTAAACATTTTCCTATTTTCCTACAATCTCCTCTGTTACAAATCAAGGCTCAAAGGCTCATGATACCTTCGGTTTCCCAGAGGTGGCACGTCAGGTGAGCACTGGGAAATTACAACCCCGTTTCCAAAAATTTGGGAGGCTGCATAAAATGTAAATAAACTCATATTTAATTGGAAATTGAAAAAAGACAGCATATCAAATGTTGAAACTGAGAAATTTTTCATTAAAAATATAAGCTCAATTTTAATTTTATGCCAGCTACTTGTTTCAAAGAAGTTGGGACAGGGCACATTTACCACTGTGTTGCATCACCTCTTCTTTTAACACTCTGAAAACCTGAAGAAAACAGGAGCTTGGAAAACGAAATGTTGTCTCATTCTTGCCTGATGTAGGATTTCAGCTGCTCAACAGTTCAGGGTCTCCTTTGTCGTATTTTTCGTTTCATGATGCGCCAAATGTTGGGTGACAGGTCTGGACTGCAGGCAGGCCAGTCTAGCACCCAGACTCTTCTGCTATGGAGTCATGCTGTTGCCATACATGCAGAATGCAGTTTGGCCATGTCTTTTTAAAATATACAAGGCTTCCTCTGCAAAAGATGCTGTCTGTATGCCAGCATATGTTGCTCTAAAACCTCTATATACCATTCGGCACTAATGTTTCCTTCCCATATATGCAAGCTACCCAAGCCATGAGCACTAATGCACCCCCATACCATCACAGATGCTGGCTTTTGAATTGTCTGGTGATAATATTGCTGGATGGTCCCTCTCCTCTTTAGCCTGGAGGACGCAGCGGCCATGATTTGCAAAAAGAACTTGAAAGTTTAATTCATCATACCACAGAAGAGTTTCCCATTTTGCCCCAGTCCATCTTAACTGACCTCAGGCCCAGAGAAGTCATTGGCAATTCTGGATCATGTTTAGATATGGTTTCTTCTTTCATTGCATTTGTGGATGTAGAGACAAACTGTGGTCATAGATAATGGTTTCCTGAAGTTTTCCTGAGTCCATGCTGTGATTTCCACTGTAGAATCATGTCTGTTTTTAATGCAGTGCTGCTTGAGGACCCCGGTTTTCGGCCTTGTCACTTGCATACAGAGATTTTCTGAATCCTTTAATGGTGTTATGTACTGTAGATGAATTTCCCAAATTCTTTGCAACATTAAGTTGAGGAACTTTACTCTTAAATTGCCCACACAGTCTTTCTCAGAGTGGTGAACCTCTCCTCATCTTTACCCCACAGAAACTCTGTCTCTCTGGGATGCTCTTTTTATACCCAATCATCTTACTGACTTGAGGCCAATTAACCAGATTAGTTGTGAGATATTCAACTGGGGGTTTTGTTTTAACATTATACAACTTTTTCAGTCTTTTGTTGCCCCGTCCCAACTTTTTTGAAACTTGTTGCTGGCATCAAATTCAAATGGAGCATATATTTGTCATAAAACATTAAATTTTCAGTTTCAACGTTTGATATGTTGTCTTTGTTCTATTTTCAGTTAGATATCAGTTTACATGATTTGCAAATGATTGCATTCTGTTTTTATTTACATTTTTGGGAACAGGGTTGGAATTAATAATTAGGAATTACTGAGCATCTTCAGAAAATGTTAATTTAATTTGCATATGTTTTTTTTCACATTTGATTCAGACTCAAAGAACAAATAACATAGGTAGTTCCACCCTATCTTGAAACAGCTGAGTGAAACCCCTTCTTTATAATGTCCAGAGGGCTAAAGGATGCAATCTATTTGGGCACTGCAACAAGAATTTCATGCGGTCTCAAACATTACACGCACACTCGAAAGCATGGTCGAAAAGAATTTGTCTATCTGAGCCATGTTTAAGAGCTATTTGAAATGGTTAGATGTCTGGTCAGGAAGCCTGTGTCAAAGGAAGGACATGTTGTCTGCAACTAGCCACACAATGACAGTGCATGTCCCTCAGTTGCTCCAAACTTCTGGTGTGGGCAGACAGAAATGTCAAGTGGCCCTCAATAAAAAACTCTGCATTTCATGTTGATTATGGAACTAGACAATTTTAAATTTATACCAGAAAACAAATTTGGCCATAAAATAATTAACCCAAAGAAGTCAACATGCACACAACCCTATTGCCCTAAACATTGTAGTAAAATTCTAGTTTCCCCCGGTGAAAATCCATTTTCTTACACAGCAGAACTTCTCCAAGAATACTGCTTGCAGCATTTTTCAGTGTTTGCTATCTTTATGCGGTTACCAAATATGGACCTCACTGGCCACATAATCATATATTACTCATGGATAAACACACGTTATAAGATGCATAGGTCTTCATCATACTGTTATATATGTAATATACTGACTCAGAGAGTGTCATATTTGACTCTAGTTTGTCAACTAAATGGGTTTCAACATTTTCTACAGACCCTTTACCATGGAAAATTTCATTATTTGGGAGATTTATGCGAATAAAAACAATAAAGTGGTAATAAGTAGCCAAAGACTATGACTAAAAACCAATTATCTACTGTGTTTTTGGAATATTTCAGGATTCACAAAGGATATTGTGTATGAAATAATAAAGAATGTGTAATAATAAAGACTATATAATCTACAGCATGTTAAATATGTATCCCACTTAACATTTTTTGTGCGACTAATGAATTTAGTGTTGCCACTAACTTGCCACTTTTGGAAGTCTTTTTCAACCCACATTCTTACTTAATGTTTGCTTCATATTTATGCAGCCACAATAACACATCTCTTTAAAGAGAGAACAGTTGTCTGACAGACAGATAATCACTCAAAGAACTGATACCAGAGTTTACTCACTGTTCTCATCTGTGACATGTCCATAACTGAGTGCGGTCGCTGTCTCTACAGGTGCACATAGACTACACCCAGATGCTGCGAAATCTTGCACCGTGAATAATTGATGCCAAGATTATGAAGCTACTTCTTTCCCAGCAGAGGAAATTCTAGAGCTTCTGATGACCTGTAGGTCAGGCAGGAAACCATACACTTTGTCACATTGAGTGGAAAGGATCAGATGTAACTGTTTAAGTCTCAGTTACTTGGAGCAATGCTTTTGTGGGAACATCTTGCCAAGTCATGCCTTGAGTCACAGGGTTAAAACAGCACTGGAGATCACCTTCGGTAGGACTTTAAACTACGAGGAGTCATTTCTAAGAAGTTCCCAATAATCAGCACGCCGATGAACTGCTAAGAGATCTTCCTTTACAAGGCTGCAGGAATTGTGTATGTTTATGTTTATGTATATATATATGAAAATTAATTGAATTGGGTTGGTGCCCCATCCTGGGTTATACCCTGCCTTGCAGACCCCGCAAGCATGCATAGGACAAGCAGGTATAGGAAATGCATGGATGGAAAATTAATAGTTCCTGGTTAATTGTTATTAATTACAGTATATGGTTTTTATACCTACTCTGATTGCACATTACATTCAGCAGAGTGTGAAGGTTGAATTAGCAGAGCAATAGTACAGCTGTACATAAAATCTTGTAATGCACACAACATTACGTGAGACATCAGAGTTCAAAAGAAGAAAAATTGCTGGTGCACGTCTCGCTGGGGCATCTGTGACCAGGACAGCAAGTCTTTGTGGTGTATCGAGAGCAGCAGTATCCAGGGTAATGTCGGCATACCACCATGTAGGATAGACCACATCCAACAGGAATAACCGTGGATGCTAGAGGAAGCTGTCTGAAAGGGATGTCTGGGTCCTAATGTGGATTCTACACAAAAAGCATAAAACCACAGCTGCCCAACTCACTGGTGAATTAAATGTGCACCTTACATGTCCGGTTTCCACCAAAACTGTTTGTTGAGAGCTCCTCGGGGTCAACATTCATGGCTGCTATAGCCAAACCTTTAGTCACTTATGCATTGTCAATCATTGGTTTGGTTTCAATGGTGCCAGCAGCAGAAATTTTGGCCTGTAATCAATGTGAAACATATATTTTCCTCTGATGAGTCCACCTTCACTTTCCCACATCTGGGAGAGTTATAGTGTAGAGAAACTCCAAAGATGCTTACCACCCAGTCTGTTGCCTACCCAGAGTTCAGTAAGGGGGAAATCAATGACGGTTTGGGCTTCTATACTGTGGCATTCCCTAGGCCCAGTACTGTGATGGGTGCATCAATGTTAAGGACTATTGAACTATTCTGGAGAACCATGTATACCCAATGGTTCAAACATTGTACCCTGAAGGTGGTGTATCTTTATGTATCAGGATGATGATGCACCAATACACACAGCAACACTGGTGGCAGTAGTTTGATGAAGATGAAAGTGCAGTTGAACATCTCACATGGCCTGCAGTCACCAGATCAGAATATTATTGAGCTGCTTTAGGGGGGGGGGGGGGGGTTGGAGGAGTGACCCAGGAAACGTTTTCCTCCGCCAGCATCACGGAGTGACCTGGTCACTGTTCTACAAGAGAAATGGCTGAAAATCCCTCTGACCACTGTGCAGGACTTGCATCTGTCATCCCTAAGACAAGCTGATTCTGTATTGACCACAGACAGAGACCCTGCACTATACTAATAAATTATTGGGGTGTAAAACCAGGTGTTTCAGTTCCAATGTCTAACACCTGTGTGTATAAGATAAGATGAGATGAATGACATGAAATGAGATCAGATACGATAAAACAAGATGAGATGACAGCCTATAGATAAAAAAAGTAATAGAAAAAACAGACCAAAAGATACCATAACAAATAGAAATGAATGAGAAAATCAGTGCACACAATTACACATATAGCACAGATAGATGACCCAAAACAGGTACAGTATACAAGCTATATATATATATATATATACATATATATATATATGTATATATATATATATGTGCGCGCAATAGATCATGTAATTTTTCAGTTTGGATGTAATGGATGTAAATTTCGCCAACATCCTCCTCTCCCCCACCACCTCAGTGGAGTCCAAAGAGCAGTCCAGGACAGAGCCAGCTTGCAAAGTCTCTTCCTGTCCCTCTATGATCTCTTGCTCCAGCAGACCACCATGCATGCATGTGTGGGTGTGTGTGTGTTTGTGTGTGTGCGCGTGTGCAAATATATCCAACATCTTATTGGATAATATTTTGAATTTTATTATATTCAACCAGGCAATGTAGACAAAGTGGATGCTCAGCATATATGAATTCAACACTAAGGAAAAGTTAAATATATTTTCTTGAAGTTGTTGTCCACCACATTCTACTTGTGTCAATGACATATCATGTCATTATAACATAACAAAAATCTTTATTTCTTTTTAGGAACAATACAAGTAAAACAAAAAATATTTGTATAGTCCATTAAGTCTCAAATGGTGCTGGTACTCAAAGCCAAGGTGCCCAGATGACTGATTAGCCAGTTCTGCAACAAAGGTTGAGCTTCAGAAAAAAAATGCACTTTCAAGAGATTATACAATAACAAGCTCTCAGCTGCCCCGGGTCCATAGAAGCGAATTATAAGCCATATTACTTCATTGCATGTAACCTATTCGAGCTAGTTGAAATGCTAATTGCTTTTCAAAAAAAGTAGACACAGACAAGGGGATCTTGTGAGTCGCAGACCAATAAGTAGTTTGGTAGGTTTCTATTCTTTTTTCTTTCCTTCAACATTGCATTTCTCTCCCTTTTCTTTTCCGTCCTCCTCACTTCTTTTTCATGCAGAACTCACCCTCCCACCCAACTGAATCAAAAACCCATTCAGAGAGATAGCTCTTTTCTCTCCTTCAACATTTTAGAAAAAGAAATGTGGGAAATTCCTTCCTGAAGCCCTCCAATCAGTTTCTTTGCCAGACTAAGAACAGATGGCTAGATCGGGGATTGTGAAAACCCCTTATAAAGTATAGCAGAATCAGCATTATGACAAAAATAAAGTGCACTTCCAATACCTACCTGATAATTTTATACATTTTCCTATTGTGATATATGTATCCTACTATGACCGTTTCAGTGAGCAGGTGGTCAACACCATGGTGGTCAGTAAATGTATACTGAGAAACACAACAGAGATTAAAAATGACTAGTTGCTACCTTTATAAACATAAAAGTAATCAGGGGTGCAGGAACCAGTGGTGCAGAATCTCTACTGTTTAAATTAACTATAGTTTGTCTTACAAATCACATTAAGGTAAATTAGGTACTAGAGAGGAGTGAGGAGAGGAGTTACATGTCATATATTTATGTTTATTTTATATTTATATAAAATAAATTAATTCTGGGGCATATTTAAACATTAAAACTACCAGACCGATATTAATAGCTTACTGTTTTGAAACTAATATATTCTGTCACTGTGTCAAACTTACTTTTATTTTAGTTTATGTTTATAAACTCTAGCATTCTGTGATGAAATATTACACCATTTTTCAATCCATGGAAATATCACAATTACATTTTTTGCAGTGACGTAAGTCAAGATCTGAAAATGATGAATGAATGAATATTTAGTTAACACTGTTAAACACAGCATGTGACAATTAATAAAAGATCCGTTAATCCAGTAGACTCATGAGTATGCTGAAGATAGATTTAACATCTGAGTATCACTCCCTTACCATCGTAATTAAAAAATGCAGAAGCCATGAAAATTATGCAATAAACCATGTAATTTGAAGGAAGTTACATACCTAAGCAATTCAGATTTAGAGCTTTACAGAATGCTAATTTCCAATTTCAGATTCCAGTTGGACAATCTAATTGGAAGCACTGGCATTATTATCACAAACAGGTTATTTCCAATTTTTTTTTGAAGGGGCAACTATTAACATAATTGCATTAAAATATTTTTGTTTTCTTTTATATGCTCCAAAACTAGCTTAATTGCTTCCTTAGTTGCTATCCACATATAGTTATTAAGATTTTTAGGGTGGATGTCATTTTAAAAGATTTACAATAACATGCATTGTGTAAAAACTTTCACTTGAAAATCTAGTTTCAGAGATGCTTGTTCATCAAGATACAGAAAGTGTTTCAAACCCACACATACAGCAGAAAAAAAGAGTCTTCAATACAAACAAAAACAAAGGTGAATGGTATAAAAAAGCAAACCAAAACGGGGACCCAATGGAAATTAAAAATGGAGTGGAGCTCTCTGCCACACATGGCTGCGCTTCCAGGATGCCTGGTGAGTCGCGCTTCTGCACCGCTTGTCTCCACTGACTCTGACAAAGACACTGATCAGGGGTGACGAATAGGGGTAGGGGACACTACAATCTGGGAAGCGGTCTGTGACCCTTCACATGGCGTTGCAGCAGGACTCTTCAGGCAACAGCCGTAAATTAGACAGCGGATGGTGAACACAACAGGTTGCGTCTGCACGGATTTACAGCCAACTTAGCAATGAGGTCTACACTTTACTGGAGAGGGTTACCAACTGGCCAACCTGGCTGCTCAATATTTAGCATAAACTTAATGAGGGCTGATGAACCACCTCTTAATAGCAGAATGTCAGCTGTTACTTTTTTCGCAGCTTTGTATTTTCAGATGAATGCCAGGAATATATGACCTTTTCCAGAGAATTGTACTAAGAAGTATATATTAAAAATTTGGTCTAATAATTACATGCATAAGAACATAAGATATTTACAAAGGAGAGGAGGCCATTCGGCCAATCAAGCTCATTTGGGGAGAACTTACCTAATAGCTCAGAGTTGTTAAAATCTTATCTAGCTCTGATTTAAAGGAACCCAGGGTTATAGCTTGCACTACACTAGCAGGAAGACTATTCCATACTCTAACTACATGCTGTGTAAAGAACTGCTTTCTCAAATTCATTTTAAAATGTTCTCCCGCTAATTTCCACTTATGGCCATGAGTTTTAGTATTTAACCTAATACTGAAGAAGCCATTTGGCTGAACATCATCCAGACCTGTCAGAATCTTATATACCTGGATCATGTCCCCCCTTAGTCTCCTTTGCTCGAGACTAAAAAGATTCAGCTCAGCTAACCTCTCATCATAAGACATTCCTCCAAGACCAGGAATCGTCCTCGTAGCCCTATGTTGCACCCTTTCCAAAGCAGCAATGTCCTTTTTAAGGTATGGTGACCAAACCTGCACACAATATTCTTGGTGGGGTCTTACCACCATGGAACATTCATTAGGCTGCTGAGCCGACTTTCATCATCAGCGATAAAAACACTGAAGAATATGAAAGTAAGGTACATGGCACTGAAATTCTGATCTATAAAGTGTTCAAGGAGAAACAAAAGAGCAAGGGCCAAGTGCAATGAGCAAAAGTTAAAAGCTGAAGATCAAAACTTTGAGTGAAGATGTATGTGTTTTTATGTGTGGGTGTTTCCAGGAAGTTCTTATGAGATACTTTGTGACAACGAAAATGTAAGCTTTGCATCTCCCCAGCAAAAATATTGTAACAATTGCAGCAAATCACCAGGCAAAAAAAAACACCACTGGGATTGTTGGACATCTCAAAACAAAGGGAATGTCCTATCACTCTCCCTTTTCTCCACAGAAAAGGATTGCTAAAAATATTCTTCAACATCCACAAAAATTGAAATAACCAAGACATTCAGATATAAGGAACAACCAACATAGAACTGCAATGTTTCAGACCCAAGGAACAAAGTGCACGTTGATGCTAACTGGGAATGACCCACTGATACCTTGCTATCTTCATTTCTCCTTATCTTGCTTCACAATTGCATTTGCAAATTGAGAAATTAGATACCCAGCAGTTAAGTGACCAAAGTATGACTAAGCATCCAATAAGTGCAACTTACTATTAAACACATTTTAAAGATGTATAAGACAAAAATCCATGATATAAAAAATAATTACACATGTATATATTTATCAGAGCAGCAAAGCAAAACTATAATATTTCTGTTTTATAAAGTGGTAAAACTATACATTAGTGACTGCAAATTTGACTGTGATATTTTTCTACCTATAATACTTTACCTAAGAAATGTTTTTGCACATTTATAATGGGGCAGAATAATCCCAATACGGGTGCCATTTAAAAAAATGTTTCAGCCTTGTACTGTAGGCCAAGATTTCAACTTGGTCACATTTGCCTGCAAACTCCATGGCCCAGTTCTGCTTCATGTCTGGTATTTTTCCAAACTCTCTGTAGCTGACAGCTATCAAACATGACAAAAGCTCATTCAGCACTGAGTTATCATCTTTCACTTACTCCTTTTGTTATACTCATCAAAAGTTCCAAATGAAATTGCTGAAAATTGTCCCATTTATTCTGACACAGATGAAAAACATTGCTAAAGCAGTGTCAGTTTTAACAGCAGTCATATCCCCACTAGATGTTACTCCTCAATGTGATGACTTGCAGAGCCATGTCGTTTTGTGCTTCTGTTACATATATGAGTATTGTTTTAGTGGAGGCCCCTCAATGGTGGGAAAGTAATTAAAGTCTGTAACCCTGCTATTTACACTCTGAAGGTGTGGAAACATAATCTACACTGGAACTGAATAAGATTCACTGGAATTTGAATAAGGATTTAGCACTATGTGTTACTTTCCCACACATTTACACACTGATGTTCCCCTATATACTGAAATACAGCAAGATTCTCAAGACTTCAGTCTGCCTTGTAAGAAGACTTCATATAGAATTAGTATTTAGAGTGCTTTGTTGCAGTTAGAAGTAATTTTGTTTGAGACATTTAATTTCTCAGTAAGTAAATGTGAACTATGTAAAATACAGATACAGGAAATGTATGAACTTAGAAAAACTATAAAGAACTAAAAAGACCAGAAAAATCCTAGTGTACATAATTTATTTTAAAAGTATATGCATTGTGTGAACTGAACACTCCACATTTCAACTAAATGGTTAAACATATCAATATAGTTCACAGCTATCCATAGACCATTCTTAACTCTCACACAGATTCCTTAGATAAAATACTTCTTTGGTGTCCATGGCATCTTCTTTTATAAGATCTATGAATACTATAGCAATGCTTGGCAGCATTCCAGAAGCAGGTCATTAATGCAATCAGGCACCATGTATAAACATCCTTAATGCAATCCTCACACAACCTCAGTAATAAGCATGCCCTGGTGTCTAATTCCACTGGGGCCATGTGCAAAAGATAAGGTGCTTAGCAGTCACAGAGTGTGTGGCCCATCTGACATGCTCTGAAAAAGAGATGAAGACAAATAAAGCCACAGTTTTAACAATCCTTTTTAGATATAATTAAATCAGTGCTTTTAACATATGCGTGTGGCAGCTGCTACTGCATCATCCTTGGATGCACACTTAGCAGACGCTATTTATTAAGGCACAAAAGATGGGAGCAGTCTTTGGATTGGCTGCACCCAATGGAGAGGGGTTGCGGGACAGACAAATAGTAGATTAGCTGGAGACTCCTTAGCCTGCAGTAGAGCATTTAGCTGATTACCTGCTGTATTTCAGAAGTACAATCTAAATCTGTACATTTCCTATATTTGTGGCTCTCACAAAATCTTGCAGTATCAGCGACATGACATTTGTTTGGAGGCCTAAAAAAACACCCCCCTATCAATGCCATATTTCCCTTTGCCTGTGCTTACACCTGCTAGTCTTTTGTCACGGCTTCACTGTGCGCCATGGTCATCACAGAAACCTCTATCGGGCTTTCCCATTGGGAAAAAAAAACTTGAATAGTCTTCTGACAGAAGAAAAATTATTTCTTACTCAAAATGTAAAATGTACAATATATCTTGTTTAGTTTATCGTTCAGATAAAATGCAAGCATAATCTAACTTTGTATTTGTTTCTATTTAATACAACACAACCACCTTAATTTAAAAGAAATTTCTAGGTATTTCTAGGTTGTTTATATTTCATATAATTACTGGTTTATTCCAATACAAAGAAAAATGCGAACGCCTGAGAAGGTACAGAATTTCAGTGAGTTAGAAATTATTCAGTATATTTTCTATGAACCTAACCTATATAGCTAGCTAGCAAGATAGATAGATAGTGACTCAGGTGACCTCATCATACAAACTTCTTGTTACAATAAATACATTTTCACATAGAGCATTAAGAGTCCCTGGGCAAGACGGGTCAGCACATAGTTTTTAGAGCGAGCCCGAACTCAGGCACGCCATGTGTGGCGGTTCCCCACGGATTGCTGTGTTATTTCAATGGAGGAAGGAGGAAACACACAAAGCACAGTGTCCACGGCGAATATCCAGAAAGTAACCATGGAAGCATTTGTTCTGTTCGTCAATGGGTTACCCAGTCATTCATTTAATCATTGCACTGAATCAATATTTGGGCTTTTTTAAATTTACTAGCAACTCCAAGGGAATGCTGGCATAACGTAAAAGAAATTAGTAGTTACTGAAAGCTTTTAATTGTTTTTTACTACATACGTCAAACCCGCGGTGTGAGCTATCCAGCACCCCGTGATGGAAGCAATAAATTACTCACCCTTCTGTAAGTTAAGCATTTATGCAACCACGCAAGAGTATTTACGCGATAAAATACAACATTGTTATGTGAAAATGAGAAATACAATTTTGAATATTGTTTTGTTTTTGTATCGGGGCATAATTAAGCATAAATACTTGCTAATAAAACAGATGTTCAAACAGTTCACTGTACTACTAGACATACTTCTAGGACATTAACGTTATAATAAAACGTTCACAATATCTGCACTTTAGTTTGTTTCAAAGACAGAAACTTTCCCAGTCTATATAATTTTACGCAATCTCAACTTTGTTCTCGGACACTCGTTTACTCTGACATACTACATTAAACTGACATTAACTTACCTGACGCCTTGCTCTGGTTACAAACCCAGGATGAATTAACTGCGTATTACAGCTTCCGAAGGTATCATCGATGTTGTTTCCTCAAAATATTTTGCAGGGTGCTTTTTTTTCCTGTCAATATATTGTTTTTATTGAGAATCACATTCTTGTGTCGCCTTCGGATGCCTTGTGGAATCCACTGTATTTATGCACACAAAAAACAACGTTTCACACTGGGGTGAAGTAACTGGTAACGGTATTCCCACTAGTCATGGGAACACGACTTAGCCTCCCTACTCTTTTTATCCTCATTAAATGAATGACTTAACGCTTTCTTATAGACTGAAGCTGTCCCGTCCTGTACCTTCTGCTAACTCTGCGAACAGAAGTACTGTAGGCAGCCCGGGATCCTCATTTCAAAGAGCAGACGTGGTAATCGCATTTGTTTCGGAAAGCTTGACAGGCAAAGCCTGCATGGGACCGAGCGAACAGCTCCACCCAGCGAACTATGTTCCCCTCGGCCACCTATTTATAAAGCGCAAAGCGATCAGGCTGCTAAAAACGTCTTGAGGTGTCCCGCAATAAGAAAGAATGAGCATTCGAAGCAACTAACGCCGTCATTATTTTTCTTGCTGGAAGTAAAGCTTTATCCTAAGTAAAATAATAATAAGGTTACTTGTTACGTTTCAGGCCAAAGTTCTCATTATGTTCTTCATATATTTCATTGGTTCCTTTTCACAAAACCAAAAACGTTATTTTCATGTAAGATAGAATGTATTACGATTTTGTTTACTATTGTCTTTCATTTAACACTGCCAATATGTAGAGCAATGTTTGAGAAACAGAAAAGGACGAGATAACTGAGCTGTATAATTTTCGGCTGGGTTCTCACATGCTTTGGAAATTGTGCAACAGGTGCATGCTGCGTTACTAATATGAATTCGGTTTACATTTACTCTGTTTTCTTCAAAGAGATCCTGCGAAACAATACCCACTTTTTCATCATTATTTCTGAGAGTGGATGAATGGTTATGGTGAAAGTGCTTGTGATAGAGGTGCACTTACTCTGAATGAAAATAAAATCCAATTTGCTTCTAAGATAACATGCTTCTGTTTTGTGACAAGGTAACAAAATCTAGTTACTTTTTTAGACATTCACATATTAACATAAAGAACATTACATGACAACAGTTTATGATTGTTGTTCAATTTCAAATTTCATTTTTCAGAAGCACAGCTAAAATTAGCAATTAGGACCATCAATTAACACTGCCTAACAACAACCTGTGGCTGATTTGAAGTATACAAGAGGATACTTCAAGAAAAAATTGTTAAATGCTGCACAGTTTACATCACCTATTTACAAGTGAATTTTATAAATTGTCTGAAAATTTCAACAGAAAACATAAAGCATTTCCACACTAGTGAATGGGTGTACAGTACCAGTAAAAAGTGTGGACATACCAAGCCACCTACAAAGAAAAGTGATAGTGTCACATGACCTGGCCACCTGACCTAAACACAGCAGAAATGGTTTTGAAGGAGTTTGACCTGAAAGTGAAAGAAAAGCAGTCAATGAGCCCTCAGCCTATATGTGGGACCTCCTTCGGAATGGCTAATAAAGCATCCCAGGAGGCCGCCTCATGAAACTGGCCTAGAGGAGACAGTAGGGTCAGCCAGTCCCTGGAGCAATTGGGGTTAAGGGCCTTGCTTAAGCGCCCAATACTGGGATCACTCATGACTATAGGATTTGAACCAGCAACCTTCTGAGTCCCAACCGACAGAGCTGCCCCGCCCCCAAACGAATGATTTTTGAAAAATACTTTTTTCGGTCAGAGAATAATCCATATACTGTATGTTACTGTAGGTTTGATGTTTTTTTTTAGTTCTAAAATGTTGAGAACAGTACAAATAAACCTTTCAAGGGGATGTTTGCCCAAACTTTTGACTGTATTTGTTGGTCAGTGTGTTTCTCATAGTTCACTGTACCAGCTACAATCAAATTTGTCAAAGTGCTAAATAATCATTCAAAATGCCCAAAAGAAAATTACCTCACCTATGTCAAACCAATCCATAAGTAGAGACATAAATTCTTTCTTATAATAAAGCTCTAAAAAGTCTAGATTTCTGCAAGGAAAAGAATTGTTTAATTATTATGCAAAGAATTAGCCGATATCTTTGTCTTTCTTCTACTCATAATTACCCAAACAGTACTGCCTGTCTTTAAATGACTCATTATACAAATGAAATGGACTCAAAGAAAAACCCAAATACAATGATTGTTAGAAATTTTCATACAATATAAAAGCAAAAAGAAAAGAATTAGCATTACACGAACACCATGTATAGTATTGAGTTAATATGGAGTAAAGAATACACGATTTTTCCATTTCCTGCAATATCAGTGTTTTGAATACAGTTGGAAAAAACTTGAGTGTTTAAATTCTACATCCAATGAGTAATTGCTGGAATCTTAATATCATTTTCATCTTTAATGTGGGATTTATTTTTCCAGGAAAGCATTGGTAACACAGGGGAAAAAAAATAAATATAAATCATGGATTTTCAGAAGTACTATTCACAGTATACCATATTCTATCAGAAATGCTAACACAAATAAATATCAATCCAAACTTGGACATTTTTCCATACAGAATAAATGGGAAAAAAGACCAAAGAAGGGATATTTAGGATATACCAAAGCAAAAAATCAATATTAAGACAGCTTTTGGGCATGCTAGTAGGTAGCTTCATCCATGTTGTCATCACTCCCGCCTCCAAAGTCATCACCATCATCGAAGTAGCTGGCAATGTAGTCATTTTCCTATGTAAACAAAAAGATTAAAGTCTACACACAGTGGCTATTTTACTAGGAACTAGTTACTACTGGGTAGGATCTTGAAGGGAAGAGGAGTTGTGTGTTCCATTTTGCACACCATTATTGTAACATGCTGTTGTTTTTGCACTTGTGGCCTTCCTGTTAGCTTAAAGTCTCGTCAATCTCCTCTGACTTCACCCATTAAAAATATGTCTGATGACTGGATTTTTTTTTCTTGCGTCCTTCATAAAATCTTGACAATATAGCGTGTGAAACATAACAGTAATGTCGCTGTTCCTGAGATGCTGGAACCACCACATCTGGAAATCCCTTTGATATTATAATCTTAACCATCCTTACTTCTACCAGAACAGTGACTTATCCTCTTGTCTCTATCTGGGTGTGCTTACAGTATGTATTCAGTGGCAGCCACGTAATTTGGGTTAAGAACCCGGTGTCCCTAATATACTGTTGAATATACTGCGTGTATATTCAACATAATTTAAATTAACTATAACAAACTTTTTTTCTTAATTTGAAATTGTCATGTAGGTTAACAGTAAAATACTGGCAGCAGCTTGTTACCATTACAGTTCTGTTACTGCAATCTGCTTTACAGTGTTACAGTGTAGATGTATCGCACTAATCTCTCATGTGTACCCACAATGCAGTTTCACACATCCAAAAATTTATTGCCTGTTTATCGTTCTATCACTGAAATAAGGTAACAGTGAAACGCTTGGCAAAACAGCTATATAATATAAAATGTTCACCTTCCTTAATTCCATACTTTTGGAGTTCAGGACAAAACCAACACCAACACAGAGGAAAGATGCAAACTCCACAGAGAACAGGCCATTGGTGTGAATCAGACCCACCATCATGGAGTCCAAATCAGTGTGCCACGCTGCCCTTTGGGCATTTTAGTTTACACTTTTCCACTGTACATTACAGTGGAAAGCCATTGCTTTGATACCAAATCAATTACCTCTTCGGCCTCCTCCTCATCAAATTCTTCCCCTTCCACACCCTCGCCGCCTTCTTCGTCTTCATCTTCTTCGTCTGCTGCCTTTTCTCCAGTCTCGTCATCAGATTTCCGATCTTTCTTTTCTAGTTCCTGAAGTGCAAGAGCAAGGTAGGCTAAACAGCACCCCCACATTAAAAAAAAAAATCTTCATAACAAAACCCAGAGAAATACTGCAAATACAGCTGCTGAGTTATCCTTAAAATTAAAATGAACGTAGTGAGTCTCTAAGCATTTCTGTGAGGATACACTAGAAATACAAGTTTAAAAAAATACATATTTCTATATAAAGACTTACATCTAATTTAGACAGCAAGTCTTCTTTCTCTTTCTTCGAAGTTGCCTTGACTTGCTTCGTCACCTCTGTTAACATACATTATGGCACTACATTTCTTCTTATGGGGGGAAGAAAAAACTATTCTTCCTGTTACTATATTTAACATTCTTCCACAAACAACGCATGTTGTTCAAAAATATTCTAAATTATAAGTAATTTAGGTAGAAATAAATAACTAACTGCATATACATGAACAAATGCATTGTATCTGCATTTACTAGGTTTAGTTTTCTTTTTCTTTTGGGGCATCAACTCCTTTGGAAGGCGCTGCCAATCTGTAAAGAGAAGGTACACTACTCATCACAGAACATAAGGAAGGCACACTACTCATCACAGAACAGAACATAAGGAAGGCACACTACTCATCACAGAACAGAACATAAGGAAGGCACACTACTCATCACAGAACAGAACATAAGAGATTTTTGTTCAGACAAAGGAAAGCTGGGTAGAACATTAATTTTATATCCAACCATACCTGGTGTCCATGTATTGTGCTTGTTTTTATATACCTCCTGTGTATACTTCTCTTTGTATCGTTCAACATCTTGAAAATCAAGAGATATCATAGGAGATAATTTGTCAAGTTCTTCATAATGAAATATTCACTTAAAGATTAAGAAAATTGGTCCATGTAATAGAAACACAGTTTACAATTACTCATTAATCTATCAATTTCTTATAATTCTCATCCATTCAATTTTGAATCATTAACAGGTTATATGGGAACAATAGGACTCCTCACAGACACATGGCAAAGAAAGTCATCAAAAGTAATGGGTATCTGATCACTTCTCCTGTTACACCATCTTGTCCTCTATTAAACTTAATTTAAGCAAAAAAATCGCAACCTTTCAGTAATATGGTAATTTATACACATTCACTATGTTTCCTAAAATTAAGTTACTTTAGAAAGTAGCATATAACTACAGTAGGGAATCACCGGGCTTCTCCTCAGGCACTGGGATATTGTAAGGCAGATTTTTCATTGTTGCCCTAATTTCTTGTTTCAGGGCAAGCATATATTCTTCATCTTCTCCAGTTTTTAGAGGCACTGGCTTGTACTCCACTGGCTACACATAGGCAAGAAGTTCAATATGAATCTTATATATTGAAACAAGTAACTGAAAATACCCAAATATAAAATAATAAACATGATAGTACTACAAACTGTGCACCTATCACTCATAGTCCAAAACACATTTTTACTTTAACTTTAAGGAAATGCAAAATGCACGTTTTCTTACTCAGTACCTTTACAGATTAACATTTCTCTACAGAAAAAAAGCAAACAGATTTTTTTTTTTTGTGGCCAGTCTCTGAATCTGAATCTGAAAAATGAAAGAAACAGACAGACAAAAAACTACATAAAAACAAAATCAGAAAAGGCAAAACAAGCAGCCCATACTGGGAATAGGGGTCTAGGACCAAGTGCAGCCTCAGGAAGAGCCCCCCTACTCAGCCCCAAAGCTTCAATGTTGAAGGTGAAAGCTGCTATGCCCCGACCTCGCCCTCGTCCTGCCATCCTATCCGCATGAACAAACGGGAAAAAATGCACTTTAACCATAGTAAAGACTACAGTTAACAAAGACAATGACACTGCACAACCCACTTGGAGAATGACTGTATGGGAATTAGGATATACAGGACAAAAGCTGACCTTTTATCCACAGGCAAGAATAAAACATCACAGATTTACGATAAATCAGAATTCAAATAACCAAAACCACATAAAAGCATATATAATTTTATGTAATGTAATTGACAGAAATTGGGCTCATGGAGAGATTCTTATGGAAGCAGAAATTAAGCTAACAAGCGCTATCAAACAGTTTAATGAGCGATATTATGCGCAGCCTACAAAAAGCATACCCTATGCAACATGCCAGTTTAAGTTAAAGCGAATTAAGTTTCCAATCACTTACAAGAAAACAATACTGTAATTGTGTTCTAAATACAATGCCAACCACAACAAAGATTATGATCACTTCTGGCGGACTCGGAGTTAATATAAATATCTGACAAATAACTTCAGAAAAAGAACATACAAACAAAAACTAAAATCCACATTACCTTCCCCAATGATCTGTCAGCAGAGTATAAAATACTGGAAGGACCATGCGGTGCCTTTTAACTCTGCGTCTTTACGTATGACGTAAGGGCGGTGCCAATTTGCTATAGCCAATAGGGTTGGCTTGCCACCAACGTCATACTGTTTTCCTTTTTTCGCTTCGCTGTCCGACCCCTATGCTTTCCCTAGGAACCTTAGCTTAGAGCAGGGCCGTATAACTGGGGATTATTATATATTTATATTCCTTTGTGTCAATACGCTTACATATTTTTTTCGTAGACACTGGGACTCATTCTTAATTTGTTTCAAGTGTATGAAGTGGGATGTCTGCCACAGAATGGTATGCGCATAAATCCCTCGGACATGGAGTATTCTGGATCCAGGAGAGGTTTTACGAATCGGGTAACAGAGCTAACATTTGGCTGCTTCGTGGATCTCATCAGGACGTCGTGATAGACACTGGACTGGGCTTGAGGAGCTTGCCTGACTATTTGATTGCGACAGGTCTGCTTGGAGAAGAGTCCAAGCGGAAAAACCCTTTGCTGGCCATCGGCACGCACGTCCATTTTGACCATTCAGGTGGGCTGCATCAGTTTCAACAGGTGGGCGTGCATGTTGCGGAGGTCGATGCGTTGGCCAGCGGAGACAACTTTGAGACCGTGACCTGGCTTTCTGACAGTGAGATAGTGCGGGATCCGACGCCTGGCTGGAGAGCCAGACAATACAAAGTCAAACCAGTTCAGCCGACTCACATATTACAGGAAGGTACGGTTATTTAATGTTATTGTTATTATGATCACTGCATGTTAAATCCCACGGCACTGAAAAGATTAATGCTGAGAAGGAAGAAAACGATCGATACTGAATTTAATTAAAGGGTTTTATATGGGGTGTTAGTGTCTTGGTTCCTGGAAACCAAGCCTACTTAAAAGTATCTCAGATGCTTTTCCCTTACGACGGAAGAGCCGTCACTATGAGATTTATATTGCAAAATGCATCTGTGAGGAAAAGAGACGTTCATAAATCATACCATAACCATAAATTAGGAAAGTGCACTTTGCGTACTTTCTTTTTTTGTATTTCACTGAATTGGATTAAAAACTTTATGTTTAATGTGAATTTCTGATAGTTGAACCACTGTTTTCCTGTAATTTGGGATATAGTCGATGAGATTTTGCTGTGTCAGTGGTGCAATGCAGTTGAAATACTGGCTTGTTCCTTTTTATTTTTAAGGTGACGTCATCAACCTGGGAGACCGGCAGCTAACAGTATTACATATGCCTGGCCACTCCAGGGGCAGCATCTGTCTCCATGACAGGGAAAACAAGCTTCTGTTCAGTGGCGATGTCGTCTATAACGGGGCCATGATTGACTGGCTGCCGTACAGCAGAGTCACTGATTATGTGAGCAGCTGTGAGCGGCTGCTGCAGCTTGTGGACAATGAAGAGGTGGAGCAGGTCCTTCCGGGACACTTTAACACATTTGGAGCCAAGCGACTGCACCAGATTGCCTCCAATTACATTTCCAATTCTGGCTCCTGTCACAGGTTCTCCACATGTATGGTCAAGTCAATTGCCCGCCTCGCTCTGCGGGCCAAAAATTCAAGAAGTGCATGTTAACCTCAGATATTAATGCTCCATGAAGGTGATTTAGGATGACACAGTGTTATGTGTGTCTGTTTGTGTAATATATCATATATAATATACTTTATAAATATTGTAATGCAACCTTAAATATATATAGTAAAATATAGTATTGTTGCATAGTATATCCTAAAAATATATAGATATATCTTTATATATTGTTAAGGACAAAGTGCAAATAAACCGCTTGAATGAAAAACATCAATATTAAGGAGTTTGGGAATATTAAACACATTAACATTTGATACAGAATTTTCACATTGAATACATGCTTACTTGTCAGCTGACTGAAACTACATTAGGATGTGCAAAAATATAGATTTTTTTGAAACATGATGTATGCAGCAGCTTGATGGCTCAGTGGACACTGCTGTCCCCATGCATCTCTAAGGTTGGGGGTTCAGTTCCTGCCCTTGGATGCGGGTGTATGTGATTATTTTCTCCATATTTATGTAGGCCTCTCCTGTGTGCGTCAGATTCTTTCCTCCTTCCAAAAATTTGTGTTTAGGTGAACTGGTATCTCTAAATATCCATGGTGTGAGATGTGCATTTTTGTTCCCTTATTACAGATTGATAACGACTTGTTAGAAGACTACAAAATCTTCTTGGTATGCAATAATTAAATTCAATTTTTTGTTAACTAAAAATACATTTAAAAGTAAATTGCATTTGTTTTGGCTTCTGTAGTTTTACAGTTTTCCTGGGAACAGTAGTTGTATACGAATTTGTGGAAATTGTCTTGTTTCAGAAAGATAATTGTCAGTACAGGTTGTAATTGAGAAAGCATTTTTAACATGCACATCCACATTTGGTGATATTGTACTTTTTTAAGATCGTATAGGTTTCAGAAATGATTGGGGCAAGATATTGACAAGTCGGGCTTTATCCGAGTAGGTGAGAGAGAAGTCTGCATTGTGCTTTGTTTATCCCAGTTATTTAAGCAACAGCCATCTATTGATCATCTTCTCTACTTGTTCAGTTAAAAGAATATTCCTCTAACACTATCTATCCACTGTGTAACTGTCGTTCCTAGATTTTACAGTACCTCAACCGCATTCATTAATCCTACCCCAGCACGATACTGCTGTTTTTCCGTCAGGTAGACAATTGCAAAATGCTAATGATAATGTAGCAAATGATAATATACAAGCTACATTATTCTGATTTATTAGGGTGGCAACAAAGGAACAAGCCATGTGTGCACTTTATACCTCATTTGGTGTAAGTGTGGGTATGCTTTAAATTCAGCCCTGTTTCACCAACTTTTCACTACTGAAGATGGAAGAATGCCTCTGTTCATTGGTTTTAACCTAAACAGAGAAATGTCCATTTTGCAAAGAAACAACTGCCAGTCTGTTTATAAAGTCTTCATGTTATAGATTGTTTTAAGTCAGTATGTTATGTAAAAATAATTGCACCCAGTGAAATGTGCAATAAAAATGTAGATACCACCATCAGCCAATAGCTCCAGAGTTTGAATTATGCCACAGCTCCGCATGTGGAGTTTGTCCGCCATCCTGCTCCGCATGTGGAGTTTGTCCGTTCTCCCACCCCGCATTTGGAGTTTGTCCGTTCTCCCGCCCCGCATGTGGAGTTTGTCCGTTCTCCCGCCCCGCATGTGGAGTTTGTACATTCTCCCACCCCGCATGTGGAGTTTGTCCGTTCTCCCGTTCCGCATGTGGAGTTTGTACGTTCTCCCACCCCGCATGTGGAGTTTGTCCGTTCTCCCGTTGCGCATGTGGAGTTTGTCCATTCTCCTGCTCCGCATGTGGAGTTTGTCTGTTCTCCCACCCCGCATGTGGAGTTTGTCCGTTCTCCCGTTCCGCATGTGGAATTTGTACATTCTCCCGCCTCGCATGTGGAGTTTGCCCGTTCTCCCGCCCCGCATGTGGAGTTTGTCCGTTCTCCCGCTCCGCATGTGGAGTTTATACGTTCTCCCGCCCTGCATGTGGAGTTTGTACATTCTCCCGGCCCGCATGTGGAGTTTGTCCGTTCTGCTTGTGCTGTTCAACTTTCTCCATGTATTCCAGTTTCTTCCTGCAGTCCAAAGACACCCTTTTAGGTTACTTGGTGTCCCTAAATTGCCCATCCTGTATTATTGTGTGTTCATGTATGTATCCTGTAACATACTGACATCTGTCAATGTTGTACCCTAGTCTCTTGGCCTGTATATATGTTGCCTGGGATAGACTGCAGGCTCCTTTATGACTCTGACCAGGATAAGATAGATGGAAATATGCTTGACTGACTTGTTGTATGACAAAAGCAATATCGAATGGGAACTAAATAAATCATTGTTAGGTGATTTTGTTATTGTAAGAACATCATAACGGGTGCATTACACACCCTAGATGGTATAGCCTATTACACACTTAGGCTACCTGGTACAGCCTAAATAACAATAAAGATTACAGCATAGTAAATACATAAACGAATAACAGTTTTTAAATATAATGATTTAATTTTGAATATAGTTTCTGTGCAGTTTACCAGGAGTTGTATATGTTTGTATCTGTGTAACATTTTTTGGCATAGAGCAGCCTGGATATTGGATTGTGATCCTCAGGAGTTGTTCAATGCCATATTGTAAACCTGTGATACACAGTAAATCAGCTGGGCATGGACATGGCTGATGAAGAACTGTAGGATAGAGGAGGAAGCTAGGAAAAGGCACCCTGTCACGCAGATGTTGTTAATGAGCTTCGGCAAGTGTTCCATAAGACACTAAGATGGTTTCTGTCTTCGGCTCTGTTCTTTTCAATTGATGCCGCTCGCATGTCCCTGATTAATATAAGCAGTGGATGGATGGATCCCGTTGAGGCTTCGCGCTATCCTGCCATGCGCAACATTGAATATTATGGGCTGTATAGGCAGCAAACATAAAGCACGTTTTATTTTAAGCTGATAACCGTTGGTCTCACTAAACCTCTAGATGAATTATTGAATTAGTTGCATGCATAATCATTTTTAATTTCACCTTGAGTGAAACACTGCTGGTCAGATGATATTTATACATAGTGGTTGCAAGATATTCCACTATAAAACTCTAATCACTGCAAAAATGCATCATTTGACTATTCATTGGAACAACAGTGATGTGGTTCTGATTGTTCCTAGTATGGAGCAATATGCTTTGCCGTGGGTTCTCACACAAGGTAACAGAAAAAACAACAAGAAATTCTCATGTGACTTGAAAACTAAAAGGATCTTTGTCATGAACAAGCTCAGGAGAGAATGACAACAATTTAGGAAAGCTTACAAAAATTACTCTAACAAGTTTAGTTTTCTTTAATAGAGTATGTTTGGGACATAGAAATTCAGGAGCGTAGATAGAAAATAGGCCCTCTCCAGGCAAAGTGTCACTTTGGGCCCCTCTAGGTAGATTTTGCCCCTCTGATGACCCTGGGTAACGTTCAGTAAATATACATTCAGTAAATAAGTTTATAAAAAATGAAGTTAATACTTAGCAATTCATTTTTGCTATTTAATATGTTTTAAAAACCTAACATATTTATATTACGATTCATTTTAATACAACTTTGGGACCTTTTGGGACCTAATACAACTTTGGGACCTCGGGTGGAGAAGATGTCCTCCCTAGGTGATCTGGAGTATGATATTGCTGAGCTTGAGGAGGACATCTCAGGGGCCAGTGAGAAGAGAAGGGTAGCAACACGGCAGAAAGCAGCAGCCAGCGAGCAACATGGGGAAGGTAGAGACAGAACCAGGAAGAGACAGAGGCAGCTGGTGGGCACTGACATGGCACACCAGTGAAGGGTACAGCTACGGTGCTGGGAGAGATTGCCCTCCTCCATGTGCAGCAGCAGGCCTCCTCAAGCACACCTGACCTGTCACTGTAATAAATGGTCAGAAGAGGCCATTAAGTTACACCCAGCCTTGGCCCTGGGGGGTAGATTGGTACAGAATGTAAGTGACGCACGATCAGAGTATGGCTTCCAGCTATGGTTTTGGTGGCACAGTGCCATGATGCAGCTGCACCAGCTTCTGGTGAACAGATGCCAGGGGAAACAAAAAGGCTCTTGGTGTCCTGGCCACTGGCCTCCACACCGGCCTACCCAGAGTAAAAGTAGATGCGCGATGATCCGGCGCTGCTAGCCTTGTTGAGGGCTCTCGCTCCAGTGACTCTGCCGCACCATCTCCACCTCCCTGCACCTATACCATGTATACCATGACCCAGAGTGGGTGTAGGTCATCTTTGCACCATGTGAAACCCCTGTCAGTACTTTGGCCAAGATAAAAAGTAGGCTGTTGTGTGCCACATCATCAATGGCCTACCACAACAGTAACTAATGACCCCTATCTCCTGGTGTTACACTGCACTTTCAATACTGTACTGTACCATCTGACGTATTTGCTGATATAGTCATTACCTATCACAATTGTTTGCAGAATTAATTGTATATACCTTAAAATATGTACCCGTTATACGTAAGATATTGCACACCTGCACACTTGAAAATATACAGTATTATTTTATATAAAGTTTTATACATATATCATATTCATTCTGTTTGTTATTCCATTGTTTTATTACTTGCTATTATATTCTTATTATTTTATTGTATGACAATGACAATGAAGTTGAATTGAAAGAAGGGACACCAGACCCAGGTGTGCTGTGAGCCCTTCCAGAGTCGCCAGGAAATGAGAACAGGGCTATGCCAGGGCCACCACCCCAACCACCCTACTGCCTCTCAGCCATAAGAGGCCTACCTGGTGGGCTACCTCAGGGACCTTCTGAGTCCTCACTTACAGAATTAAAAGCCAACACCAAGGATCCCAATTCAATACCAGCTTAAATTTACCATACAGTCAACAGAAAACAGTGCACAAGGCCAACAAGGAGGGCCAGTGGACACTGCTCCAGCCAGCTGCCAGCCTAAGGCTGAGCTGGACTGGAGCCCTGATGAGACCAGCAAGGGTCAGGCCAACCAAGGGGCAATCAAGGCCATCTGGGAGGCTGCAAAGGACTGGGGAGCGGAGGGCGGTGGTGGCTACAGGATCTCCTTCACCACAGTGATATCTTTGTGGTCAAGGAGGACTCATGTATGTGTAAACTGACAAAACACCAGCATTTTTGTATTTTAAAATATTCATTTGAATCTTGAATTTAACTGTATAAGGTTACTTTTTCATTAAATTCCTAACACTACTGACATGTCTAAAATACTAGTTACAAGATAGGGGATGTTTTTTGCAGTGTATTATTATTATTATTATTATTATTATTATTATTATTATTATTATTATTATTATTATTATTATTATGTAAGTGTTTAGTTCCAAAAGGAATTCAATTTAATTACTTTGTACCGTCTGAAAAAATGCATTATAGTTGCATACACTAACCACTAGAGGGAGACATTGCTCTTAGATATTTTGCTAATTGTTTATTCATTAGCTATGGTTTGGCGGTCATTGTACTTCACAGTAAAAGGTTGGTCTAGCTACAAGTAGCTACAAACACGGCGAATTAGGTATATTGTTGTATTGAAAATTAACACATACAATCTTTACATGTATCAATTAAGGATTAGTTTAATTGTTAAAAAATTATACAGGCACCCGTGCTGCTTTTATTTTAATTGTAACAAGGGCAGATCGATGAGAGGAACATAATACAGTACTTTTCTTATATAAAACACGAGAAGGTAATTCTTTGGGTCATTTTTATCAAAAACATACAGGGTTTATTTCTGATTAAAGTAGAGAAGCCACAAATAAAATAAATCAATGAAACGATTTTATACATAAAATCAGTGCTCAGTTTATTAGGAGTACTCAGGGCTTGACTCTGCTTAAAAGATGCCCGTGAACAATGGCGTCCTGCACAATTTGTGCAATTTTGCCAAGGGGGTGGGGGGTCCCCAATATAACTTTTGCCAGGCAATACATTTTGCCTACTGGGGGGTCCCCACGATAAATTCTGCCTGTGATAAATTTCTCCCACATTAACCATCAGCCCACTGGGAAAATGCCTGAAATGCCAGATGGCCAGTCCAGCCCTGGGCATACCTGCAATCCACCATGCAAACAACCTGGTCTTACAAACAGTGAATCATGGCTGAAACTGAATACATACAGCAAGCAAAAGGGTCACTGTGTCAGAGCGGTAAGTCATGGTTTTGAACACAGTGTAACTATTGGTTACAGACCTGGTGATTCCAGCATTTCAGAAACATTCACATTCCTGGGATTTTCACACAACACAATATGCAGAGTTTACAAAGAATGGTGGAACGAACAAAATCTGTCCAATCTATAGCAATTCTGTGCCTGAAAACACCTTGTTAATGAGAGGTCAGAAGAGAATGGCTGGACTTGTTAGGCTAACAAGAAGACCCTAAGTGTAAAAAATGGGGTCTTCTCTAAAAAAGTGGGAAATGGGAAAAATGGGATCCTACACAATACTACCTAGGTATACTTAAAGTAGATAGTATAAAACACTCCTTTAACAAATACATAGTAAAAGTCAGTTTAAATAAAAAATGACTTCCCTATATAGAAAATATTTGTATAATAGTATATTTGGAATAAACTATATATGTTGTTAAAATTTTTTAAGTTATACTTTCAGTTCTTTTTCTCTCAACTGTGCACTTACTTCAAAGATGTCAGCAGCTTTCAAACGGGCCATGAGATCCATACAGTCGATAGCCCTTCCCTACACAAGATATTATTTGGTCGACTGGCTGGCAAAGAGAGGCTTGAAAGGTGATCAAATTACGACCCTTTATCACCTGGCTTAAACCCCACTGACAACTAACAGGCCTTAATATAGTATCATATTTACGAAGGTGGCAAGCAGTACACTCATCAAACGAGCACTGAGGATGCTGCTTCAGCTAATATAGGACATGATCAAAAAAAAAACTGGATCAATGGGTAATGGGATACTGATGATGATCTTCCGGAATTGTACCTGCCTAATAATTCTTGTACACAGCATAGGCCTACAGTATATGTTTGTTTTATTAGTGTTACAATTCCTTACAAAGCTCAGTGTGTTGAATGATTTAACTAGAGTCGTTTTTGCGGTAAAAGGTGCAAGTTATGGGGCTCTGGCCAACGTGCAAGCATGTCACATTTTTTGCTTTGCGGGCTGTTTCTTTATTTTTTTCTTAAATATTAACTGCAGACGCATGAGTGCCCTGAGTTGAGAAACAGACTTTTTATTCATCTCTATTCAAACAGCAACACTATTTGACACCCTGACCTGATTAACATTATCTTCTAATTGAAAGCTCGTGTCTGCCTGGTGGAAAGACTGAAAGTGACAAGTGCAGCAAGGCTGTGGGGAAGTTAAGGGGGGAAGTGCCACTCATTGCTGGTTTATCATGGTGTAGAATAACGGAACACTACTAATCAGACCTTTAGCTTACTTGTGGTTTGCTGTGTTTCTCTTACAGCAGAAGCCCCAGCACGGTCTCCTCCTTCTTCTCCTCTAATGTGCTGCCCATGTCTTTTACTATCATTTAATCCTGAGCGACAACACTAGATGATTAATGAAGGCCTCCTGTGAGGTGTTACTTGTTCCTGGGAATGAAATGCTGTGCTTCCTGCTGTCTGACAAGGCCTGGAGCAGGACCCTTGCCTTTTGCTTGCTGTGGACACACTCTGCCAAGGTGCTTGGGATTCGCCCACGGCAAAGCAATAACCCTAATGTTCTCTGTAAGGTGGTCTCTTAGCAATTCTATTGCTCTATACACCTTGTTTTTATTATCTTATTTTGTGAATAGGCTAGAAATGTCTACCCTTTGATGTTTGATTCTCATATAATATTTACAATAATTTCTTTACCCATTTTTCAGATTAGTTATAGTTATTCGTTATAGTTCTTTGTCTACAAGGGATTTGAACCATTCATCCAACCCCCATTCATCCTGATTAAGATTTGCGGAGGGAGGGGGGGCACCATGCCACCGAATCATATAAGACAGGTTTTTAAATAAGCACTAATTACCTCAGGAGGTTTTTTTTTAGTAGCATTTAGAATTATTTCTACTTTTTTGTGTTTTTGACATAATAGTATTAAACCTATACTGTGACTTAAGTTTTAGAGGCAAACATTGCTCAATCATAACATATCAAAAATTAATTCTGTAATACAATTTGCATGCAGTATTTCATCAAGCCACTTCATGTTATTTAATATCTATAAATGCAGCATTTTCCTTTGCTTTGAAAAAAATAGATGCTTGCTTTATATTATAGCATATCGTATAAAGCAAAGCAGTTCTCCATAACATGTTTCATATGAAGTTGTGAAGTTCATTGATCTTCTTTAACTTCCTGTTATTTGTGCAGAATTGTTTCTTCTTGGTTTAGTTTCACTGGATATATTTTTTCTTCTTTTAACCATCTCTTAGCATTTTCACTAAATTAAATTACAGTAGAATTCATTTTGCTGAAATTACCTTTTTTTAGTTTCCATGGAAACTATGTTCGGAGAAATATGCCAGGCTCCATTTTTTTCAGGTTTAAACATCCGTATGGTACTCAACATGAAGTCTGCATCTTATTGAAAGGAAATAATGGTCTAATTAATCTAATCAATCTATCAGAGCATACAGACACATGGCAAGAAAAAACATGATCAAATAAATGCAATTTATGGAATTCTTTATTGCCTGTCTTCAGCTCACTCTTATATTTTATAGGGCAGTTTTACAGACTCATGACAGAGGGACAGATTCCCAATCTTTTGACGACTGCAGATTTCAGCATATGTTGTGCAATAAATTTGTAAAACTTGTAAACCAAGGTGGGGGGGGGGGGGGGCAGGCTTTTTCATTTTCTTCTGCATGCAATCAAAACTCAAGAATGTCATTAGCCATAAAAAAACAAACAAATAAATAAATAATAGTGTGGCTTACAAATATATAGTTTATTTTTAGAAATTACCCAACCTCTCCTCGATACGGCCGGCATCTAGTGGCCCGGTGGAATACTGGCCACAGACTCGACTGGGAAGCCCTGATCTAGGGAATTAATCAGAGGTAATACTTAAGCTGTTTTCCAGATCCATCCACTTCGTTTATTAATAAACAAGCAATGAAAGAAAAGGAAACCAGATGTCTTTACCATCTTATCAACGCTGACATCCTTAAATCTACTATCCATCTTAGTGATACCCTTTTCTATTCATAGTTCACATGGCCCAGTTTCCAGTAGCACTGGTCCCTCAAGTGGCAGTGTGTTCTGGCAAAATGGAATAAAACAGAGAAAATTATTTTAAAAAAAAACTGCAATGGCACACAAAGATCATTCATATTTTAATAATGCACAACTTCACCTGCTGGGCCCAGAATGCCAGTAGTCAATTTGATAAGTTGTCATTGAGAAACTAGCCATCAGCTATCATTGAGAAATTTTCAGTTGTACTTTCACCATGATTTTCCCTTACAGCAAGGGAAGTCATAATGAAGAGGATTGGATCTATGAATTTGGGGTCTCCTCTGCTCAGCTTACTGTAGCACTCATGATTTGCTTCATTCACCAGATACTTTCTGTATTAATGTCATAATTGGAGTATGAAATAAGTCAACTAGAACCCCAGCAATGGACATCAGCTTAAAGAACATAACAGTAAATACACTGTTATCGGGCATTTTAAATGACTTCTAAATTCATATAATAAATTTTATGCAATTATGGACTTTTCTTCATAGCTTATTGTGAGGTGGACAGGTTTTACCATGTGATAAAGGGATAGGTCCTGTCAGTTATTGGGTACATATTAAAGAACATTTCGAAAGTTTAAATCTGTCTGACATTAAACCGTTTTACAGAATGACTCAGTAAAGAGTGCTAGAGATATGGGGTGCCACCAGAAATTCTCATTGTTTAGGCTGTAGTTTGATACGTTGGTTGAGGTCAGAGGTCAGCAGGATGTGTGGTGAGACGAAATGGCTTTCAGTTTGCAACAGATTAAACAAATATCCTTTATTAATGGTTATACATGTTTGTTTATTGGTTGCACTATGTTGCATAAAAGTGTAGTAACTTGGGATATAGCGATTAAGGATGAGATTCCTTACCTCTGTAAAGCTCACGGTTTGCTGTCAGATGTCAGCATTAGCCTCGCTCCCTTGTGATGGCTGACATTCAGACTTATTAAGGAGCAGGCGCACATATCTTGCCACCAACATTTGGCCCAGCTCACATTTGCCGGAAAGAAAATGAAGAACAAACAGGTGATAATTAATGCTGTGATTATACACCCAGAAAAAGAAAACAGCCAGTACTATAGTGACAGCAGCGTCTGACTGGTGCTGATAAAGGCCTCATGAAGGCAGATAACATAAAGCAACGCACTTCAAAATTCGTTTTGAGAAAGTTGCAAGTCACAGCAGTGGAGTGGGCTAATAAATAAGAGTAATTTATAGCCTTGCAAACACACAGAACGCCTGCACAGTCAAGCTTTTTAGCATATCTTCTGCAACAGTGCGGCTGAGCGTGTTCTGTTGTGTTTACAATGAGCACAGCAGGTCCTGTAAGAACAGAGATTGTGGATGAAACAGTAACATACTTCATCACACTACATCGTTTGTCAGTGATGACAAGCCTTAAGGGCAACGTACATTGGGGTTAACAAAATGCAGATTGAAATATTGCTTTATGACACAACTGCTGTCTGTAAGTCACATCACAGTCTTCACATATTAATTGAAATCAGCACAATTATTTAATTTTAATCTTGCAAGAACTGGACATAAATTTCCCATTAAGATGCCAGCATTGTAATCTGTTATCTGTAAACAGGATAATTGCCTAATGTATTAATTTGCAGTTTTGTTTAAAGACACGTGCATATTTAATGTATTCATACAGCAAAATACAGAAATCAGTAGGGCTGAAGGAAAAAAGATGGCAAAATACTATTAGTGAGGATTATTGTTGGTGAAGATCATTTAGATTATTGTGCCCTGTCAATCATTGCATGAAATACAAACAGAACAATGGGAAGCAATTAACTAATCAATGAGAAGTGGGTTAAATCAGTTGGATCATGGGAGAATTCCATCCAATTTAGGTTACAAAGCCTCAGTTATTTTATAACATCGGTATCCTATATCAAAACTCTACTGTTACATGCTATTAAACGAATATGAAGATTTAGCCTTATACTTCTATAATTAGTTATGTATAGCTCCATACTAAAGCTATATTTGAAAATACCACAAAACAGCTGCCCTCTGTTTTTATTATACTTATAGTTAGAGCCAAAGATTCTATATTCTACAGAGATACAAATCCTCACCTAACTGGTTCACCAATGTGCTCAGGCAGGTTTCCTCTGGGTGCTCCGTTGTCCTCCCACAGTCCAGAAACATGCAATTAGAATTATTTATGTCTCTGGTGTGCATGTGTGACTGAAATGGCAGTACTAAAACAAACAAATTTTAATGGTCACTATTTTTGAACTCCTAATTAATAAATGCGAACCATTTTTATATGAAACATATAATATCACATAACAAGCGTAACATTTATGAATATTATGCTGGTCTTTTCAAACAGTAACATTGTTTTAACCTTTAAGAACTTATTTTCATTAGTTTTTTTTATTGTGGCAACTATACGCTGTGCACCTAGTTCATAGGCACTCTGCACATTTTTAATATTATGTGTGCTTTAAAAAATAGTCCTTAAAATCATGCAGGGCCTTATTTTTTCAAAATAACTTATATCTGACATGTTTCGGCCCAGTGTTGAGTACAGACAAGTGTGCAGATATAAAACGGGCGCCCTGCAATTTGCTAGAAAACTTGAGGATACTGCCAGGCTGTCTGAATGAAAAAGCTGGCAGAGTTATGTTCAGTGGAAAGTGTCCCAGATATCATTATCCTGGTGGGGAGTCAAGTTATATAGCTGAGTGGTAAAGTACCTTGTCATACAAATGTACTGCATGTCAAAAATGAAGTGGCACTATCCAAAACCTAAGAGTCTTCTGCAAAGTCCAATGATTCCAGAAGCGTGGCAAAGTGCTTGGGCGCCAGCTTTAGAGGGCCATCTACATAAGCTGGATTTCAATCAACTTTTTGTAATTTGATTAAGGGTAAGTCTGCAGTAACAGCGAGAACGGAAGCAGTAATAATAACAGTATACCTATAATGCTATATTTATATCCTTATTCCTTGTGATGAACTTTCTAACAATTGTCATCTTGCTTAGCTCATGCACCAGTACAGATCATATCCATATGTTTCATTCTTCTGTAATAGTGTAAAGTTACCCAAAGGTCAGGGTGATCCCAATTTTGAAAGGCCGCAAGTACTTTCTTAATGCATTCTACATATCCAGGATTTCCTCTCATTTGAGGGGATGCACAGCGATGTTGCTTCCACTGTTTTTCTTTGTACTGTAGCTGGCTGCTCTGCCTCATATGCTCTTTTAAGTAGGTTGATGCCAACCGCAGGAACCGAGACGCACTGCATTTCCTCCAAGCTCGCGCAGTTTCCATTACCCAGTGGAAGGGACGATAAAAGCTAACGTGTGGATGTGTGGTCTGCTGCCACACGAGAGACCCAGGCCATTGAACCCTGGAGACTGCTGCCTTTCTGAAGATGTGATTCAGCCTCTGGAATAGGGGCAAAACAGTATACCCTCTGGGAGTCTGGGAACATGCAGACAGATGCGGGTAGATGCATCATACTTAAGAAAAAAATGTAAAACCTAATCAAGTAACAGTCCATCCATCCATCCACAATTGTGGGTGCAAGGGGACTGGAGCCTGCCCCAGGCATCACAGGGAGCAAGGCTGAGGTGCACTCTAGATGGGATGTAAATACGCAGTTACATGCTATTTCAATTTTGTTTTGCCCCCCCCCCCCCAATTGTCAACCCTCTAAGAAAATAAAAATCCTCTCGTTTTACTAATGCAAATAAATTGTGCTAAAAGGAGCCAAATTATTATTGGTGCCTCGAAATATTATTTGCATGCCTGTTTTAACTTAAGTGTGCACACAAATACTGTTGTGTTGAGTCAGGAGATTTCATTGTTCCATATTGATGCTTTGACTAAAATAAGGTAGACAAACTATGTATGATTAACGGAACATTAAAGAACTTAATTTAATGGTTCAGGTTCCAGTTCTGTGAAAATGGATTTTCACAAATGAAGGTAAATCAGTTACTTAAAAACACACACAATTTAAAACTGTATATAAATGGTAAACAAATGTGCCATTGTAATCTACATGAGCTAGGTTTTTGGTAAAACCATTTGCTTAGAATTAAAATGATGTGATTAAAAAAAAAAAATCCTCTGGGCACTGGTGCTATATACATATCTAAAATATGAAGACCTCCGTTATTAGGCAATAAATTGCATTTAAAAGGGCAGTAACTGATGGAGTCTGTCATAAGTTACTTTCAGCTTTTGTATAAAAAGAAAGGTAACTATAGACTTCAACATTCCAAAATTTTTAATTTATAGTTTATTTGGAAACAACATCTTGTATATATGATCATTTATAATAAACTATTTCATGGATACTTCATGTCTAGAGCCAATGTTGAAAAAAATTGATCACATTCATTGTTTGGATCAACTAGTGTTTCTGACTTTAGTGGAAAAACTTGCTAGCTAAGATTGTTGTACATTTTCAGGAATTGGAAAGAAAAGATGCAGATCTCTATACTGTATAATTTGCAGATGGTGAAAAAATTAGACTAATTCTATGCTTTCTCATACAGCCCTTCATTGTGTTATGTGTTTGTTTGCATTAATATAATTCATATTGTTATTCTGACACAGTCATTGGATTACTGTATATCTTTGTATTGCAAGGGACAGTAATGTGGATTTCAGTGTCAGTCACTGTAATTGCCAATAATTCATTAATATAAAAATTGTAATGACCAGCAGAAATTGAAAAAGATTGTGTGTGTGTATACATACATACACACAGACAGTGGTACCTCGGTTCTCGAACTCACTAGAACTCGAATTTCTTGAAAGTCGAACAAAGGAGTTTGACCTAGAACTCGATCTGAATATCAGAAGTCGAACCGTGAACGCTGCCCTAATATAAATTGCACGCGCCAGGAAATGAGTCATACTACAATGCAATTCTTACTTGAATGCCTTCTTCACTGGCTGGACGATTAACCAAAGAAAGCAGCGCAACATTACAGTAACTAACAATAAATAAACCACTAACTTACATGTACTATTAAAGCATTTATGTCATTTATTTAAACTTTACTTTACCAGGTAAATTAACTGAAAACCAGTTTTCACTGCTTTACGTGATATTCGGGAGAAATAGCAGATTACGCATCG
>JAODJW010000040.1:24047321-24072544 GCA_026777045.1 Hyperopisus bebe
GGTTGATTAGATAATTGCATTAATGAGAAATTGAACAGGTGTTCCTAATAATCCTTTAGGTGAGTGTATATGAAGAGCCCATACTTTGTCCTGGTCACCAATCTTGCACCTGAAAAACAACTTATACAGTATGCCTACTTTATGAGTGGTGCCATTTCTGTGCTTTCAAAGTGAAATCACTGCAGATGAAACAAAACGTGTCACTGCTATTGCGATATTGATGAGACATTTTAGAAAATATACAAATATACAGCTTTGGAACTCAGCTGTTTTCTTTCTTGTATACTCTTTACTGACATTCACATGAGTTTGAAAGACTGAAACTGCTACTCAGGCCTATATATAGGGTTGTGTTGCATTGTCTTTAAGACATACTTGGGTGTGCCTGAACGTGCCCAGGTACATATGATGAGACAGATTTCCATGAAGAATTTGATCTAAATGAGTCTCTAGTATAAATTAAATCAGTTGTTTTTTGGAAAATACAATAGTTCTGACCCACTACTGCCAGGCATGTAAACTGAAATACCCATTACTATGCAAACCACTCCATTTCTAACATTGCTTCCCTACTATTAGAAAATTAGCTGTTTCTCAAAAACTTTGCCCTCTGGGAAGATTTCAAAGTTATTTCTGTGATTAGCATCACAAAATCTATCTGGTGCACAAACAATTTTGAAGGAAACAAAAACCATGTCGACCAGTGCAATGGGCCATCCTTGAACATACAAATTATGTAATCATTGAATCTCAAAGATCCATGGATTTGACATGGCAGGACAAGTAGTCTACAATATCGTCTAAGGGGCCTGAAGTTACAAAATGCCTCTTGTATATCTTTCTCATCATATTCAATTCAATCTACAACACAAGTACAAAACAAACAAGAATAAAATTTGAAAATATTTCTTTTATAAATCTCCCATATTTTTCCTCTCCATTTCTGTTACTTCAGCTAAAAATGTAGTCAATAAAAAGGTTCGGACCAAAAACATATAAACAATTAAAATTACATCAATATTTTGGGATATAGTTGGTGATTTGCAAAATCAACTTTGGGTATATTTTTAAGAGAACTAAACATCTAATTGGAGCAGGCTATTCTTGTGGCATTTTAGCAGACTACATCTTCTCAGAGCTAAATAAGCAACAGAGTTCATGAATGTTGTGACAGTTGTGAGTTGAATTAAAGGATGACAGGAGGTTTGTATCAAGTGATTCGTAATCAAGCAGGTCCTTCCATTCCCACCCACGCCAAGAATGGGAAAAATGATACAGGTGACAGGATGATAGGCATGTCATTATCTCGGTCCCTCGGCTGGGCTGGAGCACCACAGTGGCTGTGGAATACCACATCCACTGCACCAATGAGGGACTGTCTAAGCAGCTGTCACAGAACTCTCATCTTGATGTCGGATGTCACAGAGTCTGAAACAAAAGAAGGACACGATGCCAGTGGCGTTGTATTTCAGCACGTCTGCCACTTTCCTCAGAGCCAACGATCTGCCCACTAATAAAGCTGGTAGAGCACATGGTCAGGCTGTATTCCTCAGTCCTTTGCGCTCCCTAGTCCATCGCCCACTGCCATAAAACTAGGGTGGTACTGCCAGACAGTGTCCTGTTTAACAGCTCCCACTTCTTGCATTAGAGGCACACTGGGCTGCAAACTTCTCTTGATGTGGTCTGGGAGTGATTGCGATTTAATTGCACCCAGGGTTTTAGTAAAAGGAACGCCTGGTGTGGCTGCCCAGTTCCACAATGCCCCCTCCCCTCCAGTTCGCCACTAATTGGCACATTCCCTAGCAGTGAGGGTACAAGAAATGTGAGCCCACAGCAGGGAAGAAGAGAACCTACAGGTCTTTGTGTAAAGAGTAAAGACCTTGGCATCAAGCTGGGCGAAGGAACAGCTTTTTTAGCGTGTGTTCCTGCATGGCCTGAATGATTGCATCTCTGGGTCCTGATTCCCCAGGTCTACAGTATGTGTATTTGTGGAAATGTCGTAAGTATTTTGTCCATAGCAAAATAGATTTAAAGAACTTAAAAATCTCTTTTTCTCTAGAAAATAGTTTCCAGTCATTTTTAGAATTCATGTATTAATTGTTACATTTAAAAATCAACAAATCTGAAATAACGGTTTATCTAAACCAGAGGAATTAGTCAGGAAAATATGGAGTCATCCATCAATGTTCCAGCCACATATTCTGGACAGGGTCATGGAGAGGCCCGGAACCGATCACAGCTAGCACAGAGCAGGGTTACACCCTGGATGGGATGCCAGTCCATTCCAGGGTACATACATGCACACAATCATCATATGAGTAATTAAGAGATGCTAGTTAGCACAACTTCTTGTTTTTGAACTGTAGAGGGGTAGGGGGTGACATGAAAACTCCAGATACACACACACACACACACACACACAGTAGAGGCAAGATTCCACCCCTCTAACCCTGGAAGCGTAAAGCAACAACACTATTTATTGAAGCACCACCTCATCCTACTATGAATTCAGATGCACATAAAGGCACACAATAAATTACATAGAGCAGTCAGTCTATGTAAAGGTACATAATATCTAATTCTTTTCATTAAGAAAACAACAATTTTATTGACATGAAAAAAGGTGATAAAGGTTCTTTTTGATAACAGCATGCATAATACAACATTCTTATATAATATTCACTATTCATGCCATCTGGAAACTGAAAATTGTGAGATTCTTTGTCAGTGTGGGGTACACGTGCCAGTTTTCTACAGAGTACCGTTTGTTTCATAAAACTCTCATGTAAAAACAAGTCAAATGTTGATAAATAGCATTTATATAATATTATTCCATAAACATGTTTTTGTGTTCTTATACTATCCAATGGATTATTACAGGAATTGCAGAGTCTGGAACTGTGTTTCAGAGAATCAGCAATTCTTTTTTATCACTGTGCTTGGATATATCTCTGGGGCTACATATAATTTTTAGTTTGAGTAACTACTACAGAATAGAAAGATATTCATAGAAGATAAAATGAGTCAGATTAAAAAGGTCCGGATTTGATGATGGAATAAAAAATTTGAATTTATCAACAGATAAATGTTGATAAATGGGTTATCTTGTTTTTTTCTACTGCTACTAAGTTGTTTACTCAAGACAATCCACATATTAAGTCATCTTCATGGTACTGTACAGATACTGCTGATCTCAATGAATAACTCTGTGTGAACTCAAAACATGACATATACGATGGCCTGTTAGAGACATGGTTTATCATTACTAATGCCTTATTTTGAAATCATTGCACACAAAAAATAATCACACAGTGCCTTTTTTTTACATTACTTTGGTCTACTTTCATTTTTTGCCACTTCACTGCCCAAACCACTAGAATCCACAGAGGAGCAGTAATGCATCATTCACTTCCCAGCATCTGCTGGAACCTCTGGTTTCTCAATCTAACTGGCTCCCAGAAGCCCTCTCCACCTGCTGCATTGGCCAATCAGTGTACTCTGAAACCCTGCTTGCTGACACTTTGTCTCACTCTTCCTTTTATCAAACACACACCTCAAACACTCAACTTTGTCCCTCTTGGGTTCTCCTAAATAGTAATAATAAATTTTCAAAGTTAAGGTCAACATCTAATTACAATTGTATAAAAACACATTGTATAGTGAGAAATGTGAGGCACAATTAGCTGGTGGCAATAAATAAGGGAAGGGGTTGTTGTGGATGGTCAATGCACACTGATATGCCTGTCAATTTGGCACATGCTCAGTGGCTCAGCTCCAGGCCAATTTTCCAGTGAGCATATGAGTCACTCGGTAGAGACGCACCAGAAATAAATAGCTTCCCTGTTCTTCCCCAGTTACAGCTGGAGTCACACCCTTTGTGTGGTTTTTTTGTACTTGCAGTGTTTGTACATCGAGCTGTAGCCTAGTGCCATTGAAGGAAGGGGGGGGGGGGGGCTATCAGGAAATACAGTGGTTTAAAAAAGGCAACTTTGAGCCAAGCTTCCCGTTCTCCTCCGTATTTTGTTGTTTGTAAATAATCACACACCCATTTCTGGGAGAGGAGAATGGGCAGGGGGTCCGAAAGAGCTTCCTAGTATAGGCTTCTGGTCCACCAGCAATGATGACCAGGATATGTGGTTAGAAGGTGGATGGATGGACGCTTTGTGGTACAGCTTAATGCAAGGCATACAGTTTTGTGGAGAGAACAAGTTCTTGGAATGTCTAAGACAACAAGAAAGCACAATAATGCTAAAAACAAATTATTTTTGTTTCAGGATGACTCAAATGTGTCACAGAGAAAGTTAACTATCACTTGAAAAAAATACAGACACACTATATGAACAAAAGTATTGGTACACATTCCTTAATCACTGAATTCAGGTGTTTCATTTAGACCCATTGCCACAGCTGTATAAAATCAAGCACCAGCCATGATGTCAGGTTTACAGACATTTGTGAAAGAATGGGTCATTCTGAAGAGCTCAGTGAATTCAATCGTGGTGCTGTTATAGGATACTACATTTGCAATAAGTTAGTTTGTGAAATTTTTTCCCTGCTAGATAGTCAGTTAGACCCATGTGAAATATTCTTCAAAAACAAAAGTTTGAACATTTACAGCAATATTGGTATGTATGCAAGTGCCATACAAACTATGATCTAACAAAGACACCCAATGATACGTACCAAAAAAAAAAACAAATGCATCCTGCCTGAAATAGGATTACCAGGATCCACCCATGCAGCCAGACCTAGGAGTAGTCTTCTCTTTTGAGCTTCTGGTGGCCAGGAGACCAATGTAACCTAGGTGGCTGTATCCGAAATAGCTACGTGGAAAGATGTTTTGTGCTCACCACCCGTACGGTGAAAGACTAGGGACAGGTGCAGTGTCATTTGGTCAGCAGGCATGTGCAGGAGGGGCATCTGATAGATTAAAACCTTCCAATAGACACTGACTTTGGGAATTTGGAAGGAGCCTGAGCTACTCTGAGAGATGGAGAGGTATTAATTGACCTTTCATACACATCTGGGCTATAGAATCAAACCTCTTTAGTGAGGATAGGGTCCCTCCTACTCCTATAGTGAAAGGCCTCAGGCTGTTGTTGGTGTCAGGGTTGTGCCCCTGGAACCAGTGGACAACAGGGTTACATCTATGCGACAGTGAGTTACACAGAAGGAGAACTTTAACTGTGAATGCTCAAAAGGGCACTGTTTACAGACTCTGTGGTCCTAATCGAAGACTTCAATGGCCATGTGGAGAATGACTGAGAAACCTGCATTTGGGAAGAATACGTCCCCTGATCTAAACCTGAATGTTAAAGTGTAACTGGACTTCTGTGAAAGCCACAAGTTGTCCACAACAAAAAAATTTGATCAAATAGGATGCTCATAATAGTAATAATAATCATGATGCCAGGCAACTATTAATATTGTAGTTGTACGATCTGACCTGAAGCCATATGTTTTTGACACTCAGCATATGGGAAGCAGGCCAGCTAGACCAAGATAACCCAGACTGGCAGCTGGGGTGTCCTGGAAATGTCATCATAAAGTCTTTGTGTGAGACTAGTTCAGCTGATTCCTCTGGAACACATCTCTCGTTTTGTTGAGTAAGGCTGGGTAACTGTGACCAGAAGATACTTGGTGCTGATCATGATGGTAACTCTAGGACCTACAGGTGTGCTCCTGTGTTGAGGGAAGCTGGTGAAGTGCAATGCTGGCACAGGGGTTTGCGGAAACAGCCAGAAGGTACAACAGGCAAGAAGGGCTACAGCGACGGCAGTCACCAAGTGTTGCCGATAGATGCTTTAACAAACCTTAGGAGGCAGGGAAAATACCTCTGGATTGGCAAACAGGGGTGATTGTCCCTATTTTTAAAAGGGGGGACTGGAAGGTGTGCTCCAACTATATGGGGATCAGACTTTCCAGCTTCCCAGGGAAAACCTATGCCGGCTACCGGAGAGGCAGTAAAAGTCATGTCTACATACTTGGCACAGAAATGAAGCCATTTAGAGTGAGCATTAGCCTCTGGCAAGGCTGCGTCTTGTTTCAACACCTGTTTATGATTTTCATTAGCAGGATATCAAGGCACAGCCATGGCTAGAACGGCTTCCGGTGTGGGGGGCTCGAATTGACATCCTTGCCATTTGCAGATGATTTAGGTTTCCTTTATGTCTCGTCTGACCTAGACCGTCAGCTTGCACTTGAGAGACTCAATGCCAAGTGTGGTGCAGCAAGGATGAGAATCAGCACCTCCAAATCCAAGGACATGGTACTCAGGAAAGATTGGATCGCTCTTTTCAGGTGGCAAGGAAGCCCACTCTGAGTGAAGGTAAGGTAAGGTAAGGAAAGGTAAGATACAGTAAGATGACCGATAAATGTTATTGATCCCAGAGGTAAATTATTGTCCATACAGCAGCAAGGTACATAAACACACATGTAGTACAAAAGAAGAAGTGCAAAAAATATAGTGTAATCAAATTTAAAAAGTACACAATACACAACCTTAATAAAGTGAAAGCAGAATATTACATGTTGTTATCCGAATTTGCCACCACCCTTTTCTCCTCATCTGCCACCAGTAGGTCCAGGGTAAGTCCTGTGATGCAGCTGGCATTTCTGAGTTTGTTCAGGCATTTGGCAATGCCTGAACTGATGCTGCTTCCTCAGCAGGGTACAGCACAGAACAGCACGCTGACCCCTATGGGCTGGTAAAACATCCGCAGCAGCTCACGACACATCAAAAGACCTGAGTCTCCTCAGACAATAGAGTTTGCTCTAGCCTTTCTTATACAGTGCCTCTGTGCTGTCTGCCCAGGCCAGTCTGCTGTTCAGGTGGAGCCCCAGGTCTGTAGTCATAGAAAAAGATGCTGTCACCAAAATACTCAGGAGGAGATAATGGTCACTAAAGTGCCCTTTTCCTTAGAATTTACATAAGTGTGCCCCGTAAATGACCTTAAACATTTTCAACTCTCACAACTTTAATACAATTTGACCATTTCGACTTAATTCAACTTAACATTCAAGCTCACCATACTGGCTGAAGGAAACTACTTTTGTAAACTGTAAGAACTGACAGTGAATATGAATTCTAACTCACTGACTAATGCTACCTAGTTAGAATAATGCAAAATGAAAAAGTATGAGAAAGTAACATTTTTTGTCCATCCATCCATCCATCCATCCATCCATTTTCACAAATACTGGCAGGCACTGCTGCCATATAACTATAAGTATACAAAGCAGAAATAAACATTCATATATCTCATTTATTGTTTTGTTTCAGAGACATTGATCAGCCAATGAGGATGGTGCAATACGCCCAGATGCTTCAGACAAATAGAGGACGTATTCACGAAGATAAATAATTTAAAAATATATCAATAGGTCACATATTTAGCAGATAATTTTGAATTACTCGTCAAGCATTTCCCTTGTAGGTTTAAAGCTTAGCTAAGGTTAGAGAGAAAATTCAGCAAGAACAGTCACTTTAATCGAAACAACTATGCCTATAGGAATTACTACTTCAAGAAGTTGGAAGAAGAATTCAAAGCAAAAAGTTTTGCTGCTAGTCTAGAGAAAGAATGTATTATTGCTAGACAGAAAGGCACTATAACTAGGATTCTCCAAACACAAGATTTCTTCACAACAATAAAGACTCCTCATTCACCTAAGGATTTAGTACTTTGGGAAAAATGATGAGTTCCTTAGCCTGAACAAAATACAGCAACAGCGAAACTTTACATGATACTGTAAGGCAAAGGAGCAATTATTCTGCCCTTTCTGTAATAAAATCCATTTCCGCAAGAATTGAGACAGAATCCAATTTTAATGAAAATACATTCAAAAACTTTTTACATACTTTGTGTTATGCTATGAGATTTTTATTTTATTTTTGTTAGTTTTTTATTTACTGTCATAACAGAATTTCAGATTCCTCATCCATCCATCCATCCATCCATATTCCTACCACCATTCCTACCATATTCCTATTCAGTAGAAGATGTTGGGCATTGGTTATCCAGTTGCATATAATTATATTTGTATTTAATGTATAGCATAATGTGCGCAATAATCATGTATAATTGGAGGTGGTTTAGATTTAATCTAAATATAATGTGGTTCAAACTAGTTTAAACAGTCTTAATGATAAAAAATAGTAAATAAATGGTCTATTTTGAGTAATCAGAATACACTATTTAATGAACTTTTAACATGATCTGAGATCTATATATGAGCCCTTGCAGATCTATATATGACATAAACATGTTTTTATCTGTGTCATGTTATATGTAACACACATGTCTTTAGTACGCAGTACCCTCATAAAAATTTGCAGAATGCATAGATATCTGTATATTTCTGGTATGATAATGATTTTAACATGACTTTCTTTTGTGAAAGGCTAATCCTTACGTTTTAAGAATTAAAGAAGAAAAGTTTGATTCTGGAGGAACAGAGCATTTACTGCAGCTCTTACAATAGAAACATTCAATTAAGAATTCAGGCCTGCCTTCAAGTGCTGCCAGCCTTAGCTATAAATATCCAAAACAACCCAGTCTGGTTGCCTCAGTGTTTATTTGGTCGCTCTCCTCTTTTCAACATTGCTGCATGGGTGCAATTTTGCAGAATTTGTGAAAAAAAAAGAGCTGCCTTTCGAATGTTTTCTAGTTGTTTTCTCCAATTCACCCAACCCGAAGCCTGAGTCTACATTTCTGAAACAACCTTGTTTTGGGCTTTTAGAGTGGAGTTTCAATAGTCTAGCCAGAAGCACTATGACTAAAACCAGGTTTTTAAATAACAATAATTTTTAATGAAATAACTGCTCTTTTTTTAATTGCTCACACAGAAATATAAGATAAAATAATGAGTCAATCTCGTGATCAGCTTGAATGAAGTAAATTGTCTTCCATTTGTAAATGTGAATCAAAATATATTTTGTTACCTAAAACACTTTTTAGCTGCACTTGATATGTGTATGTTGCTTAAAGATTCAAAACTGCTTATCAGCACAAGATTAACATCAAGATTAGTTAATATTGCGCTTAGAGAAAGGCTTTGTACATATGTTATATTATTTGACTGTGCTTAACTGCCAGAGATAGAAGACATAAAGAGCATATTCTGGCCCAGGAACTTTGCATAAAACTCCTTTTTATGATTGAGCTTGTGTTTGCAAAAAATGTTATGCAAATAGAATGAAATTGCCACCTGCGTTTGGAAATGAACAACAAGCTAAATGTTCTCCTAGATATGATATTGACTGTCATCAGCTGACAATCAGCTTCGCTACATCTAATATATGCCTCTCCAGGACTTCCCGCTGCCTGATTTGATTGCTTCGGAAATGACAAATTAGTAAAAAATTAGATTTACTAGAGCACTTGACTTGTAGATATGTATAATTGGCTTTATTTATTGAAAGTAATTACAATCATTTTGTAGTTTTCTCTCAGTGTGGTCTCGACAGCATATGGTTTACAGTGCAGTTATTTACATATAGGATGAAGTCAAAGAATCAGCAACCTGTTTTTCTTACCAGTGTTTTTATACTTTGAAGTGTATGTCCTTCTTTAGATGTCATCAGTCTAAATGAGGAATTTGAAGCAAGCCCAGACAGATAGATAGATAGATAGATAGATAGATAGAAACAAGCAAATAAATAAAGAAAAATAAAACAGTACGTTAAATATAAGTGTAATAACATGCTAGTAAAATAACTTCTCGGCGCAAAACTGATGGTAACAAACCTACATAGGCAAACTGCTAATACAGTTGGCATTATTTGCCAAGAATGTATTTATTTTTCTCATTGAATAATTAAGCATAAAAAATAAAAAACAGAGTTTGACATTTGGTCATTTTTGCCCCACATAGTCTGCCCGCACAGGGGCGAGTGATCTGTGGTCCATTTCACAGAATGGTCCACTTTCAGGTCTCGGCAGGAATCAGGCATAAGCGGTCAAGTATATTTTAGTATGTATTCATTATAAAGTAAAGAGTTCAGTCAGGCTACACGATTGTGGCGCCAGAGTGCGATTGTGGCAAGACAGCCTGACCACTTAGAAATCGCTGAGCTAACAGGCACAGAAGTCAGCTGTACAGACACCCAGCCAAGTTTACATTTGCCACCACACTAACACACCTTATAATGATATATCATTGCAAACCACCAGCCGCTGTAAATGTTTATCAAAGTAAGAGCCGCCAAAAATAAGGCGGTTAGTGTGCAAACTTGACAGCTTCAAAAAACATCACCTTGCTATCGCTGGAAGAAAACATCTACATTGGAGCAGCTTCAAAGCTCACCTTTTCATCTAATTTCTTCATGGAAATTTCAACACATAGCAGAACAGACAAGATACACTTGTTATTGTTTTATTGATACCTTGCACTAAAAACAGCATTTATGGCTACCCACCCATCAAAAAAGTATCCTTCAGAAAAATAACCAGGGAAAGTAAGAGAGCAGGGTTCATCTGTCTGCCGTCTCCTTCCTTCAGCTAAACAAACAACCAACCAACCAACCAAACAAACAAACAAACATATTAAAATCAATAGTTCTTTCATTTCTGGGGGAAAACTCTCTGGGCAATATATGAAACAAACATGTCTGAAGTTGTGTGATATAACATCGAACATTGACAAAGCAAGGTTCGTGCTTAACTAGAAATGCTGTAAAGTTACTTTAAATTTGTTGACCAGTCAGTGTGTTTTGTCTTTTTCAAGGCCATCCTCTTCTGTGATGGAGCTTCTGATCTGTGATAATAAGCTCTCTCTGAAAACCTGCCTACAGCAATGCTACCTCAGAGACCAACCTGGTCACGTCTCATGTACTCTTCAGTGCAACACAGGGTCAGTAAATGCAAGGGAGTTGGGGCCCCAGAGATAGAGAAGTGCTTTTGGCAACAATGTTATTTTTCAATAGGGGGCAGTCTTTCCTTTAATCCACAGGTTAAGATACCCAGGCGAGCTACTACTATGCACAAGGGGTTTGGAAGAGACAATGTTAGTGGGCATTTGAGCGCTCTGAAGAGTTGGAGACAATTCTGTCGCCTTGAGACAAATATGAAAGAAAAATAAACTGTCATCATGGATCACCCCAAGGTCTTGCTTTGTGAACTTTCAATGGTAAACTGTTTTCTGATCGCCACTTCACCAAGCATCAGTTCTTCAAATGCTGTCCTCCTTTTAGGAGATGGCATGGTCCTGTTTTGTAAAAAAAAAATACATTAATGGATCTTTCCAAGAATACAAGCAGCATTTAATTTCGTATTTACTATTGCATTGTACTGTATTTCCAGGAATTACACTTTTTACAGTATTTACATTCATGTATTTGCTTAGACAATACAAGCATGCTGCTTTATATCTAATATAAATTCAAAAACCTCTGGTTATTTGGTGTAGTGTCGTTAATCCCCTGCACATTACGCTTCTTTGGATAAATATCGAATTCCTATTAAAATTACCTACTCAAATAAAGTTGATTAGAGAGAGAGTTAATTGTACAATTTGTATAAGTCAAATTTCCTTTAGTCATTATTGGATTTTATTGGAATTTCCTTCATTGGTACAAAATGTATTTTAAGTTAGTACAAGCATAATTCCTTATTTTTATTAGTATAGTGTTTGTGTTGGTAATTGTAAAATGGCACATTAAAAACACGTGAAATATACACTTGAAATTTAAAAACTTGCTCTTTCCTCTTCGTTTTTTGTAAAACCTCTGTACTCCCATTTTCATTTCACATGAATCTATTTGCCAGCCCAACCATAATGTCTTACATTATAATAATAATAAAAAAGATAATAAACAGCATCGTCATTAAAACAGTCATCATACATACCATAAATTTATCTACCAAACACGTGTCTTGAGCTTGGTCACAGGGGCCCGGGGCCCGGGGCCAGTCTCAGACAGCACAGGGGATCATGTTGCCCCGAATGCAATATGTCATGCACAGAATAATGATCATTTGGAAGAGTTCCTTTTTTGTCATTTAGAATCATTATTTTTTAACATTGTGTGTAATAATAATAATTGTGTTTTATTGTATTGCTTAATATGAATAAATTATTTTATTAACATGGTTCCATTTTGGGGCCCCAGGTGACACATGGGTTAGCACTGTTGCCTCAAACCTCTAGGTCCCAGGTTTGACTCTCTGCTCCTGCTCCATGTGTGTTGACTTTGCATGTTCTCTTTGGGTCATCATAGGGTTTCCTCCACAGTCCAAAAACATGCTATTTCTTATACAAATTTACTATAGGTGTGATGGGCTGTGTGCCCTGCATTGGACTGGCACCCCATCCTGGGTTATGCCCTGCCTTGCACCCATAGATAACAGACCCCTTCAACTCTACATAGGGAAGTTGGTATAGAATATGTATGGTTCTATATCACTAAGACTTGAATATCCCTCATGGACAGATGTCTTGAAGACTTTGCAGATTCTCAGTAGGATTTCTGTCAGGATTTGTTTGAGTCATTCAAGGACACTAATTTTCTTTCTTCTTAGACTTCTCTAGAGTGACTTAATAACAAAAAACCTTAATCTGACGCCATGTTTAGCAATCATGCCTTTTCATAAAACCAAACAAGATTTTTCAATTAATTTTCTTTTTTTTCATTTTTGACTGCATATAGGAGATTGTATATAAAGCAAATGACACAAATAACGCTGACATAAATATGAACATATTTTACATGTTTTCTTGTCCTATTTAAAATTCTATTATCTCATTATTGTGAAAAATTAATCAGAAATGTGTGAAGATATGTTAAGTGGAATTGCTTACGAGCACTATGGGTAAATAAACAACCCGACTTCAGAGTAAAGTGTAAGGAAAAAAAGAAAAAGAAAAATTGCTTTGAGATTCTAAGACCAGATGACCTACTTTTCAGGCATCTGTATGTTCCCCAGCTGATGGCGGCCTCTTGTCCTGCTATACTAGGAGTCAGCAGACATTTTGTCTGCCTCAGTAAAAAAGCAAGTTCGGAACACACAGCCAGAGTCTTGCAGCGAAGTGAGAAAATCCTGAAGCGCTACGCCCTTCTCTTGCTGCAGCTTCGGTGAGAGGGAGCTCGGAAGTGTTTGTGCTCATGTGAGGCAGAAAATGAGAGAATGGGCGAGAAACAGCATGTGAGTGGGAAGAGGTATTAAAGCAAGGTACAAGAGCCATGTTATGCTGGGAATATTTGTGGCTCTAGTAACTGAACTGAATAAGTGCCAACTAACTTTGGTTAACTTTTAGTTATCATATTAGTGTTTGTTTATTAAAATTTTCAAGCCCGTTTTTAAAAAGCTAAAATAATTCAATTGATGAATACATGAAAATTAAACCAGTTTGTTTTATATTTATTTGCAAAGGCATTTCAATCTAAATAAAAAATTGCAATGTATAATGTTGGAATCTGTCAGCAACATCATGACAGTTGATTATAAAAAAGTGTGCTAGACTTCACAGATTAATGCTAATCATCCACAATACTTGTATTGTAAAGTCCTTGCTGCTGTTTTTATATTTTGTCTACAACAAACAGATTTAGATACAGTTTGGATATATGTTGAACCTTTCAAAGGAAAAAAACACACCCCTGGTCTGGTGAACAGTGCGTCGGTATTTTATTTTTGTTGTGTCGGCTGGCTGTGTTTCAATACTGTAGTCTGTCAATTTTTTTTATACTGCTTATATTCCTACTTTGGAAGCTTCCCTACAACCTCATTTGCAATCCATCCAACCATCTTTTTAGTTATAGTCGCAGGGTATTTCATCAACAATTTCATCAACAATGGATACCTTGCATGCAATGTAAGAATTTCCAATGACCTCTGAAACCTGTTGTCTATAGGCAGCAGACATTGTGCACCCCTTCAGCTTATGCACTTGTCTATCGCTATTTTGTACACTTCAAGTCACACTGGTCATCACTTGGGATCACAGCATAATTCACACTACTAGGGTGAAAAAGCACTAATAATCATGTATATTGCAGTCCAGTATATCCAGCCAGAATGGCCAATCTGACCAGAGGACTGATGGCCATTGCTTTCCACTGAACTAAGCATCGCCAGTTAATAATATGACCAAGATGCTAACAGGAAATTTATTGTCAGATGCACTGTTAGTACTTTGCTGCCATTTGTTTGCTTAACACAAAGAGTCATGCAGGTAAACAAGCAGCTCTTTGGACGTTATGTGCTTCCGCATTACCATCCCTTCTATTACAATAGTTATGGCCACAGTCTCTACTGCATGATATAACATCAGTGGAAGGGTGATAAACACTTTGTTCATCTGAATTGTGAACTGATCCACAGGACATAGATTTGAGGGTGGGACTGGATGATGTCATTAGCATCTTCAGGGTGAGACAGGCAGCTGAAGTGAGCAATTACAAGGCAGCATTTTGTAACTTGTATGTGCAAACTATGCCAGCATGAGACCCAGGTTTGTATTGCCCCTCCCCCAACAAACATGCAATAATCCAGTTTATACTCTTAGGTAGTAGTGAGTAGAGGTGTTCGTCCCTTGACCTCAGGATCCCCCAAAAGATCTTTTTTTTTATTGGATTCCAGTAGTTTCAAGAATATGTTTTGTATTTTTAATAACAAATATCTACTCCATTACTGCATTCAGAATAATATTAGGTAATGAATCTCTAAAATTCAGTCAAATGGGAAAAAGGGTCCTCTTTTTTATGAAAGAATTATCTAACCCACATGGTACACTGTTCATTCAATTAAACCGATTTTTTGTTTAACAAATGCATACTGCACGATTTTTATGTATTTTCAATGAAGTATGTGACAGATTAACATCTCGTCACAGGCTCTATACAGTAAAATCCGAGGTTCCTGCGATGCTTAATTAGCAGTTCCTGTCAAGAAACAAACCTGAGGGGGTGGGACATTTTTAACAGCTTTCCTGGATGCTTTAAAAGAGCCCCTTCTAGGTAAAAAGAGTGCTGCTGCATGTCTTCTGCTGACCTATTTAGGTAATTGCACTCTTCATTATGAAACTCTGGCTGAAAGAGAAATTGCACTTCCCCATCGGTATCTAGGTAACATAATCTCCCTCTGGCGAGCTAATTGCATGGCATGATAACCTCATAGGCAGTGCCTGTTTAATTTTTCATCTCTTTCAAATAATTATGGATCAGAGGAGAGCGGTATTGATTTGATTCATTTACTTTCCAGTCTGTGCCAAGGTTAATGATTATATGTATTCCAATTACACTGTAAGGATCTAGGAGACTATTTACTTTGATTGGCTTACAATAAATTAATGGCAAAGGTTGCATTGGTACAATCCCAAAATGAGTCAATAAATGCTCTCTAATAATATACTTCCAAATTAATTTAATTAGAAATTTACAAACAAAAACATTTCTGATTCTCAGGCTTGCCATTTTTTCCAGTTCGTTTTTTTTTCCAGTTTATTATAGTTTTATTATAGTTTATTATTGATTGCATAAGTACGGGATAGAAAAATAGTAGTATTTAGAACAATAAATGTCTTCAGCTTACCTTTTTCTCTGACTCAAACCTGTTATTTTGATCATGGCTATTATAACTGTTATTGTGAAAGAAATCAATTCTCTGTAAAGAAAAAAAGCGAGAAAAGTAAACAAATAGAATACATAACATAATTCTTTTCTCAAACATTTTCATCATTTTCTGAAGGTATGGCAATTAGAAGATTTTGGTTAAGCCATTTGATCTCAAAATTGTAAAATTTTGTATATCGTGGGTAATTTATTATGTAAAGAAAATGTTATGTTATAATTAGTATTTTGCATTGTGCTCTTGTTTTCAATGGATTTAGGAAGGATAAAATAGAAGTAGCATATGCTAGTGGTGATATGGTGACTTGTGGGATGAGCTGTTTCCTCGCATGTCCTCGCTGTTTTCCTCGCATATTTGAATCCTAATTTGTGTACGTGTGTTTTGATTTTGCATGTTCTCCACGTGTTGCATGGGTTTCTTCTTGGACCTTTGGTTTCTTCCTGCCATCTGAAGATGTTATTTGACATCTCATTGTGTGTGATTGTGTATGCCTGTCCTGCAATGGACAGAAACCCTGCCAGGGTGTACCCTTGTTTTGTACCCTGTGTTGCCTGCTCCAGGTCCCTTGTGACCCTGACCGGATAAGTGGTTAGCACATGGATGAACGTGGATGCATTTACAAGGTGAGAGTAAAATATGAAACAAGGCAATAATATGTCTTATTTTTATCTAAGAAATATAACTAAAATCCATTTTATTTTTTTTAATAGAGGGTTTGCACACAGGTTGGTGCGTATGAGAGTATGAATTGCACTAGTCTTTCATCTAAAATTGTATTTATTCATCAGTAACTTGTTAACTTGGTCTACTGTTATGCAAGAACTGCACTTGTGTAAAACTGTGGTCCACTAAAACTATGAAAAGCACAGATGTGCTGGTTTACACCCTCTCAGCTGTTTTGCAGGCTCTATTTCGTATCATTAGGTCTCTGTCTAGTCATTAGTACCACAGCTCATATACTCTGTATTTGAACATTCGGAGGCTCCCAGCTCTACTATAAAACACAATAGTTAATCATGAGGCTGTGATGATGCAACAGAATAGCAATTTATATGGCCTGGAAAGTCTAAATAGACTACTAAGAGTATTTCTTTTCACAAAATTCATTGGTTTCAGATGTGACACAAATCACCTAAATAGTGCCAACCTTATGTTTGATAATTAGAAATGACCTTTAAATGTGGTCTACCGAAAAAGACAGTACAGCTAGTTGTGATTCAAATAGACAAGATGCCTCTTAGCACAATACAGATTTGTGCTTCAGCTTGCTTTTACACCTGACATGTGCACTAAAAAAACTGCTTAACTTTTTCATTCTGAATTCCAGTCAATGTATAATGCACTGCCAACATCTCTGGAGTAGGCTAAAATATACAGAAAAGCAATCATGATTTCAAGTCCCTAATGCCTTTTTAAAGGATTCAAATGAAGGTCAGGAAAAGCTTGCTTTGACTGATTTTCCCGTTATTCACTGAAGACTGTCTGAAGAAGGGGAGAGACTTGGAATGGCTCTGGTTCCTAACACGTCTCACTTTCATTCTCGTGAGTCCTTTCTTTGGCTGGTTAGCTCCTGCATTACCGTTTCACAAGGAGCTGCCCCACTTGGGTGATTTACAGCTGTTGACATAAAATATACAGGTTTTAACAAGATTTTTAACAAGGGCAAGATGTGGGACACAACCTTTGGCTACAAATGTTTTGAGTCTTAACAAGCTACTGAAGAAGAACGACACTGGGGAAGGACCTTTCTGAAAATGCAGATTCTATGGTATGGACTGGGGTCCAGTACATTTTTAGAGCTGGTGTGTACTCTACAGAAACCAGAGCTTGTCTGAATATAGTACATCCTCCCACTAGGTTTGTATATACCACTGTAAATAATTACAAATACATGAATAAGTAAACATTGGATGTTTTTGGTGGAGGTGAATGGACTCCCTGTGTGATACCAAACAGAAAGAGATCTACAGTTATCAAGCATTCACATTAAGTCTAGTTCATCATCACATCAGTAAGAAATAATGAACATATATATATGTGCATATATATATATTTTTTTTTAATTTGAACATAAACTAAAATCTTATATCACATGCTAATTCTGCACCACTGATATCTCCAAATCATGTTAATTGAATAGATTTCAACAAATTTCATTTGTCCTTAATAATTCTTTATTAACATTTTCTGATCGTACAAATGGCTCCTCCTGTGGGTGGCAGTGGAGCTCCTGGTTGTTTTCTTTTGTAGAAGTTCTCAATGAGGAAGGAAGAGCTGCAAGTCAGTTGTTTGGCACCGTTTTGCAGTTGACACATCAGCGATGGGATCAGGGTCTCAGGTGTGCAGGTGCAGGCTAAGCGCCGCACATAGACATGCACTTTCAGTTCCTCAATCTTGCATCTGTAACTGTCTGCACTGGCACCTATTCAGAAAATTGAGCCTGGTCATTACCTTATGAATGTAAGAACTTCAAATACCATTTGAAATAAGTTAAAAAAGAAATTAGGAGATCACGATGTTTAGATCACTGTGCTTAAAAATGTTTTTTTTCATTGCACCATTTTAGTTCGGCAGGTAGTATTGTATGCAGTTTTGTTATTGTATTTAAAAAAATACTTTAAGCAAGTGAGAATGATAATATAACTTTTATTTTGCATTAAAGAAGTTAATGCGGCAGTATTTTTCAGATATATAAAAAAAATCCTTAACAGACATTAATAAAAAAGCCTAATATATTATCCAATAATCAGTTTGAAATCAGAATATTAACAAGACGTGAGATGTGAGATGATGACTGTAACTAGATTAATGAACTGAGATATGAGGCTGTTTTTATTTCAATTTTTCCTTTCCATTCTGCTTTTTTCTCTCTTCCCCTCTGCAAAGCTAGTGGTCAGTAGTTTTTACACAAGGCTTTAATCTGCTGTGAGAGTTCTGGGGTGGAACCATCCATTAAAGAGCTCTGAAGCTGCAAAGCCATTCAGGGGGCTGTTAGGGGGCTGGGACAGCCCAGATGCTCATCCTCGCCAGAGTGGGCCACTGCGGCTGTCTTCTTGGCAAGAGGCAACGGAAGTCCCCCCCAGTCACATGTGACTTTGGGCATGCCGCCCCCATGTTTACCAAGGGCAGGAACAAAATGGGCCTCTAGGATCGTTTGTCCTGAAAGGCAGAAAAGCCATTTAGGAAACAATTTGGGGAGCTTGTTAAATAGTGCTACTCCACACCGAAAACATAGCCTCTCCACAACAGATGTTTGTTTTTATTTACTTCACCCTATAATGCAAAGATTGTTAAATTCTGAAATAGACTTATTATGAGACCCTCTAAACAAATGAATGCTTTGCTGTGGATCTGCGGTGAAGGATTATATCAATAAAGGCACATTAGAACTTTTTTACATGCACAGTAATATTAGATGTAAACCTGCATACATGGTAGGCTTGTTGCTCCTGAACACATTTATAGTATTCATCAATTGTTTAATATCAGCATAAATTACAAAATATTTTGTATTTGTGTGTGTCTGAAAATGTCTTCTATAAACATTTTCATTGTATTTGAGTATATTGACAAAAACAATTGTAATATGGCCAGTGGTATTTGGTGATTGCATATAAGGAAAAGATTTTCACATTGAAAACTTTTCATATTGAAACTCCAGGCCTGGAGGCACCAGTTCCACCTTAAGTGGAGATTGCCAGTTCTCCCCATATTGTATGGATTTCCTCCAGTTACTTCAGTTTCCTCTCAGAGTTCAAAGACATTCAGTCAGGCTAACTGGTGTCTCTAAATTTCCCATAGTGTATGATTAAGTGTGTGAGGGTGAGAGTATGTGACTGAGCCCTGTGATGCACTGGTATGCCATCCAGGGTGCCCTATGCCATCTAGGATAGGTTCCAAGCCTCCCAACACCTTGATCAGGCCAAACATCTGAAAGATGGATGAATGGACTTAATATTATTAATATTAAATTACAGTTCAATTCAATTCTGCTTATATTGGTCATAATAGAAACAACTGCAGAAAATACTGCACAGAAAACTGCAGAAACTTCTGCCACAATGATAAGGTCATTGTGAAATTGCTCCACATAAAATGTTTGACTCAGCATGCCTCAACTAAAATTTGAACTGTAAAAAACATGGAACAATGGAACAATCATGTATTATGTTCCTCTCCTCCGGAAAAATGTGAATTGTTTCATAAAATCACAATGAATCTATCGCACAGGGAGACTGAGTGGCTTAATGAGAAACACACTTGGAAAAAGGGCAGGTGGTTGGAAGCAAGTGAAACCATTAGCATTTTAAAAGCAGAGTAGTGGAATATTCTGGATTGATGAGTCCTGTTTGGTCAACATGTTTGTAAGGTCTGGAATGCAGTGGTTGTGGCAGTGACCACATAAGAATGAGGACTTGGACAGAATTCCAGTGGCCAGAAAATGACAACGTCTCCCACACCCTTTTTAACCCTGTTTATTGGCCTGATGTTGCCAACAAAATTGGAGTGAATCAAACAGTTCACATTTATTAACTATTTTAAATACCACCATAAATAATTATTTTAGAAGAGCTGAAATAAAATACACTAGAGACAAATAAACGATGCATTTTTGCCTGAATGAAGTTTATTTATGAATGATCTTTGGGCTGTTTTATGTCTACAATGTGACACAGTGGTTAGCACTGTTGCCTCATGCCCCTGGGACCAGGGTTTGAGTCTCTTCCCTGGTGTGTGTACTTGCATGTTCTCCCTATGTTGTCGTGGGGTTTCTTCTGGGTACTGCCGTTTTCCCCCCATAGTCCAAAAACATGCGGAGGTTGATTGGGGTTACCGACTTGCCTGTGTGAGTGGGCCCTGCGATGGGTCGGTGCCCCATCCTGGGTTGTTACCTGCTGATTGGCTCTGGATCCCCCCCTGACCTTGCATAGGACAAGTGGTTGCAGAAGATGGATGTCCACAGTCTGCCTTGTTAATATTGTACATTTTAATGTATGAATTGATAAGCAATTTTAAATGCATGCATGCACTTCTGTGTATATAAGTAGGCAAGGTATTCAGTTCTATTTATTCCAATACTTTTCCAGAGATAAGCTGGTGTACAGAGTGCAGGGCAAGGGATTATGAGGACAGTGATTGCTGTGGCAGTTTTTGCAGCCACTGATGACCTGAGCAGACACACTGTCAGTTTTCTATGCAGTGAGATGCCTGCTCGACAGCCTTTGCAGCCACTAAGCCACAATAAGTGGCCTGTGACCAAAGAGGCAGATCTTGCCCAAGACTCCAGGGTGGGGTGGACTTCCTCAGACCTTTCAGTATGACTCCAGAACTGGGAATGGGAGTTTGGAGTCTTGAGCACATCTGGTTCTCTTGATGGGGACAGTTTGTGGTGGAAAAAGCCCCAGTGGTTATTTCCTTCCTTATGTTTCCCATCCCAGCAAAGACTATAGAGAGGATCCCTTGTTTTATATGGAATGAACAATTTTGTCATTGACTAAACTCCATTTGTCAATGTATTTATCTGTCACCATTGGTATGCCTCACCCACAGCTCACTGACAGACACATATAGCTATCCTTCATATTCAACGATATTCAGCAAGTTTGTTTTGTAAAAATGACACTGAGGTTTGGTTGTATGTTAAGAAAATCAGTGTTAAATTGCATAGAAATGCATATGTATATCTGATTGTAAATGGTTTCCAAGGTAAATACAGGGTATAGCTGAAAAATGGTTGAAATGAACTACAAGTGAAAACCACACTTGTTTCAGGAAGGCACACTGGTTTCTTAAATTCAAAGTATTACATTTTTTGTTGTAGGGTTGGTCCTTGAGCATATCAAATTACATCAATTGCTCCAGACAGATGTCCACAACACAAACATGCAGCACTTGCACGAAAGGTTTTCATTTAAAATAAGTTTTGCAAATTACTTCCAAGCCAAAACCAAAATTATATGAATGTGACAAACCTAGAGCTGTATCATTGGTAAATTCCTTTAATTTTTGTGGAAACTTTGAAGGTTGTCCTTTATAAAAATAAACTATTGTGGTGCAACAAAAGTATTGTTTTGTAATGGGTTGTGTACATAATGAATAATGATTGAAAAATAATGCCTATAGAAAGGACACTGACACTAAGAGAAATTATGTGCTGATTATCAGTTTGTCTTGATATTTGTAAACTGTACATGAGAGGAATGTAAAAGAAATGAAAGTAAATGCAAAATTATATAACTTTCAGACTCAATCCATCCAAAAAAATGTACTGTACAAAATTATTAATTTCCAGAGTATGCTTTTCTTGAGTAATAGAACACCAAGATAATCATACATAGTCTCACTCCTGCACTTGAAAAATCCCAATTGATGCATTTCTCTAATGTACTTCGCCTAGGCTTAATCTGATTCCTATGGGTTAGATCATGGAATAGATTTGTTGAGTATGACCTGGTGTCATTCTAACTACAGTGGTACCTCAGTTCTCGAACTCATTAGAACTGGAATTTCTTGAAAGTCGAACCAGCCAGAACTACCTAGAACTCGATCTGAATCTCAGAAGTCAAACCGTGAAGGCCGACCTACTGTAAGATAACTTGTACGCGAGTCAAGCGGCACGTCTCTCAGCGGAAACAAAGGGTAAAGCTTCAGTCTCAGTCTCGCATTCGCTGTGATAGCATCGTGCATGTTTATACTAGCTGAATACAAATATTTAAAGAGTAAAAATACATTTAGACAATGATAGACAGTAACAGTAATTATTATTATATAATAAAATACATTTTAAAATAAAGATTTCTTATTAATTATTTTAATATTAATAATAAACCAATAATACATTTAATAATAATAATATTGTCGTGCTGAGCGGGGACGGAACGGAGACAAAGGCGCAGACGTCAGGGTATCGGAGAATACGGGGTTTACAAGTACAAGTAAGGCAGACAAAACGCAGACGGACAATACGATGACCGAACTGGGGAAACAAATTAAAACGCGGACTAAATACTGAGGACTAATGACAACAGCCAGAAACAGCTGATCACACGGGGATTCCACACGGGGTTAACGAGGGGGCGTGACACACGGAAGGAGCGGAAGATCGGGGCAGCACACATTGTTTGGATACATTTATTTTTTTACTTTACAAATTACTGTTTTGATAAATGTGCTTAGAAGTGTTTAGTACAGTATATGCTCTTCTTGTTTTATCCGGTTTATTTTGTGCTTAAATGCTAAAAAAAACACATTTCGGTGTAATTTTTTGGGTCCAAGAACCAATTAATTGGTTTTCCATTATTTCTTATGTAATGTAACTCAAACTTTTTAGGATTCGATTCGGAGTTCTTAACGGATTAAATTCAAGTGCTGAAGTACCACTGTACTTGTGAACAACAGTCATACACCTCGAAGTTCCTGGCTTTTGGTGGTGAAGGCCACACATTATTCTTCCAGTAAACGCATGGCCTTTCAAGAAACACCGGCTCTTTCACATTGTTGGCAGGAATGTGAAATGTAGGAGTGCATTTCAGCTGTTCTCCTGGCAGACATGAATGCCATAGTGTGATGAACAGATGAATATGCGCAACAGCGTTTAAAGTGGAATTTGTTCAACTACAGGAGAAAACTTTTAATGCATAGTTTTTCAGTCACAGTTGCAGAATATGAGTGCAAAAGAAGTTATTTATGAGGATTGTCTATATCCTAAAGAATAATACAAAAATATGAAATCTTTATCAAAATTTTTAAAGTACCAGTGCACAACTAATGAAATATTTTAGTAGAAATCATGAATGGCATGTGGTTAGCAATTGGTGTAATGTATAAATAGATAAAATATATAATACCCAGGGCATGTTTTATAATTCCAGTTTGTCTGCGGGAGTTTTACTCCTGAATGTTTATTCAGGCTACAAATAAACTCCCCCTAAATGACAGAACATCCACTGTCGACAGCAGATGGCAATGATGAGAAAACATACTGACCAAATAAGCACTATCCCCAACATTAACATTATTTGCAGAGGTAATGCACTCAGTTTCAGGCTTATGTAAAAAAAAATGTGTAGTGCTTTTAATGACATACTTTCCTGTCCACATGACAGGTAGACCCTGCCCAGACTGCTCCCCTATTCCACAGCACATCCCTGTTCTACCTCTGCATTATATGTAACACACTCAAATTTCTGTTAAGAATTGTTCATTGTTGGCACTTTAATTCTGCCATTGAGTACATTGAGTAATATTTTTTAGGACTTCTCACAGGGAGCTGCAACTTTTCAGTGCCTGATAGTACTTTTTAGAAGTACTCTCAAGACCAATCCAGGATGTAGGTAGAAAAGTATTTCACTACAGACAGACAGTTGCTACAGCAATCAATAGTACAGTGTGTTTATGTACAGCCAGTCTTGCAGTGTAGTATACAATGTATCAAACGCAGAATCCAGCACCAACGTAGAGACTTGCCAGCATGTGAAAACTTACCATGACAACTCTGTAATACTACGTAACATTATTCTAAACTATTATGGCTTTAAAGACTTCACAAGCTTAAGGTTGAATTGAGTCCTGCCAGGAATATACATGATATACTTGGAGGCGTCAATCCAGCACTCAGCAGGCAGTGATATTCCCTCCAGTTCGAATGGGTTCCCATTTCAGTATTGGCATGGTTTGATTTGCTTGTGTGTGGATTTCAGGATGCAGTTAAATCACACAGTCCACTGATTTGTAGTTCATATGAACTGGCAGTGCCTAAACGTGTGATTCCCTGCTATCCCACTTAGAAGCTGAATTGCTTGTGATTCCAGGGATATGCAAATTAATTTCAGGTCACAGCTACTTTAACAGGCAAACCATCACAAATATGATGTCATTTTCTTTCACTGCTTGCACAGAAACCTGTAGTACAAATGCAGGCAGAAAGTCAATAAGTCGATATGGGGAGTACAAGAGAAATAAAACGGATAGCAAGAAATTAAAGGAATAGCAAGAAAACCGGAAAAACAAGCATACATTTACACTGAAAGGAGATTGTGTGAAGAAGGTATGGTGATAATTCTTAAGTAGGCAACTGAAAACGAGGTCCTATTACAAAATGCTAAATAACCAACCTGATGAGCTACAGGTGTGAATAGTATTCTGGCAAAATGAAATATTTTATAGGTATTGTTTTCTCTACAAATCTGAAGCGCAATCTAGATTTATTTTAAGTTTGCCACAATCATTTTTCTATGTTTGAAAATGACTGTATACCCTTAATTTATAGGTGTACACTTGTGAATTGTCAAGACATGAAGATGATGCTTTAATTTAAAATTTTAATGGCTTGTTCTAAATAAATTCTTATTCAACAGCTCACAGGGCCAAATAGTATGCTGTGCATTTCGCAATAAATAATAAGAGCCAAAGACACCTAATGAAACATCACACTCAAAATTGCATTTTGAAAATGTTTAGCAGTCATAGCTTTTATTCTTTTTTTAAACAGTCTGTAGTTTAAATTTATGTAATACCTGGAATCATTTGCCCTTTGTATGTATTAAAGACAACTGTGATGAAGGAAATTAAATAATCAATCCATCCATCCATCCATCTTCTCCCGCTTATCCGAGGTCGGGTCGCGGGGGCAGCAGTCTCAGCAGGGAAACCCAG
>JAODJW010000040.1:24073856-24085887 GCA_026777045.1 Hyperopisus bebe
AAGGTTGTCATAGTTAGCGTTAGCATTTTTCCCATAGAAATGAATGAGCGGTCCCCATAAAGATATGTTTACCCGACATGTGTGTGGGTGTCTGTGTCTGTGCTCACATGAGTATATGTGTCTAAATCTGAATGGATACTTTTCAATCAGGACATTAGTCGGCATCTTCTATCACTGCTTATCCGATGCCACTCCGGGCTACTCTTAGGAAGCTTTTGGGCACAAGGCATGAGACACCGTGGTACGGGTGCGAACACTTCACCGGGCACAGGTAAGAGTGCTGTGTAACACAATATGGACAGTTTAGGGACACATTTTGGTTCATAACAGGATGTTTTTTGACTGTGAAAGGGAAGCAGGATACCACTGTGAACGCAACACAACCATGAGAATCATGCAAACTTCATACATAGAGCCAAGAGTGGAAACCAAATAGAAACAATGACTTCAAGTATAAAATAGTGGTCAATTACAGACTTTAGTGTCATTAATATTTTATCTTAGAACATGCTTAAATGTTACAATTACATCCAGATATATATATTTTTTGTATAGAAGTATTAATAATGACCATTAATGTGGGCCATCACTAAAATGTGGAAGGCTCCAGGCAGGAGGGTGAAGAGAGCCACATGATGTGGGATAGAAGAAAGAAAGGGATGTGATTTTTTTATTAGTGAAGCGGAGACATGAGGCACAGGTTAATAAAATGGCAGAGAGGAAAGAAAACTTAAGATATTCATTATGGCTTCAGCACATAGTAAAACATACATGAATGCAAAAGGGGCATTAGGAAGACCTTTTATGGGGTACATGTGCAGGCAACAGGGTCTGGAAAAGTGAGACACAACAAAAATATCAATATATTATTGTTAATTAAGCACATGTAAATTAATGTTACTCGATTTCATACCACCCCAGGACATACCACCCTACTTATTTCCTACGTAATTAAAGTTTGACAACATTACTGTGTGTGTGTGTGTGTGTGTGTGTGGTCCAGGTAAACCTTACCTTGTGGGGACCAAATGTCCCCACAATGTGATGAATACCAGTTTCCTGGTCCCCATATGGGAAAACAGTATTTTATAAAAATCTGTGACTGCAATGAAAAAACTAAAAATGCAAAAACTCTTGTATTTTTTTTTGTTACTTATGGTTGTGGTTAGCATTTAGCAGTTAGCATTTAGCATTAGCATTTTTCCCATAGAAATGAATGAGCGGTCCCCAAAAATATATGATTACATGACTGTATGTATGTGTGTGTGTGTGAGTGTGTGTGTGTGTGTGTGTGTGTCTACGTGTGCAGTTTGCATGTTCTGCATTTTGATGTCCTCTTGCAATCCAAGTGCCATGTTGTGAATTGGCAACTCGAAAATAAGTGTGTGCCTTGCAATGAACTGCCCTCCTTAATCTCTGTGTTTTCTTGTTTTTTACCTTTATGGATAGGACCTTGACCCAATTACATTCATGCAATGCTATAATGTATATCTTCTAACTTAATCCTCCAGTGCTTTCTTAATCTCACTAATAACTTGCTTGATTCAAAGGGTGGTATGGCTCCTTAATTCGGAATGGCCTGATGCGTAAGTGTCATGATTGTACTGTGCACTGCTCTTGTAGAAGCATCTGCTCCTGATTCTTTTGGGTAATTCTCTCATGACTGTTTGAAACTATTTTTCTGCTACTAGTAAAAATTATTTGGATGGTGGTTAACTTTAGTATTTTAATTGGATGTGGCATGCAGTGAAACTTTTTCTGTCCACTAGTAGGAGGGATTTAAAAAGTTTCAGCGGCTGTCGTTCAGGGCTCTTCCTTCTCCGGTAGGAGCACAGTTGTAGGTGAGTTAGCAACACCCTGTCACTGCGGGGGTAATGAGGCACATTGCTGGAGATAAGAAGCATGTAGAACAAGGTCCTCCATTAACGATGTCATCAAAACAAACAAGCAAACCAACAAATAACAAAATAATTTATTTTAAAAATTAATGTACATTTATTATTGTCTAGATGCTATTCGTGGCTTGTCAGAAGCCGTGGGCAACATATTTGAACTTCAAAAATAAAAGGATAAATCAGAAAAGTATTTGGCACCTTAAGAATTTCAGGAATGTCATTTATTTGATTGCACCATAAGACAAATTTGATGGAATGGGAAAAACACATTTATTAAAAGTCTGTTTCCTTTGCATACCATCAGATTTTGTAGACATATTAGATGACACTTTTTCATGTGAAAATTACAGTTAGCTTAAAATAATGTGCTTACCTTTGGACATACAAATAACAGTGTGTGTTTATTAATATACTCTTTCCTGGATTTTTCTGATGCCTGCATAACTTGACAGCTGTGAAAAACATATGTCAGGATGACATGGTTTAACCTAATTTACATCTGAAGATATTTACATCTGATTTACATCTGAAGATATGAGTAATTGTTTTATTTAATTGTTTTATTTTATTTAATCAAACCCAGGTAAAACAGCTTTATTTTCTAACTTGCATAATCTCTATGCACTTCAGCTGCATGAAATAAAATGTGCTAATATCTTCAATGGTACCTAACTACTGTGATTAAAAGAGCTACAAATCTGTACATCAGTCAATATATTTTTAACAATTTGCCTAGTTGTGAATGCCTGCTAGTCATACACTGATTTTTTAAAAATACATATACAAATGTATAATGCATGACGTATACAAACACAAAGACAATATGTCTTTATTTTATACTGGAAATTAAAAACATCTTACAATTTTTGTATATATTTTTTTAATCTTACTATTAGAAAATAGTAATTATTTTAAATTATTTATTTCAAAGAGTAGGAAATTTGACCCCACATATATTTTTTATAACAAAACCATTTACTTTGAATATTGGTCATTTGCAGCGCAAAAACTTCTGAGACGTACTCTCCTGTTTTATGAATAAATAACACAATAACAGTATGTGAAAATGCTCCAGAAAAGCATGTTATTACATACTATAAACATTTTAACTCATAAATTATATGACATTGTTTTTCTTAAATATTTTTTGCTAAAAAGTCTTTCCCCATACATTAAACTTGTCTTATTGCATATATATTAAGTCTCACAATTCAGATGAGCACATAAGTTATGCCCTGTTGAGACACTAATGTGGATTCTGGTGTATCTGATGACAGTAACCTGGCAACAGTTTCCAATGTCTGGTAAATGATGAAATTGTTGGCTGGAATAGAATATTACTTTGAATTGCTAATATTGAATATTACAGATTATGGTTGTGTTATGGCATACAGACATCGCGAGATGTCACACTTTAAAAATAAGATGTAAAAACAATCAGATTTTCAGCAAAGATATGACCTGACATGGAAGTCATATTGTGATATCAACTTGACATTCGTACAATGACTGTTGTGCAGCACTATACAACAACAGGTGAACCAAAAAGTTCCTTAAGTGTGTTGTATTGGCAGACATCCTGGTTAAAAATATTCATCCTTGTTAAGCACTCAGCAGACGCTTAAGAGAAGCAACAGGTGAGTGCTTTGACCCTGATGCCATTAGAATGAGAAGGATTCCTAAACATACCTCAGCAACACTGCAGCTGCAGTGGTAGCAGTGAGCTGTCACACAAGATTGACTGTAGGCCTCAATGTCCACCAGCTTTATGGTGACTTTGGAGTTCCTTTGTCATAACTGTTATTTTTCTTCAGACAAGCTAAAATAACTGAACCCCCCCACCCCCACAAACACCACACACACACACACACACACACACAAAACAGTCTACCACTATCACCTTAGCTGTAACTCTTTTCCCTAGTTTTTCAGCTCTGGTTCAGGAAGGAAATATTCTGACAGTTGAAGGACAGCTAGTTCTATTAAGAGCTCTGCATATACGGAGGAAGGGTGGCATCGGTTCATGCTGTTAGATCTGTGAATGCTTGTTTTAGCTGCAGTCACAGCAAAGGTCCAACAGACTGATTGATATTTCACCTTGACAAGACTGACACTTTTCATTAATTAGCAGGTGCAAGCATGATAACCTAAAATAAATCTGGATTGCCACTAAAGCTCTGACTCTCTCTGAAAAGACACTTGTTAAAAAAGAGAAACATATTAAGTTGCACTTCTTACTTCAATTATTGCATGTTTAAAATGTAATTGTTCCCTTTCAGAAAAAAAGAAACAAGTAGCAAAAAAACTGCACCTTATTAACTATTGTTAAATAATATTTCTGAATGTTTTGTTTGTCCAAATTATTTTCATCCAAAAGAAAATATTACATAAGCTGTGAAATTTACCTTCTCCTTGATAACCTTTAATTTTTCCACAAAGTCGATGTGCAATAACAAGGTGGTTGGTGCAAGGTGCTGACAGAAAACTGGATGGTAATTGCCAGAGAGAGACCAACTGCAAGCTGTAATCTGTACAACAAGAAAATGAACATATGCACACTTCATTCATCACCTACAAAATTTAAACAGGCAAAATTTAGTGCAGATTCCTGTTAGAGAAAACAAAGCTAATAATATTAAACTGTGTCATTCCCATTTAACCAGAATATCTTTGTACAGACAATAAAAGACTGAAATAACTTAATGGAATCCCACGGAATTTCTGAAACTTTGAAATGTTTTTAATATACACTTGATAAACTCTTTATTATATATATAAATGACAATGTCAAGTATAGTATATCTACAGGGTGGTGTAATGTACATACAGGGTAATGTACTGTTACTCTAGATACTGTTACGCCAAGCAAATAAAGACAGAATAACAATTCATTCATTTTTAAGTGAGGTTGCGTATATAAATAAAGAACAAAAATTAAAACGGGATTTATTTAAATATATGCTTATCCTAGTTTATTTTTCCTTGCACAATTTTTATTTTTTACCCCCCCATTTTCAACATCTCCACCCTGGAGAAACATGACAAGCTTCATAAGCTAACTGTAAAGAAGCACACTGATAAACATTCTCCTTTCTATGACAAGGACACCAAATGGTTTGACTACAAACAGCAAACAGCAGAGCAGCAGGGAAGCTCATTTGCCATATAACTTTATCTGGAAATTGTCAATATAACGATTGTGCTGTGCCCCTGAGCAAGCCTTATAGAGGTAAAGAGAAAGAGGGAAAGAAAGGGAGAAAAGACATACCCCTTCCAGCACCTGTCATACTCTGAGTTAATAATCCATCATATCGCACAAGTATCTGTGTGGCCTTTTTAATGGCTAGCATTGACACTGTTTGACTTCCTCTCCACCCACAGGCTGTCAACAGCGTCCAGAGTATGAAATGAAATTTAAAATGCTTTTCTGCATAAGTTTCACCATTTATAAAATTATTTAAATATAAGGAAGAAGATATATGATTATGTATAGACATTTGTAAATGTGCACACAAAGAAACTCTCTTACCTTTCTAGGTATTTAAAACATAATGAACTCATCAGGACTGGTGTGGTTGTCATGTGGCTTCTCACCTCCAGGGTTGTGTGTTTGGAATTCCTGGCACAGCTCTCTGTGTTGAATTTCTATGTTCTCCATGTGTTCACTATGGGTTTCCTCTTGCTACTCTGCTTTCTTTCTTCAGTCTGAAGGAGTAAGATTTTGGTAAACCAACTTCTTTGTATTGGCCTTTGAGCATGCCCTGTGATGGATCAGTGCTCTACTCTGAGGGTGCTCTGTGCTTCTTAGGTAGGCTCCAGGCTCTCCATAATTCTGCAATGTATAAGTGGATTCTGTCATTCACAACTAGTCACGTCACAGCATGAAAAAGACTTTAAATCAATTGAAAATCTGATGCATTTCTGTTAGTGAATGGCAACACAAGAGCAAGCTATGAATTCACCAGATAGTCAAGAGACTTCCTTGACACTGATCTGTCCAAAGCAGAAATATGACAATTGGGGTTAAGCAGTTTTAGAACTTCACAATAAATAGATAATATGGCTCAGGAAGACTCAGCTTTTAACTTCTGTAGAATGGCAGACCAGTCAAAGCTAGTTTTGTCCTTCGCTGGGATCTGTGTTTGATCCCTGAAGTGTCACATGACCCATTTATGGAAAGGAGGCCTGGTGGATGAAAACTGGCTCATGGCTGAATCCTTTTCCCGCATGTTGCTCGACAGCAATGCATGACACCATCTAGATGCCTTCAGGACTGTGGGAGGAACTCAATGAATAGCTCTTCTCCTAGGACATTGCATTGCTCAGTGAAATCAAAAAAGTACAAGCAGTACACGTTGGAGAATTTGGTGTCAGGGTTGTTCTTAATTAGGGGAAATGGGGAACATAACAAATTACATTACTGTCTAAACAGTCTAACTATAATTGATTGGTTAATTACAGTCTAATTGATTATGCATTTAAATTTTTTTATACTGCCCATAATTTCTTTGTAGTTTCATCAGCATTTTAATCTGGTTCATGTCGGTCTCTGTGAGACTGTAAAATACTCCATACTGAATTTAGTAAAGTAATAGTTGCTGATGTAGAATTGATTTATATTTTACCTTAAATGCTGACGGAAATGTATAAAATCTTATGAATGGGGGAAAACATGAGGACATGGGTGCTCTGTAAAAGAGCTGGGAAAATGATATGCTTGTTGTTTCCTTGTGCTAAGTTGCAGAAGTTGTGGCTATTTACATTTTGCAAAAGACTGAAATATATTTTAAGGAATATCCTTTGTGAAGCATAGTGTGCATTCCACTGTATTTTATTACAGGTGAGTTATTCTGGATGTGAACCAAAATTATATATATAAAAAAAAAAATTACATTTTACTACATAGCTGAATTTACTGCATAGCTGTTTTTGTTGCTGGTTTAAAACCCTTTTGAAAAGAACCGCAGCAAAGCAAACACAGACAGAAAATAGTTAATTCCACAGTTACTACATTCAATTTCCAGCTTGTCTGGTCTGTCCAGGCACGCGACAAAGGCAAACCAGTTAATGGAGGCTCCCTTTGGAAATGGCAGGAATAAAGGCTATTGGCAAGTTTTAATAGAAGTCCAAGGAGATGCCTGCTGCTGTGGTTTCTCAATTTCACATGATTCTAGTTTCAGGTGACATGCATCATGCCCTATTAGCAGACTCTTCCGACCACAATTTTCTTTGGCAGCTACTGTTGCTCCAGAGTTTCACACTGAACGTGAAGCTTTTCCAAAAGCTGCCCCACATGTTTCTGTACTCCTGAGGTATTCTGCCCTTTTTAACATAGAATCCTCCTGTAGATTTAGCACAAACCCTAATATATCACAAACTTAAGGTATAGCATTAGGGAAACACATTCTCTTATGCCATTCTGCTGAAATGCTGATTGCCATTAAGAAAAACACACCCTTCATCTCAAACTTAGTAGATTATAGTTACATTAAAAAGCACATATATTAATCTATATAAATTATTCTACCCATGGAATAACTTAATAACTTTAGGTTAAAAGAATCCTTCGCCATTCTCAAAAATTGATTTGTTTTTGTAAGTTGTGTGGATCCGTTTATTTACATCTGTCACATCTTATACTTGCCACATATACTTTTAAAGAGCACGACTCCAGCAATGAATAGCATGGTTGTGACAATTCAAAACCATATGCTAAACAGTGAACGGTGAACGAGATGTTTAGTCAATACAAAAATTCCTTAGCAACCATTTCTGAAGCTAAATGCGAGTGAGTTTTATACTCTGGACAAGACCCAATGCACACAGAGTCAAGTACAACTTCATTGCGGTGCATATAAAAATAATTTATCCTGGTTAGGGCATCTTGCCAAATCTGTTAATCACTGTAAATGCCTTTCAGTGTGACTTTTATTCACTTTGATTCTTCTTCAAACATGTATGATAGATTTATATATAAATATATGTTGCATATTCCCTTGATGTACTTTAATTTGAAAAAAAAGAAAAGAAATTTCTTTGATAGGTTGAGTTAAACAGTGTAGCCTTTATGATTTATTTCATTTCACTTATTTATTTTTGCTTTTTGAAAATGTGGAAGCATACGATTTAGAAAATGCATGTGGAATCTATGTGCTTACAGAGTAAAGCAATTATGGTATTACATATTCCATGAATGAATGAAATAATGTTATAAATAATACATTTGTAGCAGAGATTAAAATATGTGTTTAGTGCTATGGATTTGTAAAGACCGTTGTGTTATGCAGAAACCAATGAACATACAATTATATTACTAGTTTAATAATAATGACAGATCTTTATTATTTTCGTCATTATTGTCCCTGGTAAAGAAAGTGGCAATGCTTGCTGTATCAGAAACTTTTTTAAATGGTTCTCTGAAATTTAACAGCAATATATGGACATTTAAGTATCAGGGTAATATTTATTTTATAATAGAAAAAAGATCTGCCATAAATCCTTTTATACTTTATGCTAGTCGGCTGTTATATTGTGCATTAAAACATAGGTTTCTCTGTTTCTGGGGCATTGAATGAATTCACTTCATAAAATGTGTTCATATATAAATATTTACATTTGTTATGAAAGTGTTTGTGCTCCATTTCATGAAGAAACACCACCCCCCCCCAGCATCCCAGCGTCCCCCAGTCATGTGACCAGAGTAATATTATTTACATTCTAAGTGCTATGAGATGTTTGCTGAGAAGGATAATTTGACAGTCAGATAAACCAGCAGACAGACAGATAAACAGTCCAGCCAGGTTTGACAGAGATCTTACTGTCAAATTCACTGGACGAGTCTTCCCACTAATCGTAATAGCCACCAGCTATATTTAAGGAAATGGTCAAATGTCTACCAAATATTGAGCATCATAATTTAAAGCCACAAATTCTAAACAAACAAAACTAGAAGTCAATATGATAGCTCTTCTGCAATATTCAATTCCAAACTATCTTAGTCGTACAGAGGCTGAAGGAGACCCTCTTTTCATTCATTATCATACGTTAGGAGGAGCAGAGACAACATGTCCGTGTTCATTGCATGAAATGCTTGTCTGGGTCAGACCACCCAGCTGAAAACCCTTAATAGGGCTGCTGGCCAGGATCACATGGTATGAGTAATGCTGAAAGGGAGGACCTGAGAAGTGTTCTACCACTGTCCTTCTTAAGACGATTTTTTTTCCAATGTGCATAATTATATATTCAATGGAGTATTATTGAATCCTGAACTTCTCATTTCATGACAGATGGAATGGGTAATTTTTAGTATACTGTCTAAGTTACATTATAATATTAATTTCCATCCATTTTCCACCCACTCATTCCAGTCAGGGTCACAGGGGGCCTGGAGCCCACGCTAGTATATCCTGGTCAGAATGCCAGTCCATTGGAGGGTACACGCACTGTAATTTAGAGATGCCAATTAGCCTAACAGCATGTCTTTGGACTGCAGGAGGAAGCCAGAGTACCGTGTGGAAACCTGCATGAAATAGGCAGAACATGCAAACTCTGAAGAGAGCAGGTGGGATTAAGTTCCCAAATTCTGAAAATCTATGAAATGTGGTCATAACTGCCTACAACCATTCAATACTATATTGTAGATTAGATTTGAAATTTATTATTTGACTAATTTATGGAAGTATAAGCTTATTTCTCTTAATTTCTTCTGTGTCTATAGGGGAGAGGGTAATGTCTTTTGTCTCATTTCCCAGATAAGAATTTTTTAGATCTTGAGGAAAAGAATAGAAAAAATATAAATTATTTATGAACATATTCCCAGTTCAGGGATAATTGTTTATCTTTTCACATTGCTTTGATGTAACCAACTAAATATATAAGATATGGTGAATATTTTAAACAAGTTCAATGTAACTTATTATGTGTTTATGAAATTCTCACTGAAAGAAAGCATTGGAAGCGCTTTGCATCATTGAAAAATCAATCATATTGTTAAAATTAATAATCAGAAATAAACTTTTCCTAACATTTTATTTTAAAATGATTGCACAAATTGCAATAAAACAAAACATGTTCTGTGGTTTTCATCTGCTTGTTTTGCATGCAATACATATATACATGTGCATTTTCTCAACATCTAAATTCTAGCCTAGAATTCTATACCTACAAATGTATACCATTTGGCAGCAAACAAGAAAGTGAGACGCATAAACAAATCTCGATACTTTATGCCCATTCTATAATTAAGGAAGCTGAACATTCCATGGTTAACATTACGGTCACAAGTTGCCGAGTCAGCGTTCTGAATTTTCAGAGGAGGTTTCGGTGGAAGTGAGATCCTGGGCCGCAGAAGAAATTAAACAAGGATGAAAGTACTTCAATAACAGCTAAGGGACTAGAGCGCCTTATAATTACGACTTTCGGTAGTTGGTACCAGTGGCTGTCTAACAAACAGAGTTGTGCTTACAGGAGATTTGCCAGGCCTTTTCCCGCATGGAGCAAATGCTACTCGATGGAGCTGTGGACTTCCAGGGTCAGACAATGTGACAGTCTGCAGCTGCTGTCTTACACTTCACATGACTGACATGTTCTCCAGGTCAGCTTTAAAGAATGTCACATTGCCAGTCCCTTGTTGCGTCTGTCAGAACACTAGACAAATACTTGGAATTCTTGTCATGCAGGTTGTATTTAAGGCTTGATAAATGTAAATGTGCAAATAAACAACATAAATTTAAATCTTCGTAATTTAAATACGACGAGTGAAAGTGGTAGTATGACTACAAATTGTAACTTTCCTTAGATTCTTAATTGAGTAGCAGGAGGTAGAGAAAAATTTGTATTTATTTCTGTCAAGGTTATTTTAAAAAAAATCACATTTCTTATGATGACATTGAAAAGAGTTTTAAAAAATTACAATACATATAATGGAACCTTAATTATATGATAGGCTTGAAGCATTTAAACTAATACAAAAAATTCAATAATTGAAAAATTGCATTTTTCACAATTAAGTTTTTTTTTCATATGCTCAGTTTAAAGTGTATTGCCATTTTGTATCTAACGTGAAAAACTAAAAAACATCCCTTTTCATTAAGAATTTGTATCACATTTTCCTTTTAGATTATTTAACAACCTTCATAGAAATGTTACCATTCATAAAAGCAGCACCCTGTCTAAGGTAGTTGTAAAAGGATTTTATATGCTGTAGTATATTGTGTGATGCTCCCAGTCTTGGATTAAAAGATATCCAACTGGCCCTGCACCTGTCAGGACCTAAGAACCCAGCAGTTGGTAAATCTCTCTGCTGTGCCCGCTGGCGCATGCTCTCAGAGCTGCAGGGCACTGCAGGCATGCGATGGAGCCTCATAGCTGGGGATTACTTTACACTGGATCATGGCTTTTGCGGTAACCCTACCTCAGAGACGGAGCAGCACGGCCCAGAGCACAGGGGCTTCTGGGGCAGCAGAAAGCACAGTGCCGCCATCGCCAGCTTCCTGGAATGAGCCCCAACAGCTGAGCTCCCCTCGCCTCCTGACTTGTTTACGCTCTCGCTGGCAGACGCCTGCAGTGCTCTCTAAGATGTGAGGCACTGACTCTCTGAAGAGCCTCGCAGCTCGGAAACAAGTAGTTCTCTCACTGCCAGCACTGTTTGATTCTTTCTTTTTCACATGTAGTTCAACCTTTACGTTCTCAAGGTAACCGTGCTATTTCAGATACGTTTGTAAGCACCACCTTGTTAAAGATAATATTTGGATATGCATGGCTGAAGCTTTCAGCATGTTATTTTTATGCTCTGTTTTCCTGGAATATCAAATATAGTTCAGGCGTTATTCCAGATGAAATACATATAATGATGTTACAGGAAGTAAGACAGGATGCCATATAAATTGAATATCAATTTACTCAGCTCGTGCCTGAATTGATACACTGTGTTGTGCCCTGCAGTTATCTGTCATATATGTTATGCTAGTCAATCAATGACATATTCTTAAAGCATAATCTGGATATTTATATATACACTCACCTAAAGGATTATTAGGAACACCTGTTCAATTTCTCATAAATGCAATTATCTAATCAACCAATCACATGGCAGTTGCTTCAATGCATTTAGGGGTGTGGTCCTGGTCAAGACAATC
>JAODJW010000040.1:24085987-24111097 GCA_026777045.1 Hyperopisus bebe
TTAAGGCAGTTCTGAAGGCGAAAGGGGGTCAAACACCGTATTAATATGGTGTTCCTAATAATCCTTTAGGTGAGTGTGTGTGTATATATTATATATATATATATTATGTATGTATGTTTTAGTGATAATCAAATAGAACACATTAAATTAACGCACATTCCAATTTGTCATTCTCTGTCACACACATACAGTAAATGACACATAAATTAATGATCTTATCAAACTTTCATTTAAGCATTTACACTGACCATACATGCATTCAGCAAGGTTACCAGGAAGGCTGGTTTACTATTAAACTGCTATACGTTCATGCATTTAAACTTAAACAGCTGTGTGTGTGTGATGTCACCTGCTCATCACCAGAACCTATCAATATATGGTTGGGTTTACAGAGGTCAGGAATGGTAATGGGGTGCTGTAGTATCTTAAAGCAAATGAAAATGCCTCTGAAGTTAGATGTGGCACAATTTCAGGCAGAATAATTTCAGGCAGAACTGTGTAACAGCTACAGTATGGTGTACCTGATCCTAAAAATTTGTTTAACTTTTATGCTATGTATTTCAGAAGACCATTCTTCACATTTAAACTGTTCACCGTCATATTACATTACCAGGAAAGAGCCTACCTGAAGAGAACCCAGGCTTTGGCTACTAACTAGTTGTGATGAATTGTGTGTGAAATAACTGTTGTTATTCTAGTTCAATTTTTATTCAGTAGATTTAATACATATCTTTAAACAGCTTTTTCTTATACAGGTCATCATGACAATAGGGACCCTTTTAGGGATAAGGATCCCTAATTTTTTGTTTGATAAAAGTTGTAACATTGACTGGATGATACTATGATACTATGCTCTGGTCAGAAGTGAAGATCTGACAAAAATCCTCTTTCTAGTCTTAGAGATTGTTATGTTTTAAGCAGTGCGTTTATGCAATTTTAAATAATTTTTTAAATGTAACTGAAAGCATGTGAGGCAGATCTAAACGTGAAATATGATTAATTAGCCGCCTGTGGTTATTTACCTGTTGAAAATGATGCGATGCATTCATATTTCATGGAAAGTTTTTTTTATTATTATTTTTACAATTGTTCTCCCAGCCATTCCTGAGTACACTAGCAGCGGCTTATGAAATAGCTGTTCCTGATAAGACATCCGTCACATGCCCAGCAGCTCATCCTGTGTGAAGGAAACTTAGACAGCTTCCTGTTTCACCCAACTTATAGATGCTTGATCAATATGAATAGATCCGTTTTTTGTTTCATTACAGCCTAATTGTATGTTTTTGATATATGCTTTAATATGGCAATTATTAATTATGACACACCTTTATTAAATCACAGATTCTTAAATTGTATATTCATATTCTTAATGGCAACATCCTTGACTTGTTCAAACAGCACCGAAAAGCCTCAGTGAATGTAGTGGAATTCGGTTATTTGTTGTTGTATATAGTATATGAATTACTAGGAGAGTCAAAAGAGTTTTGTTTCCTTAGAGAGAGAAAATTCATCTTATTCTCAAACTATGATGAGTGCATATGTGATTTGCCAGGAAAACACTCACTTTTTCATTTCAAATTCTGTGCCATTCCTGTGTTTTAGTCTGCTACTTCCTAGCCATGGTAACCACATTATTTTTTCATGTTTGGTGTAAAGTGATTCTCAATATACAGTGCTTAAAATCAAAAAAGTATTTTCTTTTCTGTGAAGGTGGAAAGACAGAGAAAATTTAAACTAAAATAATCATACTTTTCTTTATTATATAATATACCTACAAGCAAATGCATTTCACAGAAATTAAGTAGCATAGAGACAAAATATCGAGAACAAAATTGTTTTTTTAGAGATAAAAGTAGAATAACTTGAGATGAATAATGTATCGGTCTGGAAGATTACTTCAGTTAATTTTCTCTTATTTTCACTGTAATTTGGCCTCACTGGCAATTTCATAATGAAAATCCTAGATTCTTCACTCATGAATAATATTTGTGGTATATTGACAGTGGGCAAGTGTTCATAGGTAAAAGGTAGCACTATAAAACCTACATGAATTATTGAGTAAACTGCCACCTACACTGCTGTGTTTAGGTCTTGAGTGACCATAAGGCAGTCAAGTACTGTATGATGAAAATTTTGCTGAACTAGAAGCAGGACTTCTACAGCTTCTGGGTGTGCTGTACGGGGGATTTTGCTTTTACAATTACCTTAAGTATTACGAGTCACAAGAAAAGGTGAGCTGGAGGTTAGTATACCAAGGTCCTGGTAGGCTTTCTTACTTTAGTCACCAGTGAAGAACCACCTGGACCATTCCCATACAATGACCAATCTGGGTATAGAAAGTGTTGGGTGCAAGCTGGCAACACATGTCTCCGGTAAAGTGATGTCCAGGTAGTCTTTTATTTAAAAAAAAGTTAGTAGAGGTAAAAAAAAAAAAACCTTGACTGTTCCTCACATTTCTGGCAGTCTCCCAAACTGCTGCCAATCAGCAGTAAAGTTAGTGAAGTGAAGACTTAAGGCAAAATATTATGGCATCATTCTGTTTATCCTGGGTTTCATTTGGAAGCACTATTCCTATATTATATTCAATGTTCATCATTACAATGGAGCTTAAATAAATAAAGAAATGTTTAGTAGAAATTGCCTACAAAGAACAATTGGACTATAGGACTTCCTAATCCAGTGTATTCTGTTGTAAGTCTATGTATTTTTATTTAAAATGTCCGGCATTAGTATTAAACTTTTAAACACACATTAAGGTTTTAGCATCAGAAAGAAGGCCAGAAGTCTCCAAGCCTCTGAGACCCTCAGTGGCTGAGTCTTGTTATTTGTACCATATAATTATAGGTCTTATAAAGTAGTTAATTCCTAAACAATACGGAGTCCTTTAACACAAGACTTAAATGTCTTGAAGCCACTAAAATTCATTGAGAATGCTCTGGCAACAAACCACAAAGTATAGTCTTAGAAACAGCTCTGAATAGCAGGCTAATGATCCAGCTTAGTTTTTCCTCCTCATTAGCATTGCACTAGGCTATCACCAATGTAATAATAATAAATAATAATCTGATATTCTCAGTTAATATATGTACATGTCCAGAGAACATAAGCCTCTACCTGTGCTAAAATATGTTAATATAAAACATGTATAACCAGTATCGTACAACATTACTTTATTTTTAAAGAAGTGCATATAGAAAGAAAAAAATTGCGGTATAAAAAATCTGGTTAAATCTGGTTACTTAGTAATATATAAAATGCGGCTTAATAAAAATGCATACATATGTAATTAGATTAGTCTGTGCTCATTATTTTGGCATTATTATTTGTGTAGAAACCACTGTTATCCAAAGTGACTTAAATATCTTTTTTATTTGTATTCATAGCTGTGTTTTATACAATGCACACAGAAAATGTATAATTGTACTAGGCAAATAGTTTTACAGAAATTAATAATTGTATGAAAATAATTGAAGTCATCCACATACGTAGCAAGAAGTTCTATAAAATAGTTAATAACCAGTAAGACTGTTTAATGAATCAACTTGGCCTAGTTTTGCAATATGCAGAGTAAATATGCAATTCTTTTGTAGCACATAATAAATGCACATCTTCAGACCTACCAACCTCTAAATGTTCCTTTCATCTATATGAAGCTACTTTCTGTTTCAAATACATTGCTCTAATATGTATCCATATCCTTGTGTAATCATTGCCTTGAAGGGTATATCAAGATAAACACCTTCTACCCCATACATTACAAGTCAGCGTCACAATATGTCACAATATATGATGTAACATGTAAAAATTAAAATAACAGGGACATATATGTATGACCAGACACACCAGAACAGATTCCCGGTATATGTTTGTACTTGAAATGAAATAAAGGCACCTCAGCTGAAACAATTACAACCGTGTAAACATACATTTTTACAGAAGTATGGGGCATAATCCCCATATTGAAATATCTGAAACTGTTCAAAACAGCCGAAAAGTACTGAGCTCTTCCGGAGGAAGAAATTGGACACAGATTCTGACTATTTGAAAAGGAAATGACAAATAAATACTTCAAGGAGTCTGTAATGGAAAATAACAAAGACATGGCCCTTTTCTAGCTAATGATAGGAAATAGAAAGGACATTGGTTCCATTGTATAAAAGGAAGGTGAACTTTTAGAAAACACAAACTACTCATGGGCCATAGCATCATTATCTATCTATCTATCTATAGATCTATTTATCTATAGATTATATATTAATATAAATACATTGTGTATGAGCTGCTAAGTGAATAATCTACTGACAATTAAGACACCTCGACTTTGCCGTTTTTTGCCATTGTGTCTTATGCACTTTATGTGCTCTGTGTACTTGTGTAACTGGTGAAAACTTGGCAGTTCTGGTGACTGAATGTGGACAATCATTAGCTTTTTCCTTGATTATGCTACCAGATAAATGAACTACATTCAGTCATTAATAGAGGAAGAAGTGACCTGATCTATTCCATAAATAAAACATGTTGAATGTGCTACAGAGAAGAAAGAGGTTTTTTCTTTTTTTTGTTGGACTGCTTAATTAACACAAGTTTTTATAGTAGATGCACTATAGTAGATCTAGATGATAAAGGCCATTATTTATGCCCTGTATCATTCTCTTACAATATTTCTTGTCCTTAATACAAAATGTTACAATTTTTATGGACATATTCAGTCAATCAGAATTTCCGGTTGATACTTCAAGGTCTTCAGGCCTTTTAATTGTTTTCAGTTTTTGGTTTGAGATTCCTCGCTTGTTGCCATCTCACCTTCTCTTCTTTTTGCTGTTAATCATGATCTACATCTGCGCTTCTTCAGATAACTTGTATTTATCAATTACAAGAAAAAATGTTGGTACAGTTGTCTGGTAAGTGTAGTTAAAATAACATTTAATCCATTCTATGGATTCTTAATGAAAATAAGGATTACTTCATCAAAGACTTTACATACCATAAAAACCACTTTGATTTCATACATGATTACACTTCACTTTTATTTGGATATGATTTTAAAATTTGAATTTTGGGATAAGTATGTAGCAGCATGCACAATCTTTTATCACTTTTTCTATGTGCCAATTTTTACTTCATAAATAAGTCATGAATAAAACATTAAATGAAGAAATGTAACTAGTATGCAACCAGCTGGAATTTAAATATTAAAAGTACACAAAATGCAATCAGATCACTGTGAGTTGCCACTTAATTATAAACATATCTCATCTGCAGTGAAATCATATTATTACATGAGCAAACATGATGATGAAGAGAAGGAAGAGTATGTCCTCTTTCAAGTTGTCTAGATGCCAGAAAGTTTAGATGTGATCATCTCTTCCTTTGCCTGGAATTCTGTAACTTGTTTTGTGACTTTTGCAACACGTTGAAAATGTTAGTTTTGGTGTTAAATATCTTTAGGTAAACAGAAACATTTAGCCATTTTAGTATACTTTGAAACTTCAAAGTCCCCATCATCAACAAAACTGGGTCTTTTGCTGGACTTGTTCATATAAACAGTGTTTCTTAACCAAACTTTAGCAAAAATGTGAAAACATTCTATAATCTATTGAATTGTCATACTGTATAATAAATATGAATATACATGTAGTTTTTAAATTGTAAAAAAAATATATGATGAAACATAAAGGTGCATAATCATTAAGCATAAGCATAATCACCATACCATTTTGTGAAGTATAGCTGAGTATTAATATTACATCATCCCTGGGTCAATACAAGAAACAGCAAATATTATCAATTCAAGATAACACAGCAGGCAATTATAGCTTATTTGCTTTTGGTATACTGTTGGTATGAGCAGCACTGGGCTTGGCATAAGTGAAGGCATATTAATATTACAAAATAAAATCACCAGCTGCATTGGATTCCAGTAAATTGTCACATAATAAACAAAATATTGACATAACAAATGGGAATTATCCGCAACTGTACCTGTAATAGCTGTATCTTATAGCATTATGTAGATAGGTAGAGACCAGCCCCTGATAATGTTATTCTTTTGAAGGTAACAAACAAATCTCAACTGAATGCGTATATTAGGTCTATATATTATTATAACATAACATAATAATTATGATCATATAAATAAACTCTAAAAACATACACATCCTATATTATATGAAGAATCAGTTTATTTTCTTTGAAACACAACTCATTCATATTTCATGATCTTATTAACTTTATATTAGAATTTTCACTGATTCTGAGTGTTTTAATTGTCCTCTTTCATCTAAATCCATTTCGCTTATCTGATTTTTAAAAAGGTCATCACTGATACATTTCATGTTACTCAAACATGTTTCACAAACAGATAAAGAGAAGAGATAAGAGTGAAAGAAAATGACTCAGGGGGCTTTAAAACATGCTTCTTTTCTCTTCAAAGTACCTCCTTGAATATGAATGTGAGGTTGTGTAAATAAATAAATCCAACTATAACATTGCCTTCCTATTATTATAATTGCCATTGATACTAATATAATGTAACATAATACTAAGAGAAATATCACGTTGCCATGCTACTAATAAATAGCTACCATTCTAAGGATCTAAACATTTACACTAACCTCAGTAATTGCTATCTATTATAAATGAAAAATAACCTATAACAATAACCTTCCTAGAACCTAACAAAGAACAACGTATGTAAACGTTACAACTAAGTATGCAGAAGAACATGCTCTTGTATTAGACAAATCTTTAACTAACAAACAATTATTAAGCAAGCTAGCAGCTTATTATTTTGGATCATTTCTGGATATGTTAAGATGGCTCAACATAACATGTGGTGATTTTATTGTGTTCATTGCAGTAACAGTAGTAATCATACAGTGTAAGAAATTTATTGTCAAGGCTAACAAACATCTGTTGGTTGATGTCTTTTGATTTTCTTTTTTTTTTTTAAATACTCTTAAAATAGAGTTGGAACGGACAAATGCATAAATTTGACAATATTTTTTTTATCCCCCAAGCCCTTAATCCAGCCCTTAGGATCATATTCTATGACCACCAAGGATTTGCAGATTGCAGGCTTTTTACCAACTCCATTTCCTATTTACTGCTTTTACACACATAAATGAACCATTTAAAATAATAAATCATTAAATATAAGCACATAACACACAGAAAATATGCTGCTTCTTTCCTCATTTCCTTCTGTCTAATTGTTATATAGTTCCCTGTGGGTTGAAGCATTTGACAGTGCAAGACGCTCTTCAGACCCCTCCGGTCCTCTTAGAAGATACAAAACCTTTAGAAGAGAAGTGTGTATGTCTAATTTGAAAATTTATCTTTCTGTGAAAATTATGCATTACATCTGAAAGGACATGCTCTAATTTGAAAAGCTGACTTTCGAAAAGAAGTTCTGATTTTGCTAGTTGAATGGAACCTCACTCTCTCCCCATTTCTCCGCTTGCTATCTGCCTTGTGCATCTTACTCTCTTCAGTTCCCTCATCAAGTGCCATTGGACTGCTGCCTAGAGCTAGCAAATGAGAACTCTTCAGCAAGCTGTACAGATGGGAATGCTATTGCATACTGGTCTCAATACCAAAGGTTCTTCTTTATGCTCAAGTGATATATGCTGCTTAGATATTAACAATAATTATCAGTTTTTACTATGCTGTACATATGCATTGTCTGTTTCTATAGATGCAATCATCAGAAGTATATGATCAGCTAAAAATAAAAAACAAAATTTCAAGTAAACACCACAATGCGCTAAAAACTGAGAAAAATCCTGCATAGTAGCTCAGCTCCACAAAAGATAAATAACAAAGTTTGTACAAGATTGTTTTCAGATTTTATATCCTTTGAACATTTTAAATTGAGTACTTCATTAATGAATAATCTGATAAATTATTTTTCAACAAGACTCATTGATCAATAGGGGGAGGCGGTAACTTTATACTAAAGAGTCAAATGAAACAGGATGCTGGTAATCAAGGACCTTGACCTTGTTGTCATAGAGTCCAGTTGTTCATTATGGAGGCATGCATCCATTTCCCAACTGCTACCAATACGTATGACCACATGTCTAGGAGGAAACATGTGAACACCACCCACACGAATAGCGGCAGTCTTTGAACCACCAGTGCTGTACATGTGAGACCATTATGCCACTCTGCAGGGACATATAGTACATATTTGCGAAAACGAAGTAAACCAATCCAAAGCATTTTAATGTGAAAATTATAAGTAATGCATACAATAAATAATAAAGAACCATTCATTTTCTGTACTCACTATGCAGGTTTGCGAGGACCCAGAGCCTATCCTGGAAGCTAGAATAAGCAGAGAATAACTCAGGATAAGACAGCAATCCACTGCAAGGCACACACACACACACACACATACACCATTCGACAATGCCAATTTACTTTAGCATGTATTTGGACTGTGTAGGGAAACCAAATAAAACCCCATGATAATACAACACAAGTAGACAGACAGACACTCAAACCATGGTCCCAGAGCTGTGAAGCGACAAGTGTTCCCAAAGTTCCCAAAAGAAGTTTCTCCAGGTAAATACAATGAAAGGGGGGGGGTCTACTAATAGAGGCACTAAAGGATGCCTTGTACTTGTACTGCACCAACACCCCTCCAGCCCACTCAAATCAACCTGTAAAAATAAGTCAGAAAAAGAACCACGGTCCTCAGAGGAAGAGTGAAAAAGCAAGGACAAAAATTGATTAGGCAAAAACCACACCGCTCAAACTACAGAAAAATCAGTTTTTTAGACGGTCATCCCTTAACATTCATCAGGGTTAGGGAGGAAGATCCTTGTGAATGTGAAAATTCACGAATTAAACTCGTGCGCATTATTAAGAATACAAAATCAATGGTACTAAAAAGTTATGCAAGAAACTTGAGTTTCCATGGTCACAAAAACAGCTAACGTGAGTGAGGCTGGTTGCCGAGACAAGATTGTGTGGCTTACCCAAGGCAACACTTTTAAAAACAAATATATAGTATAAATAAATAGCATTAACATTTACATTTTATACAATTTTATGTGATCCAAATCATTTTTAGTATTGTTTATTTATTTTTGGGTTACTCATCATCTGTGAGTTTGCACAATCTTTCAGCAAGCTCCAAAAATATTCCAATTGCATGACCAACTTGCAAATATCCAAAACTCCAAATGTGAGATTCATGAATCTGGAGGGGTGAGTGTACAATCCTTTGAGATTCCTAGTCCCCATAAAGAAAAACTCTATTTAATAAAAATCTGTGACTGCAATGAAAAAACTAAAAATTCTTATATTTTGCTTGGTTACTTATGGTTGTGGTTAGGCCTGGGTAGGGGTTGTCATAGTTAGCGTTAGCATTTTTCCCATAGAAATGAATGAATGGTCCCCATAAAGATATGTTTACCCGACGTGTGTGTGTGTGTGTGTGTTTAAGTCAGATAAAGCAATGTAAGTTACAACATAATTCTGGTTTCAGGTATATGTCCACCAAGTAGGTGTTTTACATGATGGTTTTCCTTTGCATTCCATTTCTTTGTCTGAGGGCTTCCAGAGGTGTTACACCAACATACTTTGCTTTTTTGTTTTCAGAGTGGATGAGCAAAGGGGCTGTGTGGAGCACGGGGGGGATGGGGGGTTTCGCACCAGGAGAAAAATAATAAGGCAGTTTTACGGTGGATCGCTGAGGAATGAGTCCCAGGAGATGAGCACACATCTGCATTGTATTCATTTTGCAAAGTCTGCAGCTCAAACACCTTGCATCCATTGTCTGGGTTTAAACTTGGTTCTCCGCTTCCTCGATCCAAAACAAACACACACTCATTAATTGGAACCCATGTTCAAAAGCAGTTATGCAAAATATAATTAGAAGCATCAATGAAATTTTGACTGTAGGGGGCAGCCTGATATTCCTATATTGCTGAGAAAACATGGGGTGATGAAGTTGAACCTGTAGCATAATCACCAATCACCTCAATCACACAACTTTAAAACTAATACAGGAACACAAGTGTGCTTTGTACATATACTATTCACAACGACCCCTATGAAAAGAGACACTAAGGACCATATGACCTCCCCTCAATTAGGAAGACCGGGGCCCCACCTTGGTGGCCAGGTTTCTACCCCCCTGTGAGTGCACCACTGCACTGTAGATTGGGAGACAGTCCAATCGTCAGCTACCAAATCTGACTTCAGAGTCATGGAATGTGACCTCTCTGGTGGGAAAGGAGCCTGAGTTGGTGTGGGAGGTAGAGAGATATTGAGTAGATAGAATCAGGCTCACGTGAAAGCAAAGCACAGGCTCTGAAACCAAACTTTTGGAGAGGGGATATACTCTATTCCATTCTGGAGTTGCCTGGCTGGGCAGGTGTGGGTCTACTCATAACCCCCCAGTTAGGCACTAGTACATTGGAATTCACCCCAGTGAAGAGAGGGTCAGCTCCTTTCAAATTTTATTTCATGGGATAGGCTCTGTTTATCCGGCCTTCTTGGAGGCCTTAGACGAGGTGCTGATTGGTTGGACTACAGTGTTTCAGTGGAAGACTTTATTGCTCATGTGGGTAACAACAGTGAAACTTGAAAGGATGTGAGTGGGAGGAATGGCTTGTCCTATCTGAACGCAATCAGTGCTCTGTTATTGGACTTCTGTGCTAAACACAATTTGTCTATAACAAATACCATGTTTGAACATATGGCTGTGGAAAAAAGAAGAGACTGATCTATATTTTTGAACAATTGCATTTTTAAATCCTGGTTTAATTGCGGTTCTGCACCTTAGGCTGCAGCTTGATGATCGATTTGTAATCCTATTGCTGTATCTGTGACCGCATGTCTTGGACACTCAGGTGAAGAGAGAAGCTGAGCTGTGAAGTGATCCCCGCCTGGTGGTGAGTTGGATCAAATGGAGGGGGAAAATGCCAGATAGACTTGGTAGACCCAAATGCATAGTGAGGGTGTGCTGGGAGCATTTGGCAGAAGTCTTTTTCCAGGAGATCTTCAACTTGTACGTCCAGCAGAACTTCTCTTGCATTCCAAGGGAGGCTGGAGACATTTGAACCTGAATGGGCAGTGTTCTGAGGGTCCGTTGCTGAGGTGATTGTGCAGAACTGTGGCCATAAGGTTATTGGTGCCAGTCACGGTGGCAATCCCTGAACTTAGTAGTGGATTTCAGCAATAAAGGGAGCTGTCAGGTTGAAGAAGGAGGCCTAATGAATTTAGTTCGCTTGTGGGACTCCAGAAGTAGCTGACAGGTACCAGCAGGCTAAGCGCAATGTGGCTTTGAGAGTTGCAGAAGCAAAAACAGGTGTGGGAGGAGTTTGGTGAAGCCATGCACAATAACTTTTGGTTGGCCTTGGAAATATTCTAGCAAACTATAAACTCATAACAGGGAAACAAGGATTTAAACATGCCGTTTACAGCGGGGATGGGACACTGTTGACCTTAAATAGGTATATAGTCAGGCAGTAGAAGGAGTTTTTTGAGGACCTCCTGAATCCCACTGATAGACCTTCCTTGGAGGAGGTAGTCAGAAGATTCAGAGGAGGACTTAACCATCACTAGGGCTATAGTCACTGAAGTAGTCAAAAAACTCTTTGGTGTTAAGGGTCCGGGAGTGGATGAGATTCGCCCTAAGTTCATGAAAGTTCTTCATGTTTGTTGGGCTGTTTTAGCCAACAACATGGATTTACTAGCTATCTACTAGCTATAATTACTTATCTATGTTCCTACCCTTGCCTATGGTCATGAGGTGAAGAACTTGGATATTCAAGAGGAGCTCAAGGTAGAACTGCTGGTCCTCTACATCGAATGGAGTCAGTTGAGGTTGTTCATGCATATGTCTAGGATGCCTCCCTGGGGAGGTGCTTCAGAGCATGTCCAACTGGGAGGAGACTCAGGACAGACTCAGGATGCCTAAGAGTGCCTTGCTATTCCCCAGATGAGCTGGAAGAGGTAGCTGGGGAAAGGGTGGTCTGGGCATCTCTGCTCAGACTATTGTACCCATGACCTGCCCCTGCATTGCAGAAAATGGATTGATTGATGGACTTTAACACTATAACTGGACCAGACCCTCTTCAGTCTGGCGTCAAACCTGGGCACTTGACTGAGCCTGCCCTCCTCACTGTTATGGATACTCTAAGAGCTGCAAGAGCTGTATCCTGGTCATCTGTACTGATCCTGCAGCCTTTGACACAGTTAATCACCATATCCTCCTGGGCATCATTTCTTAACTTGGCATCATGGGGACTGCTCTGCACAGGTTTGGCTCATACCTATCAGACAGATCAGTCCAAGTGTTTGGGGAACAGAGGTGTCTAAATCACATCAGATAACAACTGATGTTCCCCAAGGCTCTCTTCTTGGTCCTATCTTCTTCTCTCTTGGTATTACTTTTCTAGGTCAGATCATCTAGTCTCATAGCTTCTCTTACCATTACTATGCTGATGACATATAAATCTACCTGACCTTCTCTCTTGACAATACCACAGTCTCTGCTCAGATCTCTGCATGCCTGGTTCACATTGCAGTCTGGATGAGGGACAATCACTTCCAGTTTAATCTCTCCAAAATGGAGCTTCTTGTCTTCCCTACCAGCCCTACCATCCATCTTGACATCACTGTTCAGCTTGGATAATCCACATTATCTCCATCAAGGTCAGCCTGGAACCTAGGGGTAATGATAGATGACTAATTGTTCTTTACTGAGCACATAAATGTGCTCCCCTGATCCTTAAGATTTATACAGTATGACATCAGCCCTTTTTTATTTGACTATGTAGCTTAACTTCTAGTCCAGACATTTAATACCTCAGGGCTAGACTATTGCAACTTTCTACTAGCCAGTCCACGAGCTTGTGCTATCAGACTACCGTAGATCATTCAAAATACAGCAACACAAATGATATTAATTGAGCCTAAATGTCGTCATGTCACAACCCTGCTTGTCTTTGTTCATTGGCTCTCTATTGGCATTCGCATAAATTTCAAGTCCTTGGTGCTGGCTTAGAGGCACCCTTCTCCATCAAAAGGCTCATCAGGAACTATGTCCTATGTCACCATCTTCGGTCAGCAAACAAATGCCATTTGGAGGTCCCTCAATCATGTGAGAAGTGCCACCCAAGACAGTTGTCTTTTGTGGTTCCTCAGTGGTAGAATAAGTGGGCAAACCACATCAGACTCCCTCTCCACCTTCAAGAAATGCCTCACAATTCATCTCTTCCATGAATTCCTCTACTAGTCAAATGCCTTTATGTTCCTTGAATCTTCTTATGATGCACATTTGGTGCTTGAATAGTATTATTAGGTTCTTGCTTTGTTAGAAGTTGTTGTGTAGCTCCTGCTCCAATACTGTTTACCCTTGTACCTGGGCATTCACTGGAAGCTCAGCCTAGCTGCACTTATGCCTAAATGACTCCTTTACAGCATATATATTTTCACTGTACTATTTGCCTGACTGATATGTTGCTTTGGACAAAAGTGTCTTCTAAATGTGTAAAACATAAATGTAAAATATAATGTGCAGAGGTTAAAAAATAATAATAAAATCACAGCCAATCTAGGCAAGATCAGCAAGCATGTTTATGTGGCAAAAGTAAAAATAAGGGAAGACTTCCCGTCAATTTAAAAATTACGGGGATCCCAGAGATGACACCAGTTCTGTTGCAGCAAGTGATCGGGAATCGAGATTGCTGGATATCCATAGCGTACATTCTAAAATGGGATTAGTGTAAAGTCTAAAATGGGATGCAACATAATGCTAAATTCCAGCATGATTTCTTAATAGACAGCCAGAAATACACTCAGTGACAAAAAAAGTTAAGCACCCAGATGGAGGGTGGAAAATGAAATGAATCTACACATGGAGAAAGGTCATGTGACTGTATCACAATGATTATATTATCAGATCAAATGCACTACAGAGTTTGCAGTATGGGCATACTGCTGATCCCATGTCAGTAAGGTTTGGCACCCCCTCAGGCCATGCGGCGATACGGTGCGGAAGAGAATCATTCAGCTGTTGTATCCTCTCTTGTGGCAAGTCGGCCCACAGCTGTTGTAACTAGCCCTCAAGATCCTACAGATTGGCACTGGCTCTGAGTTGATGTCCGAGCTGATCCCACACATGTTTGATTGGGGAAAGATCGGGGGACCTGGCTGGCCACAGGAGACCTCAACATGACGCAGGCAGTCCATAGACACATGTGCCATGTGTGGACGGGCATTGTCTTATTGAAAGACTGTACCAGGGTACTGTCTCAGGAGGGGTAAGGATACAGGATGTCACTGACGTAGCGCTGTGCCGTCAGGGTCCCCCAAATCACTACCAAAGATGACCTGAAGTCATACCCTATGGCTCCCCACACCATGATGCCAGGAGTAATGCCGGTGTCTCTCTCCACAACACTGGAAGGGTGGGTCCTCTCCCCTCAGCGCCGCCATAGGCACACATGGCAGTCATCGATGGTAATGCAGAACTGAGATTCATCTCTAAATATGGTGCAATGCCACTCATCAACAGTCCATACCTCCCGGTTACGGCATCACTCTAAACGCAGCCGTCTCTGCACTGGTGTTTATGGCAGCCTATGCATGGGACACTGGGCGCAGATGTCATGGGGTTCTGTAGTTCTTGCCACACAATACGATGATCCTCCTTTGGTGCAGTCAGTCTTGGGCACCCAGAGCCTTTATGACATGTGTGGGTGACGTCTGCATGCCCCACCTGGCCTCATGTACTGTAAACCCCCAATGCAACCCTTATCAAACTCTGTCAAGTGCTGGTAATGCTGTCTAATGCATCTACGAGGTGTCCTCTGTGTCTGGTGACTAGATGTGCAAATCAAATCATTTACATACCCATCGCTGGTCTGCACATGTGCCAAATTACATCCAAATCGGACCATTACTTCTGTGTGATGTCACTGAGTATACTTCATATCTGAGAGAGAATTTCCCTAACCAATATTCTCATTGCATTTTTTTCTTCAAAATGTTTGTTTAACGCTATCCACAACTCATTCTCACAAAAAAATATTATTCATTATCAAAGATTGATAAAAAAAAAGTGAATGGTCACCACCACCAATTTTGTTGGCATAAATGGAAAAAATATAACTTTACAAGTCATAAAAATGTGGAATGTGTGGATTAGAATTATAACACCCAGTTGTAGACAGTTAAACTGAGGGTGACTCATTTTCTTCAAGTTAAACAACAGCTCTAAACAATTGTGAGGTTTTCTGGTAGTAGTTTAAAGCAATGGGATTTGAGCCATTTGTTTTAAAAACAATACAATGTTATGTGCACATTTCCCTTTTTTGCAGTACATAAGCCTGTTTTTGATTTCCTAAAACACTAATTTGAATCCTTACTGCTACTTTAAAGTACATAAAATCAAAGCATATTATTATCTAGGTAATAGAAGTACCACAATTTATTGATGTTCTGCCACATGACAACAGGCACAGTTTTCAGCAGAAAACACTGTTGTAAGCAGGTGTGGTCAGAATATCTTTGGGTGTAGGCTAAGAGGGAAGGAATCCTCGCAGGGGTAGACGGGAGTGGTCAGAAATGTTGCAGGTTTTGTGGCTTGGAGGAGACTGTCTTGCCTAGAATTCTACTCAACTCAGTTGCATTCACTGTCAGCTAGCACTCCAGGGACCTTAACGTTACTAGATTTTCCAATCAGAGTGGGGTTATGTTGTTGGAATGCTATACAAAGCTAAGCTTTTGCTCATGACTCTTTTGAGCTTAGCTGTCTTTTTCTAGTGGAAAAGATGAAAAAATGCAATACATAGATACAAAGTATTTTTCAAACTATAATGCCTGTCGTACAGTAAGTGTTAGTTCAACTATTTGATTCCATGGCTATCCAGCTGCAAAACTAGAATGAACTACAAAGACAGGCAGAAACCATAATTAGATAGTGTACTAAATAATAACCTTTGTGTTACCAGAATTCATTCCTTTTTGTTGATACAGAGGCAAGGGAGGGGACTTTGCTGTAATTGTTACATTTCACACTGGCATGAGACATGCAAGGATATGTAAGCATAAATGTGAAAACATAATTAAAAAGTAAGTGCATCTGATTGATATTCAGTGTCAACGTAAACATTTCAGTGAACTAATATTAAATAATTAATTTCCACAATAGTTTTACATATGCACAGACTTTGTTCACAGTAAAGATCTGACTTATTACTTAAGTATATCACTTTTAAGCACCAGTTTGACAATATGTGTTAGAACCAAAGTAACTTCATGTCACTGCACCCAATGTGCCTGACAATGCGTTACATTAACTGCACCTTCATAATGCTAAATCCTTAACATCCTAACATGCCTTTCTAGCTTTAATCGACAGTACATTAATAACAAACATTATATGATTATAATGTTAGTTATTATACTGCTTATGTATGTTCTGTGAATGCTTTATGAATGCATTATGAAGGTGCGCTGAATGTTCTACAAATGTTTTGCAAAGGCTTTATGGGGGTTATGCTGAACACCTAGTGAGATCTTTCATAACTGTCATAAATCCCATAGCGTCTTTGCCCCTGCTGTGGGCTCAGAAACACAGACTGTCGATTACCATGAACTGCAACCTCCAAGGCTGATTCCTAGGCACCAACACACACCCTGCTTATTTTGTCGTGTTCGGCTGCTGCTTGTAGTCAGATAAAAAGACTGGAGTTTGTTGACAAAGGAGTACAGAGTCTAACACCTTGTCAGGCTCTTCTCCAAAAGCCAGGATTTTCATCTGCCTAAGAGACATGCTACATATATTCATTGTCGATAACACATAAGAGTTCCTCTTGAACATTTTGCCCTAATAGAGAAAACACTCTCAAGAAAAGTTTTAGTTTCTTTAGTTTGCTAGGAACTAACTATGAATAGACTACATTGCCTGAAAACATAGAGTGTGTTAAAAGCTGCCCCGATCTATGTCAAAAGCAGCACCGACTACATTTCTTGAGCAAGTCACATTCACATGATACAAAGAAAGCCACAAAATACAGATTTTTTTTGTAACACACTCAACAGAAAGGCCCAACGCCCAAATGGTGGCTTTATGTTACTCAAGAGACGGCTGCAGCAACATTGTGCGGCTTGCCAAACCAAAAATATCTACTCTGGTCATTTTGTCTTTTGCTCCAGCTGCAAACTCCCTGAGCGCCGTTTCCCTTGTTGCTACTGGGTGGAACTCAGATGCTCCCAAAAACAAGGTGCGGGAATGACATTTCTCAAAGCAGCTTATCAGAATCAATGAAGGAAATTAGGAAATAATAGTTATCTGCGTTTGAATATTCAGTTCAATTGCCTTAACCCAATTACTGCACGAGAAGAAACAACATCACAAAAATCTCAAAAAATTATTATTCTTCTTGGTTGGTAAGAGGAGACCATTGTAGGTGAGGATTTGATTCCTATACAGAATCTGTAGAAAGACTGTCCATAACTAAGGATATCTTCTCTTTCTCTTTTTTAAACTTGTATTTTCTTTGTTTGTGTAGCTGATGTTCAAATCTATACCATTATATGGTATTATATTATAGCTAGTGTAAGAAGTATGTAAACACTGAGTAGGATCAGAGCTAACTTTGGACAAGTGGCAATTCCACCCTTTACCAAGACACCTCCTGTCTGTCTCACCCAGTCTTTTCTGCCAATTCAGCTTGTCATTTTGCCTTTTTTTTTGGTGAACCGATAAATGTCATAGGTTAGCTTTCTTGTGAAGATGTGGGAAGTCCATCCTTGGCAATTTACTGCTATTCCAGCTTCAGAATTCAAAGTTGTTATCAACCCCCCAACATATACTCATTGTGAACCACTACATGCATTTCAGGGTTCCTTTCCCAAAACATGTTTCACTATCTCATTATTATATATGAAAGTTTGATGAATACTATGTACTGTTGTAGTTCTTCACTTTCTAACAGAACATCTTGAAATTAAGGATCTGACTCTATTATACATTATGAATCTAACTGGGTCATCAAAACGTCCTTTAAAACGTCTGGCCTCACAGGATGTGTCTTTTTGTTACTGAATTTTCATACAGCAGGGAATGTCGCATCCACTATAGACCAAACTTCAGGGTAATTTCATTTTAGATTTTTAGAGTAAAAATTTACTTCTCTCGTAAAGTTGTAATTTACATGCAATTAATGTAATGTGGCCATAGCTAGCTAACTGGCAACTATGTTTAATATACAGAAGTGTCACACATATCATATAAATGAGAAAACACAACATCTTATAACTCATATAAGTAATTATAGATCATTTAATTTTCATTCATTTTGAAAAGTGAGACGAAGACCATGCATTCAAAAATACCTAGACAGGTGTTGGCTTGGATAATATTTTACAACCTAGTGGATGCTGTCATATGCCTGTCATAGTAAATTAGCAAAACAGAAAATCTGTACAAATTAATACACTAAAACCCAGAATAAATAGCACAGTCAATCGAAACAATGAGATGGATTCTTTTAGCAGAACAAGTAGAAACTTTTTAATCTAATTATTTGGATGATAATGTAGAAAACAGAAAAATTGTTAATGACACATGTCCGCACAGCATGCACATCTATTTAGTTTATAAGTTTATTAAGACAAAACATGTTCTTAGTTGACTCAGAAGGTAGTTCCAGTGCCTCACACTTCCAGGGTTGGATTTGTGAATCCCGTTTCCTGTGTGTGTGTCTGTATGTACGTGTGGACCTTGCACATTCTCCCTGTGTGGTATGGCTTTACTCAGGGTACTCTGCTTGTGCTGTAATATGATGCATTTTCCATAGTGCATGTGTGTTTGTGGGCTGGACCGGTATCCAGCCCATGTCTGTACCAGCCTTGTGCCCCATACTGTTTAGTATAGACTCCAGGCCCCCCTGTGACCCTCACCAGGAAAAGCAGTTGAAAGATGGATGTAGATTGCTTCATCATATTTAAAAGAGGAAATTTGATCCTGAAGCATGTCTCTGCTGGGTAAATGCTACTTTTAATCTTCAATATGAAAATGACTGAATGAAAAAAGACGAAAATGCTGCAGCAATCACATCTTGGACTGAAACTTCTTCAGTTGATTGTTAAATTTTAATTTATTTATTTTTATATACATCAGTCGCATAACACAATGAATAACTCAGCCTCCAACATCTGAGACAAAATGAAATTGCCTGGCTGTTGCAGCGCTCATCATCCAAAACAGTGTGACTGGCTAAGTTCCCTCTGAGGTTGGTGCCCTATATCGTGTAGCTGTTCTGTGCCAGTACTGCAGAGGGCATGAGTACTTCTAGGAGCTCAAGGACAGCAATTTTGCTTTATCTCGGTTGGTGTATGCAAATGGAATCAGTTGGTTAAGTTGACATCCCTTTTAGTACAATTGAGAAACCGCAGTGGTGCATCTCTGAAGGCACAACACATTGTAGTCACAACACAGCAGTAGAACACCACATTTGGTTCAGCTCCTATCCCGAACAGGACACTGAAGCTACAGTGACCACAGGCCCACCGGAATAGGACAGTTGAAGACTGGAAAAACATTGCTTGAATTCTAATTTTTGCTTCTACATGCAGGTGGTAAGGTCATAATTTGGTGAACCCAACCTGTTTTGTGTCAACAGTCCAGAGTGGTAGTTGTTGTGTAATGATGCTTTCTTGGGATGCATGTCTTGACACACATATTATAAATCAATATTTTTGCATGAGATTTGCTGTTGACCATGTGAATTACTTGATGGCCACAATTAACCTACCATCTAACAGTTCCAGCAATATAATGCATCATGTCACAAAGCACAAGTCATCCCAAATTTGTTCCTTAAGCATCATATAGAGTTCAATGCCTCCCAGCCACCAGCATCTTTGGCAGGTAGTGGAGCTGGAGATTAGCTGCATAAATGTGCAGCAAATTAATCTGCTAGAATTATGTGATGCAGTTATGTCAACATAGACCAGAATCTCTAAGGAATGTAAGGAGTCTACGCGATAACTTAAATTGCATTTGACAAAGATTTCAGGCTGTTTTGTAAATGCATGAGCAGGGGGTCCTACTCAGTATTATAATGGTCTTCCCAATAAAGTGGCTTCTATGCATATATTTTTCTATTGTTCTGGGTAAGTTAGAACCTAGATAGCTTGTGTACCATTTTTCTCTTACTCTGACAAATAGTGCCTCTTGGGTTATTTCAGGTCATCTCACAAGGGCTGGCTATCTGTAGAAGCAATTTAAATGTCCACTCTTCTGTCCTCTGGTTCTCAAAAGTGCCCCACAATGTACTGGATTGCAGCTGAAGGCTATGGACCCACCTCTATTTTCACCTCTAGTGTACAGCTATTTCCATCCTTTCCAATTGGAGCTTGTAAGACCCCCACAGTTAAAAGATAATAAATGTGATTCTGAATATAAGTATGCTCCTTCTGCTCCATGTAGCCAAGGAAATTCTGGCTCAGTATATCTTAGCTTCATAGGGATAACTTAACAACTCATGGGACTTCTTCTTTAGTACCCTTTTCTATGCAGCACTTACATTTGCCTTAGGCACGGCAGCCAATAACAAACCTGTTGGAGGTTCTACTCTCTTCGTAGGTAATGTTCATAGATAAAACTCTCCTTCTAATTGTCTCTTTTTCTCGTATTACTACTTGTGCTATCTATATGTCATACAGGTCTTCCTGTTTCTATTCACTTCTGCTTGACATATGTGCCATACACACACACACACACACACACACACACACACACACACACACACACACACGTATATATATGTATGATGGAATGTGCAATAGCCATTCATAAATAGGCATTGACCATCACCCATTTGATGTCTATAAGTGTGATAGTGCTGGGCCTTCGTTAATTTTGTTCATGATGTTCAGCCAGATCAAAATTTAAAATGGTATTAATGGTCATAAACTTATACCAGTGTTCTTCCTCTCAGGGATTAACTTCCAAGTTTTAATACACACTAGCCAGATCGAGGATGGCGTACCAGGAGAACTGCTGCAGGCTTCTCAATTACTCTGTCATTTTAGAATGGACAGAAATATTCTCATATGATTGCTTTTAGCCTCAATTGCCTAAACAGTCCCCCTATGCTTCCTGACAGAAACCTCCAGAAGCCACTGACTAGAATGTTCCTTGGCAAACCTTGCGTCCAACATAGAGTAGGTGACTTAAGTAAACCCCAGAGTAATCCAAATCTTGCTAGGCCTCTACGGAACTAATGACAATTGAAGTTATTAGGGAGACTCAGCGAGGCAACTTAATTAGTTACGGGTTAAGACTGTGCAGTCAGATGAAAAAATGTCCTTTTTTTGTCCGTAACATAATGTGATCTCACCAAGTCCACCTGCTAGTCTGTCCTGCATCCCATTTATGGTGTAAAAATCAGTTCACACTTAGTTTCTGAATAAGTTGCTGAAATGCCTGCCCTAAATGCAATAGGTGCACTTTAAAATGTAGGGGGCACTCTGTCACAGTGTCATACGTTACTGCAGTTGCCCAGTGGCACTTTCACATTTTCCTTTGCTATTTTCCCTCTTACTCACTACAGGGTTAATGTGAGCTAGAAAGCACAGAGCATGAGAGAGAATACACTGCTTGGGATGCCAGTTCATCACAGCATACTCAATCATACACTAAGAGTAATTTAGAAACACCAGTTCACCTAACATGCAGGTCTGTGGAGGGCAGAAGGAAACTAAAGTACCAGATGGTCCATGCAGATGCAGGGAAAATATTCAAACAGCTGAGAACCCAGGTACGAATCACAGTGCTATCCAATATGCCACAACACCTCCCACGTACTGTTTAATGACATTGAAATATAGGGCATCTTAGGCTTAGCCTGTTGTTAGGCCAACCATTAAAAGACCATTAACCCTGCCCTGAAAATATAGACAATTTGGAAGTGTTTATTTGCAATGGGACCATAACACTTCAGCCAATCAAAAATGCAGGTAGAGCATTGTGGATTGAGGAACTTGCAGTTTTATAAGGAATATATTACACAGGCAGCCAAACTGTGTAATGGATAGAAGGTGAATGGATGAATGACACAGCTGTTAATTTAACTTTACATAATTACCTGTCTGGTTTCAAAGATATAAAATTACTGTATGTGACATATAAATAAGACCTATGGTATACTGACCTTATACTGACCTGTTGAAGACACAAGTTAAAATTGTTATTATTATTATTATTATTATTATTATTATTATTATTATTATTATTATTGGTCTTACTGCTATAAAGTTAATCCTATCTAGTATTTTCATGTTTTTTCATTATTGGTGTCAAATAGAACCCCCAGCTACATTGTCTTTGGAATATAAAGGTACATATTATAAATCATCTGTACATTTGTTTTAAGTGAACAGTTTTCTTTTTTCTATCATCTCTGTAATATAATGTAGCTTATGAAGACAAGATTTTATTTAGCTGAATAATGCAGGTACATAACCTTAACCCACTAACCCACTGCTTAAGGAGATGCTACATTCCTCACAGAGCCCCTAAGGAATATAAGAAGTCTGTTCACACTCTTAGGTACCTCTCTGTCATGCACAAAAAATGAGAGCGAACCCACAACAGACTGGGCCTTTCTTTAATTGCTCAATGCTGTATTTGTCATTACAAATATTGTGCCTGCTTCGTCATCCTGCAATATTTATTGGAAAATAGTGCGCACCAGCTATCCAGGAAGACAGCAGACAATTCATACCAAACAAAGACAAACAGCTAAGATTACATCCCTGACGATAGAGGATTAAATGCTTCCAGTGTAATGGTGCTTTTTTTCTCACACACAGCTCCAGCTGCAATCCTAACTGTTATTGCCATTTCTGCAGTTATGCATTCACATTATATGTGTGTGTGTGTGTGTGTGTGTGTGTTAGTCCAGATATACTTTACTTTGTGGGGACAACATGATGAATACATGTTTTTTTTTTATCTCATGGGGAGCAGTTTCCATGGTTATAGATAGCATTAGCATTTTTTTCCATAGAAATGAATGGCCGGTCCCCATAAAAATATGATTACAGGTCTGTGTCTGTGCGTGGGTGTATGATGTATTAGGGCACAATTGGTTTATCAATAGAAACACCTGGAATTCCAAGGTGTGCTAAACTTAGCTAGACAGTTAGTTTTCATAGTTTAGGTAGTTTCAAAGCAAGGAAACAGAGACATTGATTGGTCCATAGTACAGTTACTGTTAACCCGTTTGCCAGCACTAATTATCAGTCCCCATACAAATATTTCTGAGATCTTGCCTAAAACAACTGGCATTGATCCTTATGGTCAGGTTAACTCTGTCTTCCCACTCCTTTTCTCTTTCTCTCTCATTATCACTCACAGTTCAGTATTTCTCTCTGCTTTCGCAAAAACTCCTACATCCTCTGTGAGGAATCTGTGAGGTAAGTGTTGCATTTATGTTTGTGCCTTGTTATTTCAGCACATAACAGAGAAATTGAACAACCCTTACCTAGGTGTAGAAACTGCTAAAACTATATTTTCTATCAAGACAGATTTATTATTGTTGTTGCTGCTGCTGCTGTTGTTATTGTTATACAAATTTATGGTACTTCTGGGGGGTATTCCACGAAGCAGGATTAAGGGAAAGTCTGACTTATTTCGACAAGTCAGTCTTATTTAAGTGAGAGTTCCGTTCCATCAACGTGTCTAAAATGAATCCCCGCTGAGTTACCATGGTAATTACTGCTGGGTAACTTGTTACTGCAATCCTTTCCACTGCAATCGGGCAAAATATAAGTGAACGAATATGAAGTCCATTTAAACTGAGGTACCTTACATCCGACAAGTTACCCTGATAAGCCAGTAACCCCGCTTCGTAGTACAGGCCACAGGCTATCTCGCTTAGTTTAGCGTTGTCTAAAAGAACGTCCGACGTGTGGGAACACGGACAAAATTCTGCGATTGTACTACTCATGTCATGTAATCTGTTGAATTATGTGTCCTCATCTGACATAATATTTGACATTGTATGATTGAATTATTTTGTTAATCTGTAAGGTGTACCAAAATGCCATGATGTTATTTGAGTTAGCAGGAGAGTGAGTCTTGTTTAAACGTATATAAAAAAATGGAACCCTGTAGTCACTGCTATGAGTAAAAGCAAGACGAGCAGAGAAAAAAACCACCTTTTCGGAAGTAATCCTAAAGTAAAACTTCCATAATATGGAGAACAGAGCTGAGATTGCTACATATTCAATATAATAAAGCCTATAAAATCAAGTCTTAGCATTATAATTAATTCTAAAATAATTAGTTAAAATCCCATTGTACTTGTAGTGCACTCGCTTATAACGGAATATCGTCTATAACGGACGGGGTCCGCTGGTCCCGGCCGTGCGCCTTTAATAACATGCATGCAGAAAAAGCATCGGATATAGCGGACTCGCATATAACGGAATTTCGCTTATAATGGACAAACAATTTGGTCCCCAGGGCCGCTTTTAGCTATAGTTCTGTTCGGCTATAACGGACATACAGTTCCGCTTACAAGGTGTGTGGCGTGCAGGTGATATCCAGCGCAGATACGTAGTCGGGATTATTAATAATAACGTATCTGGTCAGGTAAAGTTAGATTACTACATGTATAATATAATAAACTATACCAAAAGTGTGTCTGCTGAGGTGTGGCATGAGTAAAAGGTGTCCTGTAGTTGTGTTCTGGGCATACAGCAACTCTGGATATAACGGTTTTGCCAGGTCCCTTGAAGTCCGTTATAACGGTATTTTACTGTAAAATAAAAGCGCACGCATATTATAAAGGTGAAACATGAAATGCAATGACTGTAATTGGAAAAAAATCCATTAAAATAATATGAACAAGAAGATATTTTTATATGCTGTTTACTCACTGTCTACTTTGAAAGTTTGTTCCTAAAATATCAAAGACAAGATATGGTTATTTGTGCAGAACATTTCACACGGATGTGATTTAAAGTATTTTACGGAGATCAAACAATATTACGTGGGGCCCCTAGCCCAAAACAATTTGCAACGCTTATCAACAATGTATTTTCGTTTGTCTATTTTAGAGGGCCTAC
>JAODJW010000040.1:24116119-24198932 GCA_026777045.1 Hyperopisus bebe
AACAACATAGAATCAGGGCTTTTTTCCCCCTTCCTGCTATTTCATCCATTATTTTATTTTGCCACTCCAATAAAATTCTTTAAACTACTCCTAATATAATACTCTCAACTAATAATATGAAAATTCAGTGGAATGATTCAGCACAAAATAAATTCTTTGAGAAATCATGTATAATGACATTTCATATAGATAATGTGGAAAATACATGAGGAAATGGTCTTACTGGTAGCTTTTTAGGGCCACCTTTACATTTATTACACATAAGCTCTTATTTATAGTGTGTTACCCTAGAGGACCAAGACAGATATATTTTCTAATATGGGGAAGTATGTTCGTTTCTATGGACACATAATCCACTAAAGTTTAATGCTTGGGAGAAGCAATATATCTCCATCTTCTAACCGCTTAACCTGGACCCTATCCCAAACAGCTAAGGACACTGGGCTAGGATACATATACACAGACACACACATGCTATTACAGTCTATTGGTGGGATTTAAATACTGGAGGTATGAAACTAGGATAAAGGATGGAAAATAAATAAATAAAATATGACTATATGCATTCACTGGCCACTTTATTTGGTTAAACCTTGCTAGAACTGAGTTGGGCATCCTTTTGCCATCAGAAAGGCCTTAATTCTTCATGGCATAGATTCAACACAGTGCTTGAAGCATTCCTCAGAGACCTTGGTTCATGCTGACATAGACCGCCTGACATGAACAGTGTGTGGCTCAGTCCTTGTGCCTGCAATCAGAAGGTCGCCAGTTCAAACCCAACCTCAACATGTCTACGGGTCCTTGAGGCCCTTAACCCCCAGCTCCCTGGGTGTCTCTACTGGTGGTTGCCCTACACGGACAGCTTACTCTACAACGACGGAGGTGTAAGAAGACTCAGGTAGGCTGTGGAATTTAAACAATGTTCAATTAAGGGTGTATTTTATACACAAAAAAGTGGCCAGTGTGTGTATATGCAGAGGTGGAGATTTTAGGTCCAGAGAGTATAAATCCAGACCATGATTTTGTTTCAACCACCTAGCTGAGTACAAAGAGTCACAATCACAGAGTAGTCAATTGGTTGGTTGAAACAACGTCTGGTCTGGATTTGTACTCTCTCAACCTGAAATCTCCACCTCTGATAGAATGACTTTTGAATTATTTGTGCATATAATTGCAAATTCATGTAGCTGAGTGGGAGATGTCCCTGATCTATACCTCCATACCAGAATGTATATGAAAGAAACTGATGTCATCTTGACAATTACAATCCATCCTTTCAGGTGCATGTTAAAGAAAATTATCTTTGAAATGAGCTAAGTAAATACTGGCTAATCCTCGCGTCTAACATGTTAAGATCAGTTAAGCCTCATGGAAAGCAATTACTATTCATCAAAGATTCATTTTTGAACCACTATGACAGCAGCTGGTGGCCTTAGTAGCAGTAATTTTATGATCTTGCTTATTCTTGTCTTCAGGAATACATTCATGAAGCACATAGCACAACCTTGTATGGAGAGAACCATGCAACTGCACTGCATTGTACCTATACCAGTGTTTCCCAACCTGGTCCTCTGGAGCGCTCAGACAGTCCAATTTTTGCTGGATTTCTGCAAAAATGTGTACTGTCTGTCAGGGAGCTGTCCAATTTTTGCTGGATTCGAGTAAAAATGTGCACTGTCTGGGACTCCCCGATGACCAGGTTGGGAAGCACTGACTTATACCAGAATTTGAGACAAAAAACAGAAAGTCTCTCGTGTACAACATTTATATCAGAGGCCTGAAATACAGGAGATGTACAGTTGCAGTAATCCACAAGACTCCAACAAGACTGGATCTGCATATTCAATTCAATTTATTTTTATATAGCGCCTTTCACAACAGAGTCATCCCAAAGCACTTTACATGTATGTGTTACATGGATGTGTGATACATAATACATCGTTAGAGAGATACAGAATGGGAAAAAGGAAGGAAAAAAATTAAATAAAGAAAGGCAGAAGACAACAGAGGAAAGGAACCAAAAACTCCCAAGTAAGGAGAAAAAAAACCTCTGGGGGTCCAAGGTCAACTGGCCGCCCAACCCCCCTGGGCATACTTACATTACTGAAAACAGAAAAGAGTGGACATGCTTGCTAAAAGGGTGGTATAAGCTGTGATTAAGAATGAAGACTTAGTCCATCAATGAGTCCGTTGTCCATGTTGGCCTTTGAAGGGTGGCCAAAGTCCATCAATAAGTCTTTTCTCCTCGCCGGGCTGTGTCAGGCGGCCATGAAAGCTGTATATATAATTCCACTTGTAAAAGTAATAGCAAATGATATGGGGCAGATGTCAAAATGAAGGAAGATGCTGAAAAACTGTGTGTCTGAATACCCATGGAGAAGCAGTAAGACGCCTATAATTTACTTAGGCCAGTCACTCCCTGGCTTCTACTTGGGCTCCTGTTGTCCATTATAGGGCATCACTAGCACAAGGTCCTTGTGCTCTTCCACACCCTGCACAGATATCCACACAACAGGCGCAGTCTCTTACTATGTGGCCTGGTGAGGTGTGGCTGCCTGAGTCAAAGCCCATGTTGCCTCTGACACTCACAGCTTAGGAGCACTAGGCTGACTCACTTGGGATGTTGATCACCGAATGCAGTACAGACATAAGGCTAAGACTCTGGTTGTTTCTTTGCATTGGTTGTGTAATATTAGTAATCTAAGTCATTGCATTACCTGTCCACTGTTAAGGCCAAACAATCATAATTTATATAATAATTATATTGTACATTCACATTTGCCTTTCTATTGAGGTGTATGGCCTCAAAACGCAGATGCAAGCAATGAAAACACAGGAGTGTGTACATTACACAGGACATGAAATGACATTTTGAAGCCCAATATATTACTAGTTGTGGATATCAACATAATTACAAAATATGCACTGTTTGGTAGAATAGGATTTTATTGCTAAAATATTCCTTGAATTTAAGCTTTCTCTCTGTGGAAGTACAATTGTTAGACATGGTGAAAAAGTATCTATGAAAATCTTGACAGAATTATGTAAAGCACTGAATATCCATTTTCCTTAATGACCTTCCAAATGCAAATCAACTGGAACTGTTACTTTTTTAAAAGGCAGTAATTCTGGGACAAGCATCAGCTTTATCAAAATTGTGATTTTTTTTCCATATTCTTTTGTGGTTTCATTTGTGGTTTCCTTTAATAAATGAATAAAAAATATCTCTGTCTTTGGGCATGGAAGTAATTTTTCTTGCTCACAAGGATATGATGTCCCTCCATCCACCTGCAGAAACACCCAATTTTCAATATGACCATCAGTAGACGTGTTTTTTTTGTTCCAAGATGGCTAGCAGCATGCTTTTAGGGGCAATCATATGACAACACTGACAAACGCTGTTACTGATACCTTTCAGGACTAAATATACCAAAGAGTGACAGTGCCAGCTGCGAATGGCCTTGCCAGACACTTGTGCTGCTGGATCAGAAATATCACTGGCCAGAAGTAAGGGGGGGGGGGGTGTCACAGTGTTCAGTGTAGAGAAGGAACGGGGCAAAACACAACCCAAATCGGGTTTTCTACTCAAAGCCAGCTGGTCTGGCTTTATTTATGCTGGACATTTTTTTTTTACTTAATTTTATTTTTTTCCCCTGTGAATGTTTGATTAACCTGGGCCCACAGCAGGTGCTGGAGGGTGTAGCTTCCTGGGGAAGCAAGTAACGGCACTGGTAAGTTTTTTGAGTATATTCTCTTCCTCTTCTTCTTGAAAGCATACTTGTGTGAATCTGGACTGGGTTAACGCTTGGAGCATGCTCTCTGCTTCCCTTTCACTAGAGTTGACAAGCCCGTATGTGTCTTATGTTTCTCATCATCAGTATTGGGTATTTTCCTGCTGAGATTTCTTATTCCTGACAACTCTGGGTGTTTTGTGGCTGTCTGAAACAATCATAAAGCAAATGTGGCATGATGTAAAAAAGTAAAAACAACACAGAAATCCTTTTCATTGGGGACTTTCTTATAAGTCTTCAATAAAATCATGAAATCCACATAATACTATAATACTATAAAGACAGGACAGTTTTATGTCAGCTAAAAGGGAAAGGAAACTCATAAAATGAATAGCTCCTGAAAACACCTTCATGAGAAATGTCATAAAAAATTTTGTTTAATTTTAGGTTCTATTAGAAATAATTTCATGTGACTTTCAAAAAAATAATTTTTCAAATTGCATGCAGAGTCTTAAAGGTCATGACAAATAAACATGGAATAGCATTAAAACCTTCTGCACAAAAAGTGTTTTTTTTTTTTTTTTAATTTCATGCTTTATAGTTTCAGCATGTTTTTCAGATCTTTTTTAATTCTCCTTAGATCAAACTACTAACCATTCTTTTTTTCTCATATTAGGACTAAGTTCTTGATAAAAATAATTGTATCTTTTTTAAAGACACAGAAAAAATGATGGAGCTACTGATTGATTACTTGTCATTTACTGTATTTACATAGTAAATTTTGGGAAATTTCTATGAATTTGTAATGTACACATATACATATCCTTGCTGTCCACACACACACACACACACATAGATACACACCATGCTATATATAATGTAAATACATGCATGCTATATATACTACATGTATGCACTATATATACCATATGAACCATATGTGTGTGTGTGTGTATATATATATATATATATATATGTTTATGTGTGTGTGTGTAAATATAAATATATATATATACATATATATACACAAATATATTTGTGAATATATGTATATAAAATTAGAGTAGATACATATGGTGCGCATAGTATATATATAGTGTGTGTGTATATATATATATATATATATATATATATATATATATATCTCCCTTTAATGTGCTTTTCATTTTCATGGGACATTTAACAACAAAAATCTAGAGGACTATCCCTATCAGGTACAAACATTATGCACTTTTATAGCGAGATGTAACAAGAACATTTTGTTTTATGAATATTCCTTGTTCAGTTCAAAACTATATTTGTTGTGCGCCAGCTCTACAGTTGGTTTAGCCATTAGTATCAAGGTTTCGAGTTTATTTATCACCAGTCCGTTCTGGGAATCATGCCATGATGCACAACTGATGTCGCCTTTTAAAGCAAAGGGATTGCTTAATTGGGTGGCATGAAGCTCGGTGGGTAGCAGTGTTGCCTCTTCCATGCCCAGTGAAAGCCCGCCCCTGTTGTTTTACAGTGCTGCACGACTTTCCTCTGCATTCTCTTGTATCCTCTAACAGTCCAAAGATATTGATTTAGCCTTAACTCAAAATTACCCATACTATGTAATTGTGTTTGTCCTGCATCTCCTCCCACCCAGTCTTATGCCCTGTACTCCTTGGGTTTGGTTCCCAAACTGTTTAATGGAATCTATAGTTCGCAGTATGTTTATTTATTGTTTGTAAATAATGGTCAAGTTTTGATAATGGCTGACCAATTTTAGCATGGGCCTCACAATAAAATCCTTTTCAGTTTTATTAAGTTTTTGCATGTTTGCAAGACACTAAAATATATTGCTTGCATTAACATATAAATGCCCTCAAAAGTTGTGTTATTATTCCTGTTTTATGTTTACAATATTATACTTTTCTGCTTTTTGAGATTTTTTTTCTTTGTTATGTGACCCTCATTGAGTAGTCTAAACTGAATTGATATTTAAAAAGTATACTTTGATTGTTTTATATGAGGATACAGGGGATATGCAACTACAAGTGATTTATGGTATCTAAGATGCTTTGTGAAATAGCAGTTCCATCACTGGAGAAACTAGCATATTGTTTGATATCTGTCTGTCATGTTTCTATGACAGCACTTCCTAGCAGCTTCTCTGTAACAATTTCTGGCCCAAACCTCCAGGTTAGCAAGGTCTTAAAGTTAAGTGTAGTCTCACCCTAAGGAAGAGCACTCTGCTGGGGTCATTGAAGGGGCGCTATCAGCACACTGAACTCTTCGTTGTAATTATGGATTTGGGACAGTTTTCTCTCTTCCCACTTCACAACTATGCCAAGGCTGGCTGGGCTAAACCACTACAGTATTTCTCTCTACCTACTTTTTTCAGCTGCAAGACCTTTCATTGTCCTAGACACAAGATCTCAACTACCTTCATTAAATTACATTTTGGGCTAAAGTAAAGGAATTTGTTCTTGATATATAGTATCAGGGAGAAATGGATGAAACATACAGTATGCACTGAACGAACAAAGGAAATTATTTTTTTCCATAAATATAATAAAGGCTGGATATGTCTAAAAAGAACAAGTGTTTTTAGTTCTAGAACAAAGAACAATAATATAATACGTACACTGTATGTGTATGAGTGGGTGCATGTGTGTGTCTCACCTTGGGACTGTGGAATTTCCCTTAATGCGTTTTACTGCTGATTTTAAATGGTGTGGCAGAGCACGTACATAATTTTATTGCTATTAAAATATACACCCCCTGTATAAGACTTCAAAAATGCCATTTGAGCTTTTGTATACATAGTAATATTTACTTATAATACTATTCAGCTATTTTAAATCAACTAAATCAAATAAATCAACTTTGGAAAACTTTGTTCACAAGTTACTATGAAATTGTCTATGGAACATGAAAAATAAAATGATTATCAGTAGGACATCTCACCTTCTCCAAATACATATAGCTTACCTGTACATAATTTACATATATAGTTGTTAGTATTTACAAAGCGCATATTTGTTAGTTTATTGGTCAGCCCTTTTTCAAATACTTGCATAACCATATTTCAAAAACACTGAAAAAGGCTATACAGCACCCCAGATGGAGAAAGTGTGAATTGCAATTGTTATTTAAAAAAAAATGAAGCTGTACAACTGCTTTACTGTATAATTGCTGATTCTTCTTTTTCTTCTTCTTCTTCTTCTTCTTCTTCTTCTTCTTCTTCTTATTATTATTATTATTATTATTATTATTGTTGTTGTTGTTGTCATTGAAACATGTATAATTACACAATCTTTAATTCAAAGCTTCCAATCAGAAGACATACATTATATCAGGGATCATCAGTACAAAGATCTAGTACTTAGTTGCTTTGTTCTGGGGTGCAATATTATGTCATTATACAGAATAATTGCCTTCTCTTTTACTTGCTGATATGTGAAATTATGAATGCGTATATGAAATTATGTATACATATTAAATTGTTGGTGTTAATGTGCCAATGGGAGATTTTTCAAAGAAATAGATAAGCTTTTCATTCAGAGGTGAAAGAAAAGTGGCCCTTTCCGATGTGACAATAATTGTACATGTATATATTATACAGGGGTATTCAAAAAAATCTACTAAACACTCATTTCATTCAATAAATCATTAATGAATATAGACATATACACTCAAACTCTCTCCTACGCAAGCATGCACGTACACATAGATAAGCATGACTATATCTGAAGAAGGTTGCTTCTGTGCAGTCAAGTAACAATTCAAGGAGATACAATACCTACCTGGATTCATTGCGTAACAGGAGACAAATCTCACTTTTCTTTGGTGTTAGATTTTTTAAAAAAGACTGAATATATTTGCAACATTATCAGCAGTGACAACCAGATTTTAAAGTAAATTCCAAGTCCTGCTGATCATTTAATTCATACTTAAATTGTTGTGCAGGAGAGGCAGTTGCATCATTTTTTCCCCAATAACGATCTGATAAACAGTTTAAAAAGATGCAATGTTGTGTCAGGTGCAGCAGCTGCCATATTTGTATTGTTATTGTTTTGAGTTCATAAACATTAAAGATATTTATATATGGCCTGTACTATCCATAAGAAACCATCCTGGAAAACTGTACCGGATTTTAATAGCCTTTAATTTCCTTAATAAAGTTATTAGAAAGAAGCTTAGTAAACCATACATGCCAAAGATTTAATTTCTAAGATCTACAATGCATACTTGGCCGTGTCAGAGGAAATTTAACCGGAAAGCACTCCCTAGAGAGAGGTTGTTTGCCTCTTGTTTGTGAGAGGCAGCTTGGAGTGGGGTTGGATAAGAGCAAGAATGAAGAGGGCTATGGGAAATGGTCTATTTGCAGTAATTTTGTTATCATGTTTTCCATGTTAAACTTCTTTACTTGAAAAATTGAGAATTTGGAGAAAAGTTATTTAAAATTTCTGGTGAAACGAATGCTCCAGTGAACATCCAATGTCATCAAAGGCTATGCAGTCTAGCATAGAGTTAAACTCGGTGATAATAAATGGCATGCATTTGAACCTGGACATGTAATTACATGTAGGGCTTTTATTACAAGGAAAGGAGCTAGATGTTATGTAGCAATGGAATTACAAGAATACAAATGATTGAAGAGAAAGTACATATCCATCCATCCATTTTCCATAATCATTAATCTCTCATACAGTGTCACTGTAAACCCAGGATGCACGGAGTGTGAGACATGAGACACCCAGGTCAGGATGCCAGTTCCAAGTACAGGCTTAGTCACAAACCGAATACGTCCACTAGACAAAACATATGTTCCTCAGACTGACTCCTTCTGAAAAACCACACAACAAAACCACATCCATGAAGCCTTCAACAAATTTGCACAGTGGATGCTTTATTAAACACATCTATTGTTTAAGTCTAACCAGAAAATTTGTCATTTTTAAAATGGGCCGCTTTTTTCACACAGCTAATTTTTTTGCATTCAGCAGGAAAACTAGACTGTTTTGCCTGATAAACTACCTGCATATATTTTATGCTAATATTTCCTCACGAACAACCTGTATTATTTTTTTTCTGCAATTGGAATCTTATTCCCAATTAGGTATACCTATTCAGTTGAGGTGCATGTGATAATGTTTGGGTCACATTATCATATGTAGTGTTCAAGTTAAGCACAAAGTGTTGCCACGGTGACACCACACTAGTTCTACCATGCTTATTATACAGTTGTTCACTATCTATTATTATTCTCCCATCACTCACTGGCATGAAATTTGTGCCATTTTTCTGATGAAGACATAAACTATGATAAAGAATCGTAGAAAGAGAATACTGACATACTGAACGAGTATGAGTACATATATATATACTGGAATGCTTATGTTCATATTTCCCATCATGCTCTCCTTTGAGACATGCACACACAGACAGGTGAGCGAGAGGGTTGGGGTCCAACCACAAGGTCAACCATTTATCTGATGCCCCTAGAGCATTTTGTGGGATGGTTAAGCATCTTGCTCAAGGGCCCAGCAACAATGTAACAGTTCTGCCAAGCATGGGATGTGATCCAGCAACCTTACAATCGCAGCCGCAGAGGCCGTACCAGCATTGCGCCACAGACTGCCCCCACTTGTATATGTGGTCGTGTATTCATACATATATAGAAATTCCAAGACTACACATACCAACTAAATAGCTTCCATCTTTTTTTTTTTTTTTTTTTGCTTAGGTGCCAATCAAACAAGGAAGCACTGGGATCTGTGAAGACACTTGTGATAAAGCGTCAAGTCTACACACTTGACAGAAGGCTCTGAAGTTGAAGTTGAACTGAGAGAAATGTGAAGGTGGTGGGTAGAACACGGCTGCAGCTGTGTTACTCTGTATATTTACATTTTGAATAAAAAAATAAAAGACAGCTATCCAGTAAAAAACAAAATCACATAACCCGCTTTTAAAGACCATATGTTATATGAAATATGACATTCATATATTGTGATGTAATAATAACAATAATAATAATAATAATAATAATGGCTCTTATGACTGGATTTTTATAGCTTTTACTAATATAGTTTATCTGAATGAAGACAATTTAATTTAATTCAAACAATTCTTTTGATTGTTGCATGTTGCAAAGCTGAATTTTAGTCAACTGTATTGACTTCTTGAAGAGTATCAAAAAGTGGGATTATTTGGGGGATGTTATTCTGTTTAATGCATTACTTTCTGCTTCTAATCAATGCCAGATTCAGGTAAGTTGTCACACAAATCCTAAGCAATTATGGAGAATAGCAGTGACAACTGTCACATCCCCAAGCATTTAGAAGCTGAAATTACCACTAGTTAGGATTAAAGTTACACAAAAAACAGTGTACTTATATAACTGTTATTGTACAGCTGCTATTTGGAGCATTATGTTGATTAATGAATAAGTTCACACACTCACTTGATGCTTCCCTACAAAATGACCAGCTATTTGTTGTCCATATTCTTTATTCATATATACATACGCAAATATGTATACATACAACTTTACTTTACTTCTTTACTTTTTAACTGGGTTTATAACTAGGCCTATCTTAAAATAAAATTAAGAAATAAACAGGATTCAGAAGCAAAGCTTCCCCTGTTAAAAAATGAAATATATTGCAAGTTAACAATAGAATAGCATGGTTTACGTTGGCTAACAGGCTGTGTTTTCATTGAGAAAATATGTATACCTAGTTCAATATTTTTTCGTGCATGCAGCAGAGTACATCGCTAGTTTAAACTGCATACCCGCTGTAGCAGAATGAGATTTGAGATAAAAACGCATTAGTGCAATGCTTCTTCCATTAAAATACTTGAGAGATCTGAGCCCGCCCCTTTCAAAAATGATTATTTCTATCCGTACTGGAGGAGGGTGAGGGAGAGACACGGCTGGGATTGTGGGAGAGAACAGGAGCAGACCTCAACAACATCATCACCAGTCACTTTCAGTTCTGTCCTTCCTGCCTTTATCCCCAAAACCCCAGAGAAGACTAAAGCACACGCATCCATCTGCTTAAGAGACACTATACTTGGTTTCGTGTCAGACAGAAGACTGTCTACTTTCGTTGCCATTGTGAGATTGCGCTTCGTTTTGCGTTTGTCGTCTTGGATTTTAAGTGACTTTTCGCGAAGTCCTCCAACGCAGTCGGCTTTCACGAGTCAAGACAAAAAAAAATCGGCTGAAGTAGATGACTTTTAACGGACAGAACACATGCATAATAAAGTAAGTGTTACTACTGCAATCAATATATGGCCGTTTCCAGGTGCAATGTCGTGTCGCGTACTGAATGTAATGCCAAGCTTTGGCTGGAGTTAAGGAGAAACTCGGTTGCTTGGTGGATAACTCTGGGTTTAGGGATGAAGCATGTTTCCTGATGAAAAAAAATGTATTAACTGTTTTGAGAACAAAGCCTCGGCATTAATGTAATACTAAGGGTAACTATAAAAAGAACTATGTGAGCGTAACAGGAGAGGTTTACAGTATCTCATAACTACAACCGGCATCGGGAGAATAGATATTGCCTTTCTGAATTTTCCACCTACCAAACAATAAAAATAATACTATCCTAAATGACCAGACTAATTCCGACAATTAAAATGCTGTTGAACTTTTAATATATTTGCCTCTGTTGTAATGTCTACACAGTTGGCTATTGTTAAAAATAGCACTGATATGAGATGATTTTTTTAATTTTGCCTTATGTCAATGTGCCTAATATTTATTATGTAGATGTGTAAGCCGCAGTATTGTGGGTGAAGTAATTTACGTTTTTATTTACGTATTTACGTGTTATCAGAATAGCAGAAATTCTATTAGCCTATTTTCGCAATACTTTGTTGTATTAGAAATAGTATTGGTGAATGTTTTCGGACATTAAACATGAATATGCAATTTTTAAAGACAGCTTTAAAGTTTCTTTCAGTTTAAGGCCGACCACATGTTACCCAGCAGTATCGATCTGGCAGCGTGGCGTTATTATCCATCTATTTATTTATTATTTAATTTTTCCCCCCCCATTATTTTTATTGCTTAGCACATAGCTCAAAGAAACTTTACATAACTTACATGCGTATGAGGTGTGGGTAGAAGAGGGAAAAATAATAGTGTATAAATTGGCTGTTTTGACGATATTAAACTGACTTGCTTGTAAATACAAAGATTTTGGAACTTAACCGAAGTAAAGTGTTCAGTTATTGGCACTACTTAACACAAATTTGATCCTTATAGTGGTCATATGGTCAGGATTCCAGTGCAACATATATTTCATAGCTATGTAAAAAAACAGCTGGACGTTTCATTTATTGTGTGAAGCTGAATCACCTCTTTGCAATGTATCAGGTCTAAATCTTAAACATAAAATGTTGCTGCAGTCATTGGGCAAATATCGTCTTATTGCTCCATAATAATAAATATACGTATAATGTAAAACTTATTTCAATAACTTACAGACATTAGCACTTGTATTCTAGTTTTACCCCTTAATCTCAAATTCTAGTCATTTTTAATGTGTTAAAATGCCACTTCTGGAAACATAAATCTATTCACTTATTTTACCTACTTACTGTGTTATGGAATAGGTGTGAAAAAGTATACACCTGTAAACATTTGATAAATAAATAAATTTATTGCGTTTTATTACAATGTAAATTCTATACAACACAATTTTTGGCTTTTTACTGAGCTTTTCTTGTTGACTTATACAACCCATTTAATATATGATTGTCATAAAAATAAGCTGAAGGAACAATTCCACTGATTCCTAAAGGCAGAAAAGTATATATATATATTTTTCTTTACAGTTATACCCCATGATTTATAAAGCTAGTTATAGGTTGAATTATCCTCCATCTGAAGCAGAAACTGTAAATTCTTTGTTGTGTTTGATTCATCTTGACATATGCCTAGTTGAATTTTTAAATAAACATTTGCCAAAGGGCAGAACTTCCTTTGAATGAGAAATACAGTCAATTATTATTAATTTTTCCCTATGTGTTGAATGCCTGTTGCTGTGGCAGGATTTGCTCTTGCTTAATCTCCTTAAATGTGAGGTGAACATGCCGCGTGTGGACCGACGATTACACAGGGGACCTCAGCCAAACAGCCTAATCTCAGAGTCACACCAAGTGTAACGTGCTGCTTAATTTCATGTTTTCTGGGACCTGTCGTCCGTGGGAATTCACTCTGGATTTCACTGTCGATTCACAAAACTAACAATGACAACATGGTCTTATGTGGCTTGCCAAGAAGGATTAGGTGGTTCGTGTGTCACTCTGATTGGCTGGAACCTTGAGCCGATTGTTGAGACATGGCATTGGCATGCTCTGGGCCAAAGCGAGGACGGGGGTGTTCTATCACTGTGCGTACCTTGCCAACAGTACAATGGCCCAAAGTAGCATCTTTAGTCTGTAAGATGAAGTTCTGCTGTCTAACGCAGGCGGGATTGTGCTGGAAATTTGTTACATTTTTTCAGAATTGTTTGATTGACACAATTATGTCTGTGCTGTTTATTAACAATGTAACTGTTTTAATTCAATCAGTTTAAGATTTTGTATAGTTCCAATTGCTTTACAGTGTTTATACAGTTCTGCTCATAGAAACTCTAAATGCATTGCTACACTTATGTTTCTTTTTCAATCTGGAAGTATTTTATTAGACTTTCTAAAAAAGGTTACTTCGTGATTTCATGTGATTTAAATATACCATAGTGCAGCTGGTGTCCTTCTTCTGTTCTGTTTTTCTGCAAATTTCACCTTCCGTTTAACCAGCCTTGGAGGCAGGTGACTCCATTACAACTGCAGATTTTGGCAGAATTATATCAGCTCATTTTTCATGTAATGAAACACCGGTCATATTATAGTGACTTTTTTATTTAATACTTTTTTTGGTGAAATGTGAATTGATTGAACAAAGGCTTGGAAAATGGCATGTAAAGTACATGGAAGTGAAAACATTTTGTGATCAGTTCAGAAGGTCATGCCGTATTCTAGTATCTTGCTTGAAAGTACTCTTGAGTAGAGAAGAATAAATGCTTAGAGGATGCATAAAAGGTAAATCCTATATTGATGTAAATAAAACAGAATAAAAATAGAATCTGCTTCAGAAATGTAAAAATTAATATGAGAATACTTCTTATTCCGAGAAAAAAATCGAAGGGTACTGTGAAGACTTTATTCATGAGTGTATTTGAAAACCACAGTGGAATATCTGCCTTTGATGTTTAATTTTAATTGTAAAGTACATTTCAGAATATGCCTACATAATATTTGCTGCATAGCAGTGTCATATTGTATTTCTTCGTGTGAGCAAAATATCTTTCTTGGAAAGGGAGAACGGTATAAAGTCTTGAAAGATATGGCTGTCTGGCGAGTCTGGTTAAAAGAGCTAGTGTCATGCATCTTGGAAAATTGGTCAGACAGAGCAGGGCTGTACTTGCAGAGTTCAGGGATTGAGAGAGAGAGGGAGCGCACTCGTTCCTTGCGTCGGGCTGGGGCATGCTGAATCGCAGAGTGTGAGAAGCAGTTCTATACACATGGTCTGTAAAGGTGGGCCAGTCATCTGTCAGGCCTGAGCTACAGGAGCAGCTCCTGGTGCTGGGTGGTCTTGCAGGGGAGACCTCTTGGCCAGTCACAGTTGGTTTATGTCATCAGCTGTGGTCTAGCCAATAGACATTAAAAAGTTCAACATCTGGATGAGAATTTAGGATTTCCTCACTGGATTATTTGGAATATGGATGGAGCAGGGAATAGAGGCAGGCTAAGGTAGAGGATAAATAAACACGCATAGTTAGTTGCGGTAGTCGAGTCCATATGTTTCTGTCTAGTACTTATAGATTACAAGGTGATTAATTTGGAATTAGATTTTATTTTATTTATTTATTTATTTATTTTAGTTTTATTTCCAGTTTAATGCCATGTTTTTTCAATGTTTGTATAAAGCAGGTCCAGATATGTTATTATGGGACTTCAAAATATATGATTTCTTTTAAAAGAAATCCTGCAGTGATTTAAAAGATTTCAAATTTTGAACTATGTAAATCCACAGCTCTTTAATATAGAAGGCATTTACCGTGGTGAGTTGCAGACTCCCATGTCCTATAGTAGAGTTTGACATGGGCCAAATCTGAAACATTTCCCAACTAATGTAATTTGTCTTTGTCAATGAAGCAGCATTCCGGGTCTTTCCCTGTCTGTGAGGGCTGCAAGCACACAGCCAGCTTTTACTGCTTCTGCCACACATAACACTCATGTGAAAACTTAGTGTGTTCACAAAAGAGAGGGGTCTCACGTGTTTCAGATTCAACCAGACTATCGCTAAATGCTTCTCGCACAAAATTATGTAATTAATAACATTCATTTGCTAATAATCATGAAGTCACTCTTTGAGAGTATTATACACGAGAAATGTAAATAACGTTATAGTAGGGGACAGATTGTGTCTTGTGTCCTGCATAAAGCTTTGCCATTGAAGTGTCCAGTCACCCTGTGCAGAAGTGCTCTGTGAGATCTAGCCAGTACTGCTGAGAATAAGGTTAATAAACAAACAAAAAAAAATCTCATGCTGCCGTATGCCTGTGCAACGTAACAAAAATCCTGCATCTTGCCAAGGTACACAAATGCATTTTTTTCCCTCTGTCATCTGTCCCATTCCCAACAGATGTATGCAATCTGTTCTACTGTCACTAGCAGGGTTTTGTTTATTAAGAGAATATGTTAGAACATGCCACTATGGTCATTCGTTGCACTTGTATCAGACTGATTGAGTGTGCGCTCTCAGGGCAAGCTGTGTTTTCCTGCTGCAGTGAAGGAAGATCTTTAGAAAAAAAGTACTTCTTTACATCTACTTTTAGGTTTCATCTTGGACTGAATGTTTGTTAGCCTGAATTGCATTTGTGTGTTTCAGTTTACCAAGAAGTAAAATGATTGCTGGTAATAACTGACGGGGCCCGCTTTTATTTTGCAATGGAAATAAATTTCAGGTCATTGAAATTCTTTTATTTATAAAGCTATGTTATTTTGTAATAGATAATCATAACCATTTAATCAGTTAATCTTAAAATGTACGTTATGTTAACAAGGAATTCTTATATTTATAGAGAAGCAATAATTCATTTTTAAGTAAACTAAAAAAGTGACCTGAAAAGTGATGCTCAGTGAAAGCTAATTGTGATTATGTTGTGGTTGTTCTCAAGGTGGCTCTGTTAGCCTTTGGTGACACACTGAATCAGCTTGGAACTACCAATCAGCTTGTGTGGTCAGGAACAGTACATACTGCTATCTTGCTTGTGTGGAGGAGAGATGTATTTATATTTTTGTTATTGCTGTTTAATTTTCTCAAACGCTGCAATTCAGTTTTAACAACTCATTTTTGTTGCCCAAAGTCAGAAAAGGTGGCTGTGAAGAAGCGGTAGCACCATTTGAAAACCATTTGGAGAACAATAAAAATGCTAGGATCTTATATTATTTGCAAGATGCATGAATGTTGATTTTCCTTTGCTCTCTGAGCCCTTTAACATTTGTCCCCTAGCTATTACAGTATAACAGATAGACAGACACTAAGAGCAAATGGATTATTAAAGATTTTTTTTCCCATTTAGAGTTTTTCTGCAGCGTACGTTGTTTTCTTTGATGTATGACTTTTCCTACACTAGTTCCTCCAAAGGACAGTCAATGATGTCATTAATTTTCTCATATTTTACAGATGCACTGTCTGGAACAGGGAGAGAGAGGAAAAAGAGAGGAAATTTGCAGCACCGTGTTGCATGTATAATTAATGGCAGCTGCGCTATATTTGAAACTTCAGATCCACGTTGCACTTCAAGGCTTGCTAGACTGTGCGCGGTCGTGGATGAAGGAGTGCGCACATGGATGCTTTTACCTGACATGGCCGGAAAACTTGGTAACAAAACAAATAATCTTGTCAGACTCATGATCAGGTGTGCAGTTTCAGCGATGACAGAGCCTTAAAACATGCAAAGTTCAGTGAAAGCTGTTTGACATTAAGAGGCAAACTGGTCCCGTCACTCTAGTATTGAATGAAATAATTCAGATGCAAAATTTACTTTAGGTGTATTAGTCCATGTATATGTATGACCAGGCCTATATTAGGTGTGCTTTAGACCCCCTAAAGTGTTTTTTAGTCCCCAAAACCAAATGTGGTTTGTTGGTTTAAGCCATAAATAGTTTGCCCCCCCCCCCCCCACCAGTAAAGACTCAGCGCCCCTATCCATTCATCTCTAATTACTCCAGATTTACATGTATCAGGATCATACTCACACACACACACACAGGTTTGTAATTTTATCTTTGTGGGGACTCTATTCATTTCTATGGGGGGAAAACTCATTTTTTTTATTGCGTTCACAGATCTTTGCGGGGACCTGAAAAATGGTCAAAATAACAGATTTTTATTATATTGTGGGGGACATTTGGTCCACACAATGTAATATAAACATAATCCACACACACATAGACACACATCACAGTTTTTGATGTATAGATATTGGAGATTTTATTCTCCAATTTTATTAAGTCAAAGGTTATTTTTCATTCCATAAGAAATTACAAAATTGTACTTGTAACAATATAACATGTCAGTTTTGAATGCCTGCCATTTTGGCTCATTTCTTTTTCTTTTTCCATTTTTTCCCTCTCGGCTCCTTTTTTTCCACTTACATCTGGCTGATGCCTTTTATTAACGCTACAGTTTAGACCAGAGCCTCTATTGTCATTAACCTGTCGATAAAAATATTCGTAGCCATGTTACTGTGAGCTTGTTAATGTTACTTTTAGGCGAGAGTACTGTAATACATCTGAGTCACAAATTTCGCACAAATATTTTGTCATTCACAAAACACGCATTTCCGGTTTTATAAAAAATAAACAAAACTCTCCACTGTGGTCAAGCTAACAGAGGATCCGTAACGTATTAACTTTGCCCTCACAGAAAAAGCACTTTAGGACATTGACTTCACATTAAAATTCATTTCATATACATTCCTACATTTTGAATCAAAATAAGTGCTGGTTATTAATGTGCAGTTGTCATTATTTTATTAGCACACCATCTGTAATCCATCAAGTGCAAAATGAAGATTGTTTTAAAAAATACACTCCAGACTATAGGACGCATTCACGGTGTTTTCCCCTCACCCTTTATTCTACCATCTACAGTCTGCCCTTATCATGTTCTCTGGCTCTTTCGCTAATCAGAGGAGAAATGCTGGAAATGATAAAAGGGATTAGCTTCCGATGCTCGCTAGCCTCCTCGGTCAATTACACATGTAATGAGATGTTTGTTTGGGATAATGCTCAGCGGGGTGGGTGAGCGCCACTGAAGCCAGGCAGGGATGGGGGAGCAGGGGGAGGGAGCCAGCGGACCGCGGCCGCCCATCGGAGATTCAGCTTTCCAGGGGCTGCGCAGGATCACCTGAAAGCTCCAGCTACTGGCGTTACAGTAGCACTGGGGGAATGGAAAAAGCCACGGGAACAGAGTGGCGTGTTTTGTTGTCATTAGCCGGGGGGACGGCCGAGGTTATGTGAACAGCGCAGCTGCAAGGGGAGCCCAGGGACCGGGGAATGTCCAGGCAGGCAGACCCTGAATGTTCTGGCTGTAGCAAAGAAAGCTTGTGAAAGTGCCCCCTCCCACCCCCATCCTGCTCTGACTGCTTGCCTCCCAAACCAAAAATGCTGATTATATAGATAACCCCACAAGCAAAAAAAAAAAAATACATGTTCACCCCTAATGAAGTCCACATATGCTAGACGGATTCTCAGCACAAATTCTGACTTGCATAGTTGTATTCATTATTTGAAATTTCAAAATTAGGCCTTTTTTGTGTCACTTCACAGTGTTAAAACAAAATGTTAGCCTGCCTCTTGTCGCATTGTGACAAGAAGCCACACCTCTCTGTCACATCATGATCATATACTACAAACTGTCTGATACCGCTGTATAGAAAACAAGAGCAACATAAATGCATTTGTAACTGACAAGACTGGAAAAAAAAAATCTCATCACGGGAGTCCATCTACAAATGAAATGTTCTATGAGTTTAAAGTATAGGAATCCTATACAATCAAGTGGTAGAACTTTGTTAAAAAAAAATTTATTGAAGTGATACATAGCACTGAATATGCAGTGAGTATTATAGAGGTATTTAAATGAACTACAAAAAATTAACTTGCCATTCAGTAAAACATAAAACAAATTACAGTATATAAAACAGATAAACAACTGGCAAGCAGTGTTTTAACAAAAAACACATTTATTTATCTATCCTTATGATTTTCTTAAGGTCAGTTTGAACAGCTGAAGTATTCTGCCAGGACTCAGTCCCCTGCTATATAATGCAGTATAATTATTTTTTGATTTTTACCATTTATTTATCCTCTCTTTCTGAAGCGTTAAGTAGGAGGGAGTATTACTGGATTCCTCAAGCTCCAGTTGAGGTCTCTTTGAAAAGTGTGCAGTTTTGATTTTCTACAGCTGCATAAGCCCTTTAATCATATCTTTTTGGAGTCACCTCAATTCCCCAACCCCTCCCCCAACATATGTTAATTGGCTGCTTTCTGTGACAAATTATGAGCACTTACTTTGATGAGGTTCAACTGTGATCATGCTGTAGTTGAGTGTGTGGTGTTGCCAGACCCTGCTGGTTCCTCAAACCACTACAAACTTGCGCGCGTCACCAGGCTGCTGAGTAATGAGAGACTGACCTTGTTGTAGGGCTTTCATTTTCCAGTCTCCTAGACTGAGATGTAACTCTAGGTAACCAGACAGTCTTGAACAGTTTGGTCTCATTAAGCTGGTTGACTTGTATTTAATCAAATCGTTCTGATCTTCAGAGGCTAGTGCTTGAAAAACTGTGTACATGTGCAATTCAGCTTGGAAACAGTGGCAATAACATAACAAATAGCAATAATATTGCCAAAAAAACAGAACAAGTAATCAGTCTTCAGTCATTTTTAAGCTTGCATGTAGCATTGTTACATTTTGCTGTATGGCTTAGACTGCTTGGTTTTTCTGGGAACTGCTACAATTAAGACTTATTTTATTTCTCTCTCTTTGCGGTACATGATCTGGGTTACTCAATTTCCTGATGGAGCACAGGGAGTGAAACCTTAAGAAGGTCAAATTTATGAAGGACATTTTTGTTGAAATGCACGACCTTCTAGTTCTGCGTGAAATATTCTCATATTGGGAGGTAGATATCACTAATCGTTTGGCCCATTGCTTGCTCAGGTTTGACAGGTGTATATGTTCGGAGTTTTAGCTGTAACTTATTTGTGACTTGGGTATAATGGTAATACGTTCTGAGATACAAGTTGAATGGTGTGGACAGTGATATTTTTCAGTACTATAATGTACTGTGAAGAATCTGTTCATTTCATTCCTGACAGCATTTTGTGCTGAAAATCAGCATATTTTTTCAATGAATTACTTATACACTCAGCTGAATGAGAGAGGTTTTCTTTTTTTGGGGGGGGGGGGGGCAGTTGTGGAAATAATGGATAAGAATTGAGAGCTGCAAAGGTTAATTTAATGGCACACCTCTGTTAACAGGAGTCGTACAGAAAATTTATCAGAACAAATTTAAGACTGTAAGCAGTTTAAGAATACTCAGAGAATCGCAACTCTTTTAACCAGCTGCTACAGATAAAACAGTTTCCAACTATCTGAAAACTCATAACTTCCTTTTTTCACCACATGCTTAGCACATGCAGGAATTAGAAAAAAAACTCAATACATCACATCAGATCAAAAATGGACAAGTATTAAATTGGTGCCAAATAAAAAAAATGGGAGGAGAGGAAAGGAAGTAAGTTGGCGATCATTTGAATCTGTGAGTCCTCTAAGCCTCGAGGCCTAATTGGGGCCAGCTGGGAACATTTAATAATTGCTGTCAGTAGATCAAATTTAATTCTCTTCTTCTCAGGGCTGCTGTAGGGTATAGAGAGACAAATTGTCATCAGAGATTTATATACGAACAAAGCTTTAATTAGGCTGATTAGGATGCTGGAAAAGTGAGATGAAGTAATCAGCGGGCCATCTAACTATGCATTTAGTGTTTGGGTCCCACTTGGCTCCGCCTACATTTTTTTTTCCAAGAAGAAGTAACATCCAGCATTTCCATTCCTGGGCAGATATGTCAGATTTTTGTCATTGTTGTTAGTTCTATTGGCTACAGACTGAAACCCAAAGTTTAAAAGAACTTTTTAAAAAAATAACAATAATTAAATGCACCTGATAGCGTGTAATTTGAAGCGTCTAAGACCTTTGGTATACAAGGACTCGTGAAAGGTTGTGTGAGCGTGTCACACCTGAGCTGTGTGAGGTGAGATAGCGGCTCAGCTTTCACCCTGCACATGCAGATGTGTCTGCTGGAGAACTGTGGGGGGCGGAGCCACAGGGCTGTTAGAAACGGCCGTCGGCTGCAGGAGAGCGAGAAGAGCAACAGAGCTGATTAGCAGTGCTTCATCGTCGCTACCACTGCTGCCCCCATCCCTGCCATCGCCAACCCCCCACCCCTCTCTTCTCAATCCTCGGCAGACCTTAACACTCCAGGTGTCTGGTCCTCCCAGCTGGAAAGTGTTTCTGACATATTAAATCATTCTGTTGATGAACAAGCACATTTACAATTCATCACATTTTTAAAATTATTATACAAACATTGTTAATTTCTTGAATGGGTGACATGCAGCACATGATTCGTCCACATTTATGTTTTCTTGTCAATGGGACCTGTGCTGCTTCATCCATCAGCGATAGTTGTCATCTTCTTTTATGTATAAAGTGATCTTTAGTTATATAACAGCTGGGAAAGATTCAGCATGATCTCCATACAGAAGATCTGCCTGATCCCACCACAAATTATACAAAACGAGTGAAAAAGGTGATCACAGTATGAATTTATGGTAGTGTTTTAGATTTTTATGCTTGTTACATCACGGCTACATCTCAGGCATCCTTTCAGAGGGGCTGACACAATATTTCACCTCCTTTTGTCTCCTGGAAGTTCCGTGGTTGGTCACGAAAAGATTGTGAACAATACAGCTTTGGCTGCTGTTCTCACGTGGTTGTCAGAGCAACCAATGAATGGGGCAATTGCTGTCAGTGACACACAAGAGGTGGCGACATCTCTTCAGGGTCCTTCATTCTTAAAAACAGCTGTCATCTAAATTTAATTAAAATAATCCATTACTGCAATGTAAGCTATTGTTATATATGTGTATGAATTCTGTTATTTGGATTCTGTTCTTATGTTACATGGACACTAACACAGCTGTGTCGTGCTTCATTAATTTTACCAAAATTAAAAATATTAAATTTTCAAAAAATCGGTACATAGCCATGTGCTGTTTTTCAGTTTCCATTTTAAAAGTCACACAGCGTCCAGCATCTTGTTCTGTGCAGTTTTACTAGTTTACCATTGGTCACAGAAGGCGCAGGAAAAAGAAACTGTGGTTTCACCTCTGAAGCAGTGCCCTGTAACTCATAAATAAAAACTGTTTTTCCCTAATGCTTTAATGTAGCCTAGTACCTCAAAAGAGCTATTCACTGAATGTAGCCAAACAGAAATGCATTTCATCTATAATTTCACACACCGGCCTATAAAGCCTTTAATTTTAATAAGGGACATTTACTGCTTCAAATGCGTAGTTCTCTATACAGAAGAGTCGACAGGGACACTTTAATTTTGCTGTCATGGTCATGTTGTTGTTTTTTGTTATTATTTTCTTGTTTGCAATGACTGTAATAGAGCACTTGTGTAATACAATGATTATCTATGTACAGCTAACAGGTAATTGAAAAAGATAATGGGAAGGCAGCTTATTTTGAAGGTTTTTACAACCTCCGGGCAGTAACTACTGATGGACTTGCCTTTGAAGAGGTTAGCTTGCAGATCATCAGCACAAATAGACAAATCAGATAGCAGTTTCAGTTTGGAGCAGGAAGTGGAGGAGTTCTGGGTCCCAATTTGCCCACTCTGGGACACTTCAGGGAAGGAAGCACCTTTACATCTTTTATTGTTTGCAGCTGCTGATGTCACCTCCTTCCACAAACACGCTGTGCATGTTTCCTGCTATTCTGTCTGATGGGGGGAGCAAAGATTAAATGTGCAGGGCTCGTTGACACTGGAACAGGCTTGTTCTTTGGTATCACGCTACCTGTTATTGGTGACCATTGGAACTTTAGTACTATATTTCATAAATATGCATATTTTTTCACCAGATTGACAGTATAATATGATCACTATTTTTGCCAAATTCTTATATGAAATTTTAAAGTGTATTGCAGCCATTGCAGTCCTCTCACCGCTGAAAAAAATAAAAAACTATAACAAAGGTAATTAAGGTACAGGAGTATTTTTCTTATGAGCAGACAAAGAACAATTGTAAGTTTTCTTGCCGTAAGTATCTCATTTAGACAGACTGGGTTAACATGTGCTAGACTTAAGAGCCCGTGACTGTAATGACATTAGACATACAATGAGCCCCTACATGCCCTATTGGCTGTACCCTCCTTCCTTTGCTCAAAATATTCCCATAAGAGCTGTTCTGTGGAAAAAAAAGTAAAATGCATGAAATGAAATGAATAGATAAGCATGTGGCAGAATAAGGGTAACTTAGCAGAATCCAAGCTTGAAACAGTGTCTGGAATATATACTCATATAGAGATTGTCTGGAAACTATATTAACACTATTTTTTATTCAAGTAAATTGGAATTTATTTGATAAGAGGGAGGGTTTCTTTAGATCACCTGAAAAGTTTATTTACTGCCTGCAATATGACGTTTTAAATCTCTATAAGCACATTTCCTATGAGGGTTGAAGGCATTGCCTTCAACATATGTTGTTACTAAATGTATTGCAGATGTGCTGAGAGAAGCCACACAGTAGGAGTAATGGCCCAGTAAAGTTTTAGGGAAAAAAATTAAGTATTTAAAAAATCATGCCACATTAAGTTGCTGTCTAGCTTATTTACATAAACATAAGGCAGTATTCAGCATATGACAAATTCATGTTCCTGATAAAATTCCTGCATAATACTCTTGTAATTTGCGAGTGATTGTTAAACTGATGGCATCAGGAGGATTATTTTTTCATGAGGCTATCCGAGAATTCAAAGTGAGCGCAGCTGAACACTTACCCAAGTGCCTTCAACCAGCAGTATACTAACTGTGAGAAATATACATAAACAAACATAAATCTCAAAGAAGTGAAATGATACTGAATCTTGCCTCATTCAGCTTCCCAGTCTAACATCTGAGAGCGATATACAGTGCCTCATTAGATTGCAAGTTTTTTTATTTTCTCCCTGAATCTGCAGGAGGAATAAAAGGCCTGATTAGCAGATGGAGGGGACAGCAGCAATGCTCTCGCCTTCCCAGGAGAGGCCATATCCTTGTTTGACTCTTTTCTGAAACTCGTCTTCCCAGCCCCCTCTTCCCTCATGCAGAAGATGTGTGAAGTCCGTCCCATTCTTACCACCTCCTTCCCCACTCTCCCAGACCTCCCATTGAACCAAGGCTTACCAGAATTAGCTGACAGTGGTATCAGGTTGACCTTCAGAAAGAAAGGAGATTTTATCCCTCCTTTTCCTCTCTCCCTCTCTACCTAAAATTTTGCCTGTGAACCAAAAGTCTTTTCAGTATCTGTTCCTGCTGTTGCTACCAGGTAGCTGTTCCTAGAGAGGAAGTGGAAACGCAACAGAAATTCTCTTTGGAACAATGTTCATTTGTGATAATATACTGTAAAAAAATATGATGTTTTTGTTGTTTTTAAGACTAGTGCTTTTCCATTTTTGGTGTAGCAACTTTATCTGAAATCTTTTGAATTTCACTGTGTAAGATATAAAATCGAGATGTGCCCAACATTGTCACATCAGTAATTAATATATCAGAATTTTCATTTACATGTTTTCTTGTGTTCATTTAACCTTTGTTCTTATCTCTAACACCAGATTAACATTATTGTAGTTTTTAACATTTGTAGAAACAGCTCTTAGTACTTAGATTTAGGGTCATATCACCATTGCTTCTTTTAAGGCCAATAGAGTTACTTCTGATGGTGTCAAACTTCCAAGGGAAACCGATGACAGCTCAATCTATCCTAAGTTTCCACATAAATATCCAAAACTAATTTGTATTATATTAACAATTAAATTTACACTGCTGTTCCATTATTGAACAAAGTTGCTGGTTTTGAGGCACTGAATGTTTAGTTAACTGGATGGTTGTCTGTGTTTTTCCCCCTTTTCTTTAGGCGTGGAAGCTGGAAATTGTGAATTGACTTGAGCAAGTACAGTAAAGAAAGTGTGTTCAAGGTTAGCCTGAAAGAGTGAAAGAGGTAAATAAAGGAGGAGAGAAGAAAAGAAGGAAAGATGGGGAGAAAAAAGATTCAGATTACACGGATTATGGATGAACGCAACAGACAGGTAAGAAAATGGGGGAAGTGGGACTCTTGTTTTCAGAAACCATGGACATAGATGCTGGAAATTTCGGGAAATTGGATTTGCTGTTGAAATCCACTCCACCCTGAAAGCAGGAAAGTCATAGCACTTCCCACTGCCTTGTTTGTCACACAAGACAAGTCAGGCTCTCAGCAGTGGAATATTACTCTGGTGAAGAGGGGGCAGGTGGAAAAACACAAACAAATCAACCAACACAAAAGTGATAAAAAGCAATTGGATGTTGGGGCATTCCTTAAGTATAAGTCATGTCATTGTTGTTAACCACAGTAGGCTGCTTTTTTTTTTTGTAATGCAGAAATGTTTTCCAAAGTGTCTGATGTCAGTTCCATTGCATCTGAAATGCATGCAATTACAAGAACCAATACAATAATTTAAATACATTTTGTGATAATGATTCTGCTTTACTTTCATTTTCCAAGCTGTACACCAAAGTGTACAATTATTGCATTTATATATGTTAGATAGGAATATTATTTTCACAGTTTCTAAGAAGAGCATTATTTATATATTTTAAATGGGAAAATAGCTTAAATACAATTCGTTTTTTGCTCCTGGAGAATTCTTCCTTTGTACAAATATTAAAAAGCTGTCTTTTAGTCATAAAAAAAATTTCTTTGCACAGGTATGACATAAAAGCTGAAAAATATATTTATATGATCTATTACTTGTTTTGAATGTGAATAAACATTTGGGAATATTAATATATCAAATGTTTAAATATTACTTAAAGTAAGTTTGTGAGTAGAAAAAAAGTAATATGAGGTCATTATGAATGAATTCCTCAAAACATCAATTCACAGAGTGGGTGGAAAACAATTACTGTATTTCTTTCTGTCTGATGAACAATTAAAAAAATGTAATTTGGATTGATGAATGAAAAGCAGATGTTGATGAGGTTGATGGCACCACTGTACATATACATTTAAGCTATATAAGTTTTGGAAATTATTTATTTTGTTGCAGTCTTTGCAGAACAAAGAAATATAGCCTCGTATACTGCAGAAAACGTTAGCATATCTTGCTTCTATCATAGGGCAGGATATTGTGGCACACATATGAATCATTGTGAAAACCTAAAAAGTGTGACACTAAAATGTGAGGGAAATTTTGATCTGATAAAACAACTACTTAGCTATCTAAGATGTACAAAAAATGTAACACCAATATATATTTATGTGCTGCCTTTCTCAAACATATGTTTTTACATCTATTTACAAAATACTGATCATTGCTTTTTTCATTCTTAGTCCCGCAATGATCTGCTTTGAGCTGTGTTTAATATGCATTTATGCTATGAATTATTCCTACAGCAGCAGTCAGAATCCAGAGGTTTAGTAATATTGAGTAATTAGGACACATGTGCAATGCTGGCATACCATAAGTATTTTTCTGCTAAATGTAAATACATTACAGCTAAATATTAAGTCTACATAATAAATGTTGAACTATAGCAGAGGGGGCAGGGAGGGAGTGGGGGTGACTTATTTTGATTGGTATAGGGGGCTATAGAGTTGAATTTTGCCATCAATATTGATTTTATCTTTGGTATGCATTTGAAGACTCTTTAAAGAAAAGTTTATGTATTTCTATCATAACATAGTATACATTCTGATAAGCAGAGAGTACCCATAACCTAAACAGTGAATATATACAGTTTTGCTTTCCAGTCTATAAATTTATGAAACTGGACTTGAGATACAAATATCACTCTGAAAATACTGACACAAAGACTATTATTTGAGCCACCAGACAACGATGAAAGAGGGAATAAAGAAAACCTATAAAGAAAACAAATCATTTGTAAGAATTAGTTTGATTTATTGAAATCTTACTTAGATTACTTATTTTTGAATTTACCAACTCAATATAAATGTCTTAAAGTTTCACAATCACCAATGCTTTTTTCAATTGATAGTATAGATATGTAACTAACTGTAACAGTCTATATTCCATGGGTATTTTATGCTTATGGTACTTCTTTTTATGCAGCTTTATGTCATTAGCCCAATTCAAACAGTTACATACTGGGGTAAAAAAAAAATAATTCATATTCCAGACAATGCTAATGTAATTTGTGGATGGGGCAGATTACATGCTGACAGAACTTTGGTGGTATCACTGCCTTGTGCACAGCAAATATAGAAGGTATCTGTAAACATCTGATATTAGATTCTGGGGGCTTTTTATGATTCTGCCTATAAACCACATTTGGTTTGTTTGACTGTGTAGTCTGAAAAGTGGACAGGAACAAGCACACCTTTCACCTTTATGAATCTGAAACATTTTAGATTAATTAAGCAACTTTTGACAATGACTGATCAATTTCAAGACAAAGAAATATTCCATCTAATATTTGAACATCAAACATTTGAATGATAGCTTGTATGGTAGTACAGAAAATATGTCTCATTTTCTGATGCTGACATAGTTCCACATTAGACATCCAAAAGTTTTCTGATGGTCCAGTTTATTTTTGTGTTGATTGCTGGCACTTTATAGGTCCCCATAAGCACACACCAGTTTATCTGTTGACATTCCCAGGACACACCCTATTGTGGCAACCTTTTTGACAAACTTGTGGATGATGTTTTGAAATTCACTCCATTGTTTGCTCACATAGCAGTGTCAGACGAGGGCAGAGGGGCTGTCTTGTTGATCTAGGTGGATATCTGCAGACTCCTTCAACAACCTATAATGGATCTGTTATGCGGATATAGTGCAGGTCCTTGTTAGAATAATACTGTGCATCCTGTCATCCTGCCTTCCTCTTTCAGGGGTGAAAAACACAACTGCGGGCTCATGCTTACAGCTTTCCTAACAAGCCGCAAGACATTGTTTAGCACAGTGGTAAACACAGGATCTCTGGGTGAAGCTTCATGGATTAAGTTTATCACAGGTGGCGTAAAAGTTGGAAACCTACCTCCTCGTAAGCCATGCATGTAAAGCAAGAGCAACAGTGGGGTGTGTAGCAAGCTGATACCAGGGAGTACAAAGGTTTATAAAAGAATGAAGTCAATATAGATTATCTTGTATAGCCAGCACATGAATGCTATCTTCTGATGTTGGCTCACTGCTCAAAGGTATACAACCACTCAGCCTCCCCTGGCTACACCAGACATTCATCGTGTGGGGCAGGCACTCTAGACTCCCTCCCAACACTTCCACTGTGTACATGCATATACATTGGGCCTCCGTGGTGTTGACCGGCTGCCCAGAACACACACAGGGCATCAGTGTGTGAGTCCTGGCTCGTATCCTTATAGCCACTCAAAACTCTTTCCTAAGGCTATCACATGAAAGGCCCTCTATGCCATAAACACACTGACCATAGTTGGGATAAGCACAGACCTAAAAACGGGTTCCAAATTGGATCAGCAATGCATTGTTTGCATCCTCGCTATTTCTTTTACAATCGGCTTAAATTTTCTTGGTTGTGTCTAATTTAATAGTGACATGTCTGCCGCTTTAGCTCCGAAGGGTTCAGGAAGGTCAGGGACGGGTGAATGGGTAAATGCCTATGGCTGAATCATCCCTTGCATTAAGCAGTAATAGGGCATTACCGATGGTCCAAGCGTTTTACCGGAGCCTCCAGGAACCACATGCAGGGTGTGTTTTTAAACACATTCGCAAGTGAAGGCAGGACCATGCAAAAGAGAGCAAATTGATCTGTCTGTGACCACAGCAGCTCCAGTCAACAGGATTAGAGTGTGAACCAGTTCAGCTCAACTGTACAGCAGAAGAATAATGAGCCCCCTTGGGTATCTTATCACTTCTGCCATTTTTTTCTTGTAGTCACCCACAATTTCATGACTGTTACCCCTGAATGGCACAGTGTAATTTCAGGCGCTGTAATTCGCCATCAGCAGCCTTACATTGGCTGGATTTGTGCAGCTCAATTAAATATGTATTTGCGTTTTATCTTAGAGGCTTGTATTGATTCTGTTCTTCATAGCTTAATTTTTCCCATCACTTTAAACTGACTGCTATGCCTTCCTGTATTTTAACAGATGTAGGTTTTATCTCAGCATGCTGAAAAAAGTGTTATGTTGAGCAATCATATAGAAAGCACTTGCTGCAGGCACAAATAGCGTACTATAACACCCACGTCTTCAGCCGCTAAGTTTGGCACTGTTTAACTTGTCATTTTGAACTGAACCAGGAACATGTGAAGTAGTCAAGCTGTTATGCTTTGAGAAGTTTTCACTAATTTATTACATTTTGTAGTGCATGATACATAGATTTATGTTTTTCTTTGTTGCGGCTTATTTTCTGTAAGGTTTTTTTCTCAGAAACAAGATACAAAATCATATTTCCTTTCTGGTACCGTAAAATGCAATGCAGACGTCTGAAAGCAACTTCAGTGTATTTTAAAGAAATAAAGTGAAACAAAGGGCTCCTTGACATTTATCTTAATCAGTCTTAGAACAATCTGAGGTACTACTTGAAGCAGTTGTGCACGAGTCGATCCCCAAACCTCTGAAACAATGGGTTAGTGTTCCACACAGAAGCGCACACAGGCCAGAAGCACATAAGGGCTCTTGTTGTCCTTATTTCTCTCTAGAGGACCCCAAGGGAATGCGACTAGGAGGCGGGAAGCAGAAACGAAGCCATTGTGATAGGGAAGCAGTCAAGTTCTTCCTGTTATGAGAGGAAATGCATACAGATGTGCTATCTGACCCCTTGCATGTCAGGGAATGTGCTGTTGACATTTTTCTGCTTTTCCTTAGTCTCACTTTTGTGTGTGGAGGTTTGACTTTTAAGCAGCCTTATAAATATAGTTATCATTTGATTAAGAAGCCATTTGCAATGAAAGGCAAATAAAGCTGACCTCAAATAAGCCACTATTTGTTGTAGGTGTGAAAATCAAGATAATTTCTAGGATGACAAAAACATTGTACATTTAAGTTAGACGAAACAGCAGTACTAACAATGATATGCCCGAGTTATTGGTGTTAAAAACAGCCCCCATTGATTAATTCTTTCACTTTAGGTCTGAGTCACACAACATCAATCAGAAACTTAAAAGTAAATGTAGCTAGTTTAAAAAGCAAGGCCTGTCGTTGTACTTAAGAGAAACAGGAAACTACACTATACGGACAAAAGCATTGGGACACACCTTTTAATGACTGAATCTGGGTTTTTCATTCACCTAATCACGCAGTCAGGTTTACAAACAATTGTGAAAGAATGGGTCATTTTGAAGAGCTCAGTAAATTCAAACGTAGTACTGTCACAGGATGCCACCTTTATAATAAGTCAGTTCGTGAAATTTCTCCCCTGCTAGATATTCCACGGTCAACTGTGGTATTATTGCAAAGTGGAAGCATTTAAAAACAACAGAAATTCAGCCATGAAGTGGCAGACCACATAAAGTAACAGAGTGAGGTCGCCAAGTACTGAGGCACGTAATGTGTAAAAGTCACCAGCAGTCTGTTTACTCAATAACTGCAGAGTTCCAAACTTCCTCTGGCATTAACCCCAGCACAAGAACTGTGCACTGGGAGCTTCATGGAATGGGCTTCCATGGCCGAGCAGCTGGATGCAAGCCTCACATCACCAAGTGCAATGCCAAGCGTCGGATGGAGTAGCGTAAAGCACCCTGTCACTGGACTCTAGAGTAGTGGAAACATGTTCTGTGAAGTGACAAATCACGCTTCTCTGTTTGGCAGTCTGATGAACAAGTCTGGGTTTGGTTGATGCCAAGAGAATGTTACCTGCCTGACTGCATTGTGCCAACTATAAAGTTTGGTGGAGGAGAGATAATGGTATGGGGTTGTTTTACAGGTTGGGCTAGGCCCCCTAGTTTCAGTGAACTCTTAATGCCATAGCAAGACATTTTGGACAATCCTATGCTTCCAACTCTGTGGGAACAGTTTGTGGAATGCCATTTTCTGTTCCAGCATGACAGTGCCCCAGTGCACAAATCAAGGTCCATACAGACGAGGTTGGGTGAGTTTGGTGTGAAAGAACTTGACCAACCTTCACAAAGCCCTTACCTCAACCCTATCAAAGCGGGCCAGGCTTTCACATCCACCATCAGTGCCTGATTTCACAAATGCTCTTCTGGATGAATAGGCAAAAATTCCCACAGACACACTCCAAAATTGTGTGGAGAGCCTTCCTAGACGAGTGGCAGCTGTTACTGCTGAAAAGCAGGGGCAGACTCCACATTGATACCTATGGATTTAGAATGGGATGCCATAAAAGTTCCTGTAGGTGTAATGGCCAGATGTCCCAATACTTTTGTTCATATAGTGTATCTATGGTCTTTATTCATGAAGATGCAAATGGTCACCGTGAGGATTTTTTTTTGTTCTAGACTACCACTGTGGTGAATGTGATCTAACTGCCAATTTTCTTTAATTAGCTCATTCTCATTGGAACAGAACAGGCAGAAGTAAATGCTAACGATGCATTTTAGCTAAAGCAAAAAACTAATCCAACAATGACAAACCGGTGACAGTGGTTTAGCAGTGCAGATTATAACGTTAGAAGCATCGCTTAACTACACTCTAGATCTTTATGATTCTCTCGGTGGTTGAAACAAGTGTGAAGCCTGAATGCCATAACCTGATAAGTCAAATGCAGTGTTGAAGTACTTCTGAGAGATACAGTGAAATGCAATTTATTTTGTTGGACTTTGTATTTATAAAGCTTATAAGTACTGAATCAGAAATAGTCAGATTCGTAATATTGTGTTCCATTGTTTTTATTTATCATTATATATGAACATTCTTTGTAAAAAGATTTATATATATCATGAAATACAGCCATATGGGTCAGTGGCACATTATCTTTTAAATCAGAAACTAATAGAGATGTGCATATGTTATTTATGTAGATAGGTGTGTATGACAGGGTGAGAGAGGTATTTCTGTTGTTTCTGTTGGCAATCACTGCTGTGTGAATACGAAAAAGTCTTGTTGTCTGACTTTGTGCCCTGCTTTTGTGTTCTTATTTTGGCTTTTTAATGTATTTTGACAGCATACTGAATGTGATTTATTTGTTTAGGTCTATATCTAAGTGTGGTTCTATGTATAAGATCTTTGCTATATGAAATGGTGAGAAACAGGGAAAAAATATGTTTCTGTTTGGGTTTTTTTTAGCCATTTGCATGTCCATGTTTTGTTTCTAGGTATGCCTGTGTCTACATGTTTATGCTAAATGTCTGTGTTTGTGCATGCATGCAGATTTGTGTATATGTACATGCTTACATGTATGCATTCATGCAGATTTGTGCATATGTACTTACTTGCGTGTTTGCACACATGCAGATTTGTGTATTTTTACATGTTTGCATGTATGCATGCATTCATATTTGTGTATATGTTCATGTTTGCGTGTAAACACGTTTGTCTCTCTGTGATGCATATGCTTGTTTGTGCATGATTCTATGTGCAAGAATCTCTTTGTGAGTGCCTGTATACATCTGTGTTTCTTCGTGCGCACATATATGTTAGTCATTTGGCGTTACTCTGTGTGCATTTTATGCCTTTCCCTGTGTGAGGAGTGAGACTACATGGACACAGTTTTTGGAGGTTCTCTTTGAGTGAGTATCCGAGCAGTCCACTGACTTCTTGGGCTGAAAAGTAGCATTTCTCCCTGCATGAGTACCAGAGCTTCAAAGGGAAACCAGGCCAGCAAGGGAGGCTGTAGAATTAGAACTGCAAGAACAGCTTTTTAAAAAAAAGAGTAAAGAATAAAAGGAAGCTGTAGCGTTAGCGTTCTATGTAGGGTGCTGTTTATTTGCTTACATAAAGCGATAAAGTACTTCATCACCTCATGTGCGGCCTTACATTTTCACTATACTCTTAGACAAGGCAGCAGACCTGCCAACCTTCTGGTTCTCTTGCTTTTTGCTCCACCAAAATAATTTTAATTTTTTTCTTTATTTTTGAAATAATCATATTGTCCCTATATTTTTTGTTTGCATATACAGTATACTGTAACAAAGGTAGACCCTAATTCATGGCATTATGACTTGTTAGAAAGAAAAGTGAAGTAGAAATTCAGAAAACAAAGTGTTTCTTTACCTAACCATAAACAAGGTTTATATAACACTACTCATAGGTTAGTTATTGCTGTATTTTGCTGTTAGTTTTCAAACATGAAAAGAACCATTAGTTATTAGTACATTTATTTTTCCCATGACTGAAATAATAGCAATAGACAGCAGGTGAAGGAATGTGTTTAGTGCTGCAATTTACAGTTGTATGTACTGAAGTGAATTTGACTAAGTTTTAAGTCTGGTATTGACCAGTGCTCACTAGATATTTTACTTTGATCTTCTATGCAAATTTTGGTGTTAAGTACAGTCATCATCAGAGATATTTGTGCTCTTTCAGCTCATTGATATGGATTTGCCTCTGGGTTTCTATTGATAAGCTGGTCGATCTTCTCTTATGATGAAATTTATGCAGAGAATTCTGTCTTCAGTGAGTTTGTTACCTCTTAGTATGCCAAGACTGAGGTGTCACATTTGAAATGGATGTGCTTTTCTAACTCCAATTGCAAAATGCTGATATTTTATGGAAAATATTCAGCTCCTAGGGTATATTGATGGGCTGTACAGTTTCTGTGGGATAAGACAAGTGTCCCCATGATGCATGAATTGTTACAAGTTTGTATGGAAGCCCCTGTTTATTTTTTAGACACTGGAGCTTTCTAAATTAATTAAAAAAATGTGGTAACACTATAAATTAAAGAATTCCTCCCCTGGGATCAATAGAGCATGCCATATGTTATCTTATATTACCTTATGTTATTTATTAAGAATCAATACTTCCAATAATACCAATACTAGTAATTACAAGTATATCACATGAGATTTCCCAGTGCAAACTTCTTAATATTCTTTGGGAGGAAATATTTGACCTAAATCACTAACTTATATTTAACGCATGAACAAATAGATAACAAATACATATAAAAAAATATAAAACAAAAATAAATAACAAACCTAAAGATAGATGTTTAAATTAGTGCATGGATACAATACAAACAGGAACACTGTGTTTGAAATATTTTTGTTTGCAATTTTATGATATGAAATATTTTTACAAAATAGTGTTGTGTCCTCCATCTATTTCAGGTGACGTTTACAAAAAGGAAGTTTGGACTGATGAAGAAGGCCTATGAGCTGAGTGTCTTATGTGACTGTGAGATCGCCCTTATCATCTTCAACAGCACTAACAAACTGTTCCAGTATGCCAGCACTGACATGGACAAAGTGCTACTGAAATACACAGAGTACAATGAGCCACACGAGAGTCGAACAAACTCAGACATCGTCGAGGTAAGGTCCTCTTTAAACCATCACTTCTAAAGAATGTTAGTACTCAAATACGGAAGACATTTTTACTTAATAAATATTTTCTAAATACTCCAAAACGAACAGAAGTTGGTTTGCTGCTGAATGTCTTAAGCAAACATAGAAGACTTTGGTTACAATGCCTGCAAGTAAACTATGAAATCCCTCAGTAAGAATGGTGGAAGACTATTCACATTTTTGATTGTGATCCCTTTGTGTTGTCCTTATTTGTCCCTATGACACAAGGAGATGCAATGCTTTCTTTTAATTGTATATCAAGCGGTTCATGTCATAGACTAGCGAATAAGCAGAGTTCATAGGATGTTAAATGACAGTGGCAGGTGAAGCAAATATCCGGCAGGATCCTTAAGTGTCAGATGACCCTGTTATGCAACAGGCTTTGACAGACGGGGGTGTCCTGTAATGCAAGGTGGTCTGCGGAGGGGCTTAACTTCTCAAAGGGTCAAGGACACTTAAGTGTAAAGTCTTTTTTTAAACATCTGACACTGAAAAATCAGAGAGCACATGCAGATTATGTAAAAGCCGTGTAAGAGTAATTTTTTGATATCACTTATGCTAATGCAAATAATACTAACTGCCTAAAGGGTGAAAAATTGGCATCGTATTAGAAGATCCTCTATCATGTAGATATGTTTATTCAGAAGTGTTAATGTATTGCATTTATTTGAATTAATAATTCCAAAATGTCTACAAAGTTTTGATGGTTTAACATCTATCTATTCAACTTCTTCCCCTGGTCTGGGTTGCAAGCTTCATGGTTTACGGTTTTTAAAATATATAATATATCTTGTCCGTCTCTGTACTACTTGTCAACAACTGGTGGAGAGATCGTTTGTCTCATGACACCAGCACATTTCTATATATGGGTTACTGTTTATGTGCATGGAGGAGAAATGACTGGGCGACAAATTACTGAATGTGGTGGCTCCTATATATACACACACAGACATAGATTGCTTGTGAAATAGGAACAGTGGTTCTAATTTTTCAGTCATTTTACAAATATTTTTTATTTGGTGCATGTCCATAAATATCAGCGCTTCATATTAGCTGGAACGGCTTCACCTTTCCTAGAAACATCAATGTGGAAAAACTAAATTATAGTCAGGGGTTGAGGTACCATAGTATGAAAAATAACACGTAAGCAAACGATTTCATACTTTCTTGCTTCTCAAGCAGGGCTGATTGACATTTTTTTGCTCTAGTGAAATATATCTAAATTAACTATAAGGGAAATAAAATTGTTAGCCCCCTGAACATGTGCTACTCTTTGTTTACGATGTGGTTTATGAAAAAACCTATTGTATTCTGACTTGATCACAGCAGCACCATAGTCCAAAGCATCCATTTTGAAAAAATGTTTAAATCTCATCAATCTGTCACACTTACGTATCACATCTCCAGGTGCTGAGTTGTGCTGAATCACTAAGCCAATGGTTTCAACCACACCTCAGAAAAAGCTGACCCGTTGTGTGTTCAGGAGCTGTACTGCTTCCTGTCTTTCACAGTGTTGAGTCTGTAACACTGCCCAGTTTATCTAGAAGGCTGATCGAGGCACAGTGAGAAAAGTAGGGGCAGGCCGCGCTGTGCGGCGCGTGGGCAGCTGGGGAAGTGCCCCGCTGCATTAGCAGTAAAGCTCTATGCAATTAGCATGTCTTTGGTTGATAATTAGCATTGTCGGCAGAGTGACACATGATGGCTGCTGAGGCTCTCTGGATTGTTTATGGAGGGCTAGAGACGTTTTTCTTCTCCAGAACTGTCTCAGAATGCTGATCCTTCAGAAATCTGGGTTGGGTTGGAGTTAGTCTTTACCTCATATCTGTCTGGTAAGCTGATGCGTTACATGTATCCACAGGTGAATTACAATAGCAGAATAGGAATCGAAAAATTGTTACTAAATTTGCACATATATTCCCTTTCATTCGTATTATAGGGAATTGGTCATTATTCGATTTCTTGCACAAAGAATATCTACAAAGTCTTTTTCTGATGTCACCAACGGCATGCACTGCATCTGTCAGTTTGCCATTTTAAATCATTATTATAATATTTTGTAATTCACATTTAGGGACCCACATTTTTAGTTTCTAATATTCATCTTATGATGTATAAGCAGAGTAATCTCTATAAGAGTTCATCCATATGGATGTACCTTTTTTCTCAAATACAATTTGAGTGATGTTATTGCTACCACAATAAACACAAAGACCAACCCAGTAAATTACCAAATGCTGGTTGAATTCCCCTTTAAGGAATCTGCTTAAAACAAACAGAAGGACACACCCAGCATTCGGCTGTGATCGGGCATTTCTGGCTGCATTTCTCCCTGTGAGGATATGGCATTTCTCACCACAGGGCACAAGCACCATGCAGCCGCCTGACACATCCTCAGGAGGTACTTATGCAGTTGCAAGTTGAGAACCATCAAAGTACCTCTGGTTTCAGTGAGATAATAATGTTCCTTGTGTCACTCTTGGCTTTTGGACTTGGGATCTGTTTGGAATGAGCACCTTAGCTTGCTAATCTACTAGGAAGTCCAAGTTCTAATTATACGTATATAGACATGACCTTAGTGAGCACATACAACTGCGATATGCACATGAAGTAGGCATTCTGCTTGTTTTGTTTATGAATGTCAAGATTGCTCCTCTCCATAGAAGCACTCCAGCATTCAGCTTCCCTGAGACTCTCATTAAAAACATCCTACACAGTAGCAGCAGACCTGAGACAAGAGGTTCAGATAATTAAAGCTAAGTCTTGAAATTCAATATATTTTTGAATCTTATATAAAATCACTTTTTTTCTGGTCTCATTGTAATGCATGTCTGTGGCTGACAGACTTGTCTTATTGGGTAATTTTGGCTAAAATTTGGCATAAATTGTTCTTTATTCAGCGCTAGGTGCTGTATTTCCTCAACACATGAATAGCATTAGTGACACAATGAGAGAGTGTAACTGCTCCAGAATGTCTCGATCATGTATTTTTGCCTTTATATTCTTATGCAGAAGTCTCAGAAAGTTTTATTTTAAGATATTTATTTCTTATATGGTTTTATATTTTACAATATGTGCGGGGGCACCACTAGAGATTTTGGACCCCATATCACATTGGGCCCCCAGCCCAGAAAAATCCAACTATGTTCCAAATTTTTTTAGACCCCCTGTTACTCAGGGGCTTTTGGAATCATCCTAACCCCCCCAGCACCCCTGTATATGCGCAGCGGTTAGCACTATTGCCTGGAACCTCTGGGACCAGGATTTGAGTTTCTGCCATGGCTCCTGGTGTGTGGAGTTTGCATGTTCTTCCTCTGTTGTTGTGCGGTTTCCTCCAGGTGCTCTGGTTTCCCCCCACAGTCTAAAAACATGCAGAGGTTAATTGGAGTTACCAATTTGCCTGTAGGTATGCATGTGCGAGTGAAAGGTGTGTGAATGTGCCTTGCAATGGGCTGGTGCCCTGTCCTGCTTCCCGGCCTTGTGCCCATAGATCCTTGCAACCCTGAACAAGATAAGTGGTTGCAGAAAATTGATGGATTTACCTATATATGCGTTAATCATTAGAGCTATTAATCAGTGTAATAGCAAAAGTGAATTTTTATATTTGTGAAGTCGTAATTCGCAACCATATATGTGCTTGTTTTGTGTGTAGACTGTGTGCTGTGTAGCATGGTATTCCAAGTGACTCTTGGGCAGGGAAGCTGCTCATGTGCAGTGGCATCATTAGATAAGATTAGGGCATGGTGTGCAGGTGACAGTTCTGTGGCTCACATGGATGCAGTCCCCAGTGCAGTGTACTGAAAGAAACCTTGCAATCCCATTTTCCCTGATTAGCTTAATCGCAATATTCTCCCTTTAATCTTAAATAGCAACAGGATGAGCCAGCCTCCTTTCTTGTCTCCAACTGGGAACATCTGAATGAGGGGTAGCAAGGAAATTTGGGTAGGAGGGTAGAAATTGTTAATTTTTTTCAAAGTTTGCACTGTAAATGACGATCTGCTTGGTTAATGAGGTTGTGAAATGCTTTGACTGATGTGTACGGTTGAGCGATTGGATCCATGCTGAAATGTGCAAGGAGAAGTGGATGATTCCATTCTTGTGGCTAAAATAAATTTGAAAATTGGTGAAATAACTGTTTCATTTTCAAATTTATGAATAGATAAAATAGACGAGGAATTCAGACCTTTGCCCATTTTTATTTATTAATAGTTGAATTCAAGCAAGTTGGTTATCTCTTTTTTCTGAGGGACAGAAAAAAATGTCATTCGATAATATGGGGAATTTAACAGCTACAGACTGTACATCCTGAGGTGTGCACTCTTTGTTTTGCAGTACATGTGGAGTAACTGTGTCTGTGGTAATAGTAGATTTTTCTCTAGGGCTGTTGGCTCAGAGCGGGCCTGAGGGAGATCCTGCGCTTAATTATTGCAAGTCAGTCTGATCCTACTGTACAGGGTATGCTCACACATTATTTTGCCAAAGATCATAAATGCGTAAAGTAAAAGAGCACGAATGTTGTTACTTGGAAGGAAAATGGCTGCGTGTTATTAATGTACAATGTATCTGTCCTTGTAAAATCTTGCATCGTTATTTTCTCATTCACATTTATGTTTTTTTCTTTCTTTTCTCTACATAGTCCAGAGTTTCTGATGAAGCACAACTTTAAACTGTGTGCCAGTGAGCTGGATTATTTATGAAATTATGTTTCTTTTTTTATTCCATTCTTTTCACATTAACAGCAGATGAAATGCTTCAGTGGGTGTGTTAGGGGCTTGGGGCCCACCTCCCTTTGTGTTTTTGGTATTCTTTCCTAATAGATGGCTTAAAACTGCTAGTTGTCTAAAAATAGAAACCGGCAGAGTTAAAAATAGTTCTTGGCTCGAAGTTGTGCCAAGAAAAAGGAGAAGAATAGGAGTGGAACACCAGTCATGAGTAACCGTGCTCAGCTCATTCTGCTCCTTCTGAGCATGCCAGTGATGAACTGCCTGGAGCTGGCAAAGGAATGAAGCTGGCCTTTCATGCTGCCGGTCACCAGTAAACATCTGATCGCATGGATAAAACATTTAACTGTTGCTTACTTGCGCAAAAATTTCTCTTTCAAGTGAAAAAGGGAAACATTAAAAACAGATTTATTGATATGTTTATATGCGTGTTGGGTGTCCAGCTGATCGGTGTGAAGAGAGGAAGGAAATGAAGGGGGAGTCTGGAATGGATACTCATCTGTTTCGTTTAGCAGTTGGGCCACAATCCCCTTCTGGTCATTAAGATTATGGATAAAACCGCAAAGAAATATATAAAGCTGGAAAGAAATATTACTAAATAAAAAGATGGAACATTCACTGCAGGGAATGTGTGACCAAATGCATAAAACAAAGACAGATAGCACAACTTATTTTTTTCACCTTATTTAAAAAATGGTTTCTTACTTATTGTGAGGGAGGCCTTAATGAAATCCATTATAATGTTCCTTCTCTCTGTAAATATAAATAACAGACACTTATGCAGTACTTTTATTCATCCCCATGGGGCTATTGCGTCATGCATCCCAACTTCCTCTCCATGAAAGACACAGATACACATGTTTATACAGGCATGAGCGAGTTTTGGGATCAGAGCAGAGGGTCAGTCTACATCCAGTGCTTCTGAAGCAGGCTAAGGGCCGAGCTCGATGGCTAACAGTGATACAACTAGCAGCCAGAGGAAAATCCCACGAGTATCCCAACACAGGCAGAGGTCTCTAACCTGATTAGCTATAATGCTATTAGCTATACCGCTATGCTGGCCTTACATGGCTATGCTAAGAATGCTGTACTTCTATCCGAAGAAAACCCATATCAAAACGTTGGTAGCAGTTGTCTCACTGCTTTAATGCCATACCACAAAATTCCCTTGGCTGGTTGCTCATAGCAATGTTTTTGTATTGAAATATCTCATAATATGTTCATTTCATGCATGGTTAAAAAACGGCTATTTCTTTGTGTGGGATGACACATATTTAGCAGATCCACCTTATACTGAATATCCACGGCTTTCTTTTTCCTTGTTTAGATCAACCTATGTGATCTTCAGACAGCTGTAATTACATACTTAAGTGCATTATTACCAAATACATGGGCACTTTACTCTGGGTTGTTACATCAAATGTCTGTGCCTTTGATTCTTGATTATAGTATGTGGGAGCTTCAAAGGAGCAAATTACAGAAAAGTCACTAAGGCAGCAGTTTGATGCCCAGCCATGGCAGTCTGAGCTGAGTTGATCAGACCACTGGAAGCAGTTCAATGTCTCTCACATGGTGATAACACAACTGCACACCCGTATCGCAGATCTTCACTGGCATCTCCCAGCATGCCTCTCACTTGGGTCTGGCTTGTTCAAATCGCGCTCAATAAAATGGTGGCCTTCCCGCATCAGCCTCCCATCTGCTACCAATAAGCAAAGCCAACCCTGATCTCTCTGATGTTCACTGCTGCGTTGAGAGCACTGAAGACCCTTTACTGGGTTCAGATGCTGTCGTAGCAGCATCTTGCTGTTGACATACGTTTCACTCTGGGCCACGTTTTCACATGCTTTTTTCAGAGAGACCTATGAGCTGAATCAGTTCATAGGTACATTGGTAACAATATGTAATGGTTTGTTTTAAAATCCTTTTATTGTGAAAGGCAAGGGTCCTGCAAATGTATGCTGACCCTGGCATGCTGACATCTGGACTGTTCCACTGTGGGGGCTCTTTAGGGGAGCTGCAGAGGGCTTCGTGAGCCGGTGGCATGGTGCCGAATGAGCTGATGGCATGAAATTCATGGGGTTGGTGTCAGCTGTCCCCACTGAACCCCTTGCAACCTGCCAGTAATGCACACTCCCTACTACAAATCTTCAGCTGAAGGTTACAGATGATGAGGGTATGTAGGACGCTGTGTCTACATTCTTCTTGGCACAGAGAAGTACTCTGACAAGCCAAGCCAGGAGGGAAAATGATGAAGAAGTAGTTTAATTAGGAGCAAGCCTCAGAAGGGGCTAGGCAGAGGGTGAATGAGTCGAGGCTGTTTTTTTTTTCCCTCCGTCTCTTTTCCCTCCTCTTTCCACAAAGCACCTTTGAGACATCCAGTCCTCTTCTTTCCCAAGCTGATTGCTCTTTGTCAATAACATTTGGACTTCTGGATCTTTTAGTCACCCATGCAATTAGCATGACAGCATAGCATATTCAACTTCCTGCTTTCCTGCGGTTAGTTATTTTTAGATGAACAAGTTGAATACTCATTCCTAGGTCAAAATGCATTTTATCAAATCATTTGTGAAATTAGATGCTTTCTCATAAGTTTTCATTTTTCATGACCTCTATTCAGTATCATTTTATTACGTATTTAACTTTGTTGAGGGTTTAAATTGGTATCTTTTTTCTCGTCCGTGTCGCTGCTCTTGCCTTTCAGCCTCGATATTAGAGGACGTGAGAGAGCAGCTTCTGATTGAAGGTGAAGAGGTGGTGTGGGTAGTCAGCGTGTTGCAGATGGCAGCACACATAGGCTGGGGAGGGGCCAGGCCTGGGCTGTACATTCAGAGAGAGGGCCATCTATGGCTATCCCCAGAAGCCGAGTCACGCGACCGGCTGCCTCCGGCCCCCTTGTCCCTGGTGGCGGGGCAGACGACAGGTGCAGGCACACTGACAGGTGCGGATGTCTTGAATGAGTGGAATTGCCGCCGGCTAGCGATGTGGCCCCATGCTGGGTCGTAAAGTGCTGAGGCCCAGCGGAAAGTCAAGCTAAGCCGCATGCCTTCCCATCACTCGATGCCTCACACTTTCCAACGCGACGCTTCCCGTGAAGATTTCAACTCCAACCACTCTCAGCTCCTTGCCAAGGCGCTACCACCTACTATCAGAACCTTCCGGAGAGCTTTTTGAAAGGTTGCCATCTCCGAGGAGCACTATTATTTGGCAGTTATGATGACTTTACCATAGAAATCGCTTCTCTTGCACTGTTACTAAATCACCATTACGGAGTTCAAAAGCGTCAGTCTCCCAGCCATGTTTGGTTGCTTGTTTAGCGTTTTTTTGTGGGGAGGTGCGGGATGTGAGATTGTTAACTGTGTTTTTTCGAAAAGCTAAAATGCTCCATCTATGGCTAACAGAGCAAATGACAAAAATAAATGATTTGCTTTTTAAAACCCTTCCAAAAAATGTGTATGGAATATATAAAGCATAATTTTACAAAAGATAAAATATTTAATTTGCCGCAAATAAAAAAAGCAGGTGAAAACCACTTGCATTTATCACAATTACTAATGTGAGAATGTTACGCAAATGAGAAGATGACAACAGTGTGAGACTAACCTGACTACATTCTCTCATTCATTTCATATCAAATTTTAGCTGCCTCAAAGTAAATTTAATTACTGTCATCTGATGAAAGCAGATAGCTTTCTCGGAGGCAATCACTGAATAGACAGTTGTAGGCCTTTTATTATTCCCTTCCACTAATCTTCTTTTATTAAAACCACTGGATCTGAAAGAGCCAGCTTTGATGGGACATAGTCTGTGTCTGCCACACAAAGTCAGTCTGAGTAGTCTATGTCCACACACAGATGAGAAAATAACTTAGGAGTCCGCTGAATTGCGTTTCAGAACGAGTTAAAACATATATTATATATTATATGGTTGGATATATATCCACCCATGTTGTGTAACTAATTGTCATAGTCTATATATATATATATATATATACACACACACCACACACACACACACACACACACATGTTAGACACACACACACACACACACAAACTAACTGTATATCACGATGCCTCCCCAGCCCTACAGAGGTGGATTTCTACTAGAAGGTGGCCATCAGGTGGCTGAATGGGAAATTGCTCATTTCCTTTCCATGACATGGGCTCTGTACAGCCAACCATCTCATCTTTATTCATGCACATATAGCCATTAAATGTTTTGTCACAATACGTAATATTTCAGTTGGGGAGTTGCCAGGCTGATATAATATCAGTAAATTTGTTGATTTTCAGCTGGCTTTTCGGAGCACATTTTAAAGGATAAGGTTTGTGACGTGTCCCTGCCGTAAGACATACGCCTCAACTGTGTGCGATTACTTTGTCCACAGACCTTGAGAAAAAAGGGCTTAAATGGCTGCGACAGTCCCGACCCTGATGCTGACGACTCGCTGGGCCACAGCCCTGAGTCCGAGGACAAGTACAGGAAAATTAATGAAGACATTGATCTGATGATCAGCAGGCAGAGACTGTGTGTAAGTATGCCTGAGCCTCGTCTCACACCTCTCCCTCTTCTCTCTGTCTCGTTTTTCTTTTCTGAAATTGTCCGGGGGGAACCTGACAGGCGTTGAGCAAGAAGGAAAACAAAGGTTGTGAAAGCCCAGAGCTCGACTCCTCTTTCGCTCTCACCCCACGCACTGAGGAGAAATACAAACAGATTAATGAAGAGTTTGATAATATGATCAAGACTCATAAAATACCTGTAAGTACCTGTAAGTCACGGAAGTTGGCTGCTTTAGTCACTACAGTAACCTTTTTAACCCTTTTGGTGTGGACCCTTCACCTTGCAAATTAACTTGGAATCCCAATGATATTTCCCCACTTACAAAAAAGGACTACTAGTTCCACATACCATTGTCCCCAAATCAGGATGAGAATTATTTGGATTGAATTGAATTAAATTTGTCGCTGATATAAAATTACGAAGACCACATAATTCATAAAATGAAAAAGCAACATAATATTGCAAATATAAGCAGAAAAAAATCTGAAATCCTTGTCTCACTGATAACGATGACATCAGCCGTACTGACGGGGTTAAAATTCAATTTTCTGTGGAAGAGATTTCTCTTATTTTACACCAAGGAAGGAGGTGTTCCACGATTCCCATCCACCTCTAAACTGTGTCTTGCCCTTTCTCCTCATTTTCCTAACAGCAGCTACCTTAACGACACGAACCTCTAACCAGCTATGTCTAATGCCAGCACATTGCACAAGAAATCACGCCTGCATGCGCTTGCACAAGGCCTCCATGCTCAGCTCACCAATATAAAAAAAGAACAGACATGCACCATTCCATTCTCCTTCCATCTAGTCACTGTGACCATCTGCTTAATTTGAATCTTAATTATAGCTCATTTTAACAAGATCACGATAGGAATTGAGTTGTGTCAACCCCTTACATACTTACTTTTTTACAGCGCATGAGTGAACCATACAGAAAAATGGCAGTTTACAGGAAAAGCTTCTGTGCTGTTTTACACATAATTGTGTGAAAACTTCAGAAATCGTTGTTATCTGTTTCTTTCAAAGAAGAAAAGAAAATCTGTATTCAAAAAAAAGGAAAATAACACCCAGAGGATGGATTGTAGGTTTGATAATGAGAAGGAGAGACTCAGGAAGAGAGGGGTGGGGTCTGGGGGAAAATGACAGCGGTTACAGTGACTGTGCACATACAAGTGGCAGTTCAGCGTGTGGTCACCGTGGTTACCAAGTACAGGGCCAGCAGATTTTGAGGATGGAGAGGATCAGCACAAACAGGAAGGATGGCACCGTCAAAATCACCCCAACACCCACGCACCCATACACCCAGAGGCGTGGTACGGCCATCTCCTGTTCTCTCTTCCCGCTCAACCACAAAGCAGAGAGTAGCAAACGGGAGGAAGGGGGCTGCAGACAACCAACATGTAAGATGTTATTAAAAAAGGAAGCACTTGCCAGGCAGCAATTAAAGAGAGCTGCAGCACAACTGTGACTGGTAGATAGCTTCTCAAACAAAGACAAGGGATGTAACAAAAAAAATGTTATATATATATATATATATATATATATATATGTAGGTGAATGTTAAGCCATAACATAAAACCTATGGCTGGTACACTTAGAGACAATATTTGCTCTGCAAAAGAAAAATAATAGACTATTGCTTTTTAGATATTAAAGAGGGGTCGGATCTTTCTGCTGGGTGTTCTTAAATGGATATTTTCATGACTGTAGAACACATGGTAGCGATTACAGGGCTACCTGTCCTTTCCAAGGATAACACTGATTAAGGACAACTTCTATTGTGTTCCTGTTTTAAGCCAGTGTGAAAGTGGCCAATAAATGAGAACTAGCTTAGTCTGAACACAGGGCTGTTAAAGACCGGGTCAGTTGGCTCTTCTCGGACATCATACCTGGTTTCAGACATTTACTTTCTTGAGCATCATCCCACTGCCCAAGAGTAAACATGGGCACAGACATGGTATAGCTAATTTAAGATTTATGTAGGAAGAAAAAGCATTCATAAGTGGTTAGTGCCCACTGGAAGAACAAGGCTCCTTTTAGAGTGGAATTTCTTGTGGCAATACCTACACTCCATTTTAGGAGTGGCATGCACAAATACATTCTGAAGCCCTGTCTTTCTGTCTGCCGAAGGGCCCTGACCACAGCATCAAGCTGACGCCTCACTGACAGTGCTGCCGTTTAAAATTTGTGCTAAAGTTATGAAATGAAGGCGATGAAGCTCATGGCAGAACAGGGAGTGGCTGTACCTGGACATTTGTTGGGGTTCAGCTTTTGCTGCTGTTACTGACCTTCTTGAGATATTAAGAAAAGTGCACTTGCTATCACATTGGCAACACCATTGTATATGCAATATTTCCTGAGGCCTCTCATAGGTTAAACCTTATTGAATGGGTTGATTTGACTCTTTGATCTATTGTTGCATTTCTTTATGTTTTTCTCCCCTCCTATACCTCCTCCAGCAGACTGTCCCCCCTTCAAACTACGAAATGCCGGTCTCCATTCCAGTGAGTAACCCCAACAGCCTGATCTACAGCCATCAAGGTGGCTCTCTTGGCAACCACAACCTCTTGCCCTTGACCCACCACTCACTGCAACGGAATAGCATGTCACCAGGAGTCACGCACCGGCCACCCAGTGCAGGGAGCACAGGTAACGCTACTGCTGCTGCTCTGAGCACGTCGCAGCAAACATAAGTCAGCTAGCTCAACTGGGTGTTACAATGACTCTCCCCGCAAGACACTCCTCCTTACTGGTCCACAAAACCCCGTCACCTATACGACACTGATCTCTGTTTGCCCACAACTTCAAGTTTTAAAACTACCTCTGCGAAACTGCTCATGCACTGCATTCATGAGTATGATTATATTGCACTAATTTACCAGCACCTTATTCACTGTGAACGTGTATATATGTGTGTGTACATATTTTACTCTTTGGATTTCATTGTAATTTTTTACTGTGTATCTGCTGGCGCGCTCCAAACGAAATCCCACTGTACTTGTACAATGACAATACAGTATCTTTATCTTTATCTTATCTTTCTCTATAAAAATTAGATCGTTTTCATCAATACGTCACACCACACTTAAAAATATTTTCAACAGTGATCCTTCACAATCCTTTACCCCAAATAAACACTTTTATGTCTCCGTTGGAGTTCTTTTTTCTTCATAGAATATTTGCTTTACAGAATATGTATATTATTTTAGTGTTACAAAAACTTTTTTATTGTCTAAATGCTGTAGTTGCCTTCTGATGAGTTGAGTGCTCTTTGATTATCTTTGGCTTACAAATGCAATTTGCTTGGTATTACAGGGGCAAAATTAAATATGATCTTTGGCCAAGCAAAATATCTAATTTTTCATAGACTATGTTGTCAACTTGCGGAACTAAATGTATCCAGTAGTAGATTTCCTTTCTTTCTCACTCATCAGAATATTATTGAGTGACAGAAGACTTATTAATATTATTAGGTTAGGCTTGTAACATGGAGGATTGTACTGGAGGGGGTTTAAACTATAGATGTGATGAAAAAACCAAGGGAGGAGGAAAATCCCTCAAGATCTTTTTCTTTGTTTATCTCTTTATCCCTAGGTGGCCTTATGGGTGCAGACCTCACAGCTGGTGCAGGCACCAGTTCTGGTATGAATGATTTATCATTTTTCTAAATGTGTGTTTTAATGCATATGCTAACCCACTTCATTTATATATGCAGGAAGGAAAAAAACATGCAGAACAGACACGTCACATGTTGTTTTAGTGGCCTAAGGAATTCCACAGCGGAAATGTATCGTGATCGCCGCGCTCGGATATCCTGCTGAATAGCTGAAGAATTCAGATGGCTAGTGAAAGAAAACAAATCCTATTTAAATTATGAAAAAAATCTCAGGCGTAAGAATTCAGCAGTACCCGTGGTTTTCTGCAGTTGTGTGAGACGTATAAGTTTCCAGTCTCTGTCATTTGGGATGGCAACAGCTTTATAATGTATAATACTAATTCATAATTATTACTTAATTATTAACTGCAATTAACTATAATTTTTATGCTGTTTTATATAACTCGGATCACTAATGTTGAGTTCCTTTTACCGCCGTAATTTTGATTTTAATTGCTAATTCATTGATGATATTCTCTACTGACTCACTAATTCAGCTACCATAATCATAACCTTATCTTGTTAGTCAACAAGGAGGGGGCTCCTGCTTTTTCTCTCGTCTGGCTGATCGAATTATTGTCAGACTACAATTATTCGAAAGAGTGAATAACTTAAGATCACGACTACTTCTTCAGTCAGAAGCCGAGGACGGGTGCCAGAGGTCAGCAGTGGATCCTGCTGTCTGAGTCTATGTTTTGGGCATAATTTACATTTGTTGTGGGGTGTGTTTGGCCACTAACATGCTGTGTAGCGCACATTAAATGTAGTCTTTTTCTAACCGGGGTGGGAAACAGTGGTACCCCTATGCACCCTGCACCATCAAAACAAGACAAGGCTATAGTCATGTGGAACCTTGAAAATTCCATTCGAGCCATTCATAATTATTCAAACAACTGATCTAATGAATTTTCCTATTCTTTTTGGGATTGAGTCTTTGCCTTAACTAAGCATTTCAGTACTTTATGTGACAGTTGTCAGATTTATCCTGTTCTGCACTAATCAGAACTTTATAGTGACTTATTTTAATTATAAGTGTACATTTAGTTATATTTCAAATAATTTCAGGTAATTTCTATTATTCTTCACCTTTAGATATTTTAAATTTCTTTTTTAATGCTGTTGAAATTATGATTTAAAATTACTGCTGTTTGTGAATAGCTACCACTTATAGTGTGCCATACCTAAAGAATTTATCAAATGTATAAATATACCAATTTAGAATGTATGTAGAGTTGTGAGGTAGACAAGACTTTTGTGAGGCATACTGTACTTTTATTTTCTTCTGAAACTGGACACTTCATTTGCTGTTGCTTCTTTTTCATTCCAGGATATGTATATTCCGTAGATTTATTTCAGTGATGACTCACTGGACCTTTGGGCTAGTTTATTTTGGTTCCAGGCATGCTGAGCTCTCAGACACTCTGAGGTGTGGAGCCATGGCGTTTAATGCTGATTGTCTGCTATATGACACATGATGGCAGTTTGATACTGAAGGAAGGTTCAGCTATATTTCTGGAACGGTGTGACTCCAGAATCCAGACATGTTAGACAAGTGAAGGTCAGCACAGTATAGTCACATCCAAATAATATATATTTTTATCAGGTGGATCATATTAGCTAAATTGTTGTCCAGTGGATCCGTTCCACATGACAGTTGTATAACAGTTTTCAGGTCACTAACGTTTTAATATGAGTCCTGAGCTAAACACTTAGGACTCAAGAGGTCGAGTTCATGCTAACCTGATTTATTTTGCACTAGGTTTTACATTTCTAATCAATATATCAGACGCATGATATTTTTAGGGATTTTATTTAACTCTTACTTTCAGACTACAGTACTAAAACCCAAACACAGTTTTCACTGACTGCTACTGTATCTTTGCTTTTACTCTTGTTAGCTTACAGAGTGATGCCAGAAAATCCATAAGCATCCTAAAGACAATCAATTTTTATGAGTTTTGAATATCTGTGGCGAGGAGCCTTTCTTTACCGTTTTGATTTTGCTGTATTCCACGCTGATTATTTAGTTTTGCATCTATCTACAATTATCTGAAAGGGGAGCATTGGTAATGCAAGTTATTTTTTTCTGCGAAATTTCTGTGAAATATGCTAAGATATCAAGAACAAGCTGAGACCATCCTTACAGCTGGGAATGAAAAAAATATATATCTGTTTTGAATGGCTGTTTTGAATTTCCTTAGTGAAATACATTGTCACTAAGTGGCACTGTCAGAGTCAGCCAGCAGCAATGATTGCTGTTGCTTTCAGCTTGTTAATTATTCTGCTAGCTGATAGTTTTTTTTGGTAAATTATCTCAAATTGTCCTTCTTCTGTTGCTGCCTAATACTTTCCTAATTGAACTGCTGTAGTAATAATTCTGTTATCACTGAGATAAATAATCACCATGTTAAGCTCACCAAGGTATCATGCTTGATGCTTTGGAGTTGCATTATGGCAGCATTGTGTAAAGGGAAATTCACCCATTGAAAAATAAGCCATATGGACTGCACAGACAGCATGAGAAACAGGCCTTGGCTGTTTCCTGCCCAAACTCTAGCCCACCCCCACCTGAGTGATCCCATCCGGACTGATACTGTAAGCATGGCCAAGGTCAGCTCTTGCCACTAAAGTGTCCTGCAGCCATATATTAATACTGGGCTAAAAGCTATGAGTGGCTCTCAAAATACTGTGGCAGGTTTTCTTTTGGATTAGTGGCAAATAATTATTGCCGGTGGTTTCGGCGTATCTCTCTATGTTCTTGTATATTTCTGCATCTGCCAGTGATTTCCTAACATCCTGGGCTGCATGGCACACCGGTTAATTTAGCAAACTACTGCCTGCTGCTTGAACTAGTCAGCAAAGAGATTAATCAATTACAGTTGTTTTATAAACATATATTATCCTAGCACTAAGCAAACAACTTAAGTTACCAGCTGACCAGTGAAAAGAGTTATTTAAAACTGAGCATGTAAACTATATGTCATATTTATAATGGAATAGCCATGTCATGAAAACTTTGTACCTGATAGTTTTTCTCCATTTCCCCAGATATAGTGAGTAGGCCTCTCTGTGATATATACTGTGCTTTAATGAAGATGTGTGAGAAATAACCACCTAATCAAACACTATCTATTGTACCATATATTGTCATGGCGACATGTTCGAGAACCGTCAGCTTTGACGGTCTCAATTCAAAATACAAACACATCTAATCTATATCAGACATTATATCCAACAACTTCACAAAAAGGAAAATAAAAGTCTTTACTGACGTCAAAAATTAATTTAGATTTGCAGATTTTAAGTGATTGTGATAATAACTGCCAGGACAAGTGAATGAAATTTGTTTCTGTGAGTCGGATCTGTCTTTGGTTAAGTCTGGGCTGAAGAAAATGTTGATGATCTCAGAAATGCCTTGTAGGTGATCTTGTTTATGAATCTTAGGTGTCCAACCTTAGTCACATTGTCTGACTAAGATGAATTGTCTGACAGATTTTACCATTCAATTAAGAATGTATACTGTTACAATATGCAAATATTCTTGCTGTCAAAAGTATGTTTTATTTGGAAATTCAAAATATAATTTAAAGTTAGGATGCATATAAATAAGAATGGTTTCATATGTATTTTTACAATTCTTTTTATGTTTCATTGCTTTTTAAAATTTCCAATAATTTCAGTTTCCATAGCCGTTTTGCAACTGGTAGAACTAACATCCTTTTCTCCCACTAATGTTAACTGCCAAATGTGGAAACCAGAAAGTTCTCTAACTTCATGTACTGGCACGATCAATAAATCAAGTACCAAATGTATTACATATTATGTAAGTGAAAGGGTCCTTTTAATAATAAGTTAAAAATCCTATGGGCAGGATTACAGACCTATGTGTATTACTGTTGTGATGTGTGTGTGTGTGTGTGTGTGTGTGTGTGTGTATATATATATATATATATATATATGGGGGGAGAGATGTGTTTTATATTTATATCTATTTGACCCAGTTGAGTAATAAAGCTGCAACACTGTTTATGCATTTGCCGTTTATAAAGTGGTGTGCATCTTCGTTCCTATGTAACTTTGTTAATGTTCTCACACAGGCTACTATAGTGCCCCCTGCTGGAGTTCTGATAAACAAATATACAGTATACAAATTTGACAGAGATGCAAGAATTGGAGGCCAATTATCATTTTAGAAAAAACCACCAAACTCCCTTTTTCATTCATCTATGAAATCTTCAAAACAATAATAATTCTTCTTTGTCTTTAAGAGCTTCTGCTGCAGCTGCACAAGCTTGTCATGACTGAGCCAGTCAATTCGGTGTCGCCAGGAAATGCTTCAGCACAAAAGACTCGCTCACATATATGTTTTTCTCCATTATGAAGTACCACTTCATTTGCTGCCAGCTGTGCCATATGTTCTTTTGATAGAACAAATTGTGCCTTCAAGACTTTCATTTTAAAAACAAAACCATGCCTTAAAATTTTACAAAGATCTCCAGTGAATTTGGAGACATCTGTGACTCATTCTCTGGCGGTATATGATTAGGACATTCATATATGTCTAACATATAATTCTCGCCCCTCTTTTAAGTGGGAAAGGCATTATGGCACTTTGCATTCTGCTCAAGGAAAATTTAAGTGTTACTTATGCAAAAGAAATGAAAATGTGCAGTCTTTTCTTTTCATTGCTGAAGAAATACAGCGCTTCTCTGCTTTTGACTGAGATCAAGTTGGTTGAGAGTCAACAAGACAGGGAGTTTGTGTCTTGATTTCATGCATGGTCTTTGTTGCCTTAATACCAGTAATTACTTACATGTGCTTGATATTGCTTTAAGAATGGTTGGCTCGTCCAACCATGGTTGAGAACTCTTTGATTTATCGTTTACACAGCTTGCTTTCTGGATTTGGAAGATGTGACTTCAATCATTTTCATGAAAGGAAAAATAAAATATATTGAAATCATTTCAAAGCAGTGTAACCTGGTTAACCAGCAGGTCAGCTACATGATAACTATTAGACTAAATCACCCACCTGCTGTTGGTAGATGGGTGGCATATGCTTACTCATCTAGAGAACTGAGGTGTATTGATGGTGCAGTAGAAAAGTCATAAATACTATAAATACTTTTGATTCCCTTTTTCTGTTTTCATTGTTGCAATAGTCCTTACCCCTTTCTGTATAATTATTTTGCAGGCTTTCTTTGAAGGATGAGTAATGCTATGATTATTATATTTATATACAGATGCTCCTCTACTTACGAATGAGATCCATTCCAAACAGCCATTCATAATTTGAAATGTTCGTAAGTCAACATCATTTTAAGGGTATACGCAAGTATAAAGAACTAGGATGCTGGGAGTATGCATGCTGTGCTGCTACGCAGCAGTAATAGTGGCCAAAAGTCGTACTACCCGGAATTGGTGCGCAGAAAAAAAACATTTGATGTTGCCTACAGGAAACAGGAACCCAATGAACACAATTTGAACTTACAGACCTCTTCGTTCTTATGTGTGAAAGTTCATAAGTTGACAGTTCGCAAGTAGAGGAGCGTCTATATATATATATATATAATGGACAATAAAATAATGGATAAAAGCCAGACAGATAATCAATAGTATAAGTATTCACAGGTTTTATATGTGTATGTATGTGTGTGTGTGTGTGTGTGTGTGTGTGTGTGTGCGTGTGTGTATAAAGTGTGTATAAAGTTCATATATATTGTATGTAAGTTTAACAAGTGTGTGACCCTTTTGATACATTGAAAGGTTTTCCAAAAGAGGCTTGTAAAGATATGAACGTCTGTAGCAGGAAGAAAACTGCTTTTTGACCTCAAAGCCACAAGAGGAACTTGTGAGACTGATCATTTGACTTTTTCTAAAGATATCATATGAGATATGAGGCCCACCCTCAATCTGGAAGACCATAGCATACCGCAGCACATGTACATTGTCACTGTAGTTTGCATTTTTAGTCAGAGAAAGAGCAATAGTTTTTTTTTTTTATAATTTTTTATTAATTGTTAATTTTCTCAATTTGATGCACTTGAATGCAGAAATTAGGCCTTACCAAGTAAAGTTTGCTGGTTTTTGACATCTGTTAGAATTCTGAGTTGTGGTTGTTGTCGTTGTTACATATTGTGTGCAATGTATAGTATTTGTTTTTATATGTGTTCTTTTTAAAAATAACATATTTTAAATCTAAACAAAGCAAACTCTTATACAGTTTTTCATCCATAAAATGATTTTACAATGTGGAATATCTTGAGTTTTTAGTAAGCAAAAAATTTAATTACAGTTTCAGAAAGTTTACTGGATAACTGGAAACTTAGGATTTATTACTACGATAATTTATAATTTTATAATTTTTGAAATACTGGGAAAATTGGAAAGATAGTCAGAATAGTCTTGCACCATGTTTTTGCATTAGATCAGTGGGAAAATATAAGTTAATTGCAGCTACGGATAAAAATGTAAGTAATGGAGGTTGTGTGATTATCTATGACAAGGTGCAAAGCTAGCATTAAACACGGCCACACTGTTTGTTTGCTAGCATTAAACAAAGCCACACTGTTTGTTTGCTAGCATTGCTATCACTTTTCCCCACTGAACAGATATAGCCTGCTAGCGCTAGACTTTCTGTGAGAGTTTTCCATCAGTGAGTGACCTGCGGGTGCTCCTCTTCCCCTCCAGGCAATGGTTATGGAAACCACCGCAACTCCCCCGGTCTGCTGGTCTCTCCAGGGAACATGAACAAAAGCATGCAGACCAAGTCCCCCCCGCCCATGAACCTGGGAATGAACAACCGCAAGCCTGACCTACGCGTGCTGATCCCCCCAGGATCCAAAAACACCATGCCCTCCATAGTGAGTCATACTCCACCATCTACTCCAAAAGCCTTCAGCAGCCTCCCATAAACCTCCATCCCAATTTCCATCCACTGATCTCCAATCAGGAACTGATCACTGGACAAGTTGTCTTTGTTTTGTTTGGTTGGCTAATGGTGGCTGTAGTTATATTTGTGAGTTTGTCTGTAATACAATAACATAGTTCTCAGAAACCCACCACACAACACATACCCGGTGACTTACTGCCATTACATATAATGTACTACACCTCTTATGTACAGTTTTTAGAAATACCTGATTCCTAATACTACTCACTTCCCTCCACAAGACATCCATGACACTAATTCGAATTTATTGACTCCCCCTCCCCTCTTTATGCCACCAGTCTGAGGATGTTGATCTACTGTTGGTAAGTGGGTCTCCCCTTGAATAAAGAAATAAAACAAACGGTGGCAAAAATATCATTCTTTGTTCAGCTATTCGGATTGTTAAGACCCCTACAATAGGCCTACATTAACATCTCTTGATCTGCTGCATGTGATTCACATCTGGATGACATTCAGAACTTTTTAAGAATCAAGGGTGACACCTACTGGCACTTAGAAGTAAATGTGTAGGGTTTCATTTGCCTTTAAAGATTATCACATGCATTTTATCCCACTTTAAATATATGATTCTATGTCAGATTGTTTTCTTAAATGCTTGGAATTTATTCAAAGCCAGAATAACGGTACTGAAACAAAAGATTTGTATTGCTCAAAATTTCCAGTATATGTACCCACTGCCACAACAAAGGGACTGCGTTCTTCCTGCTGATTCTGTTACCTAGGAGACCATACTTTAAGGGTTACTATAGTGACGGCAAGACTTCAGAAGGTTTGTAAACGATAGGGTTGGCAGTACAGTGGAGCTGAATGTGAAATGATTAATTTGAGATATCTGGTTGATTTTTCTAGGAAATGTGAAACAGAAGATATATTATAGCACACTTAATGAAATTATGATATGCATGTTCTTGTTTTTATTATCACAGAACCAGAGAATAAACAACTCACAGTCAGCACAATCACTGGCTACCCCTGTGGTATCCGTAGCAACACCCACTTTACCAGGACAAGGAATGGGAGGCTACCCATCAGCAGTATCCACTACGTATGGTACTGGTAGGTACAATAGTTCATAATCAGTACACAATGCACAGATTTTCAACCTTGTCTGTAGCCAGAAAAATGTCTGGCTCTATCAGAGAGCTGAGTAATCTAAAGCTATAAATGAATCAAAAATGCCTATTTAAGTCTGGTTTGTGTTGCAAGTGTTATAATCTGAAAAACATCATTTAGCCTATGTTTTTAGTGGCAACAAGACGAGAATGCAGGGGATTGTCAATAAGATCCCTTTCAAATCAAATAATTGTCCTAGGTGTTAAATGACAATATGTCATTCGCTGTGAGTGTTTCATGCTAATTATTTAGCGAGCAATTTTGGGTAATCATTTATGAGTTAGTTATTAATGGATTATCAATAAAGGAGTATATACTAAATTAAAAGGTACACTTGTGAAGTATCACTTATTGAATTATTAAATCATTATTGAATTATTAAATTATGGTGCAACTGCAAAGCACAGTTAAGCTTCAAAAGTTGTTTGTCAAGTATAATAACTAATAGAAAATGCAGCTGTTATGCTGAAATCACAATTCATCTGAAAGAAAAAATTATCACCAGTGAAATAATTATGAAGTGAGGAAGAGATTAATAATGGGTGGATGACAAAGAGTATGTTGCTTTTTCTGTTTAGAATACTCTCTCAGCAGTGCAGACTTGTCATCGCTGTCAGGCTTCAACAGTGCCAACACCCTGCACCTGGGCTCTATGACAGGCTGGCAGCAGCAACACCTGCAGAATATGCAGCACTCTGCGCTAAGCCAGCTAGGGTGAGTGCAGGCTAAGGGTCCCGCTGACACATCAACACATGCAGTGCTTCAGCTGCACTCAGGGCATGTTCTCTTCATCACAGTGAGTGATAAGATGTCAAATATCACTGGAGAAGGAGGAGCCCACAGGTTATTACGCATGTGAGATTCTGTTGATGCTTTTAATCAGTGCTTTGCTCTTTTTTGCAACAATGTTCATGAATTACAGTAACATTTACAAAAGTCTTACATGAAGCACGTGGTTCATCATAGACATTTCAGCTCAAAATGCTGCCCAACATCTCCACTCAAGCCATGTTGTCCTCACTGGCAACACTGTGTAAATGATTAAGTAGAAAAATTTACTGTATAAATATGGTAATTTTTGGGGGAGTTTAAATGCATATTTTTATATGTTTTATATCAGTCTATAGAGATTATCTGTATCTCCCCTTACAAATCCTCATAATTTCAATATGAATTTTCCTGTTCTCATTAGCCAGTGACCACTGGTGCCAACTTATTGGGATAAACATCTACCTACATAATTCAGTGTTAGGCATCGTATGGGCTATTATCTGTTACTTTCCAAAAAAATAAAAAATAAATATAATGAATAAAATATAATAAAAAGTACTGACAGATGCAGGATCAGTTCTGAAGAGAGAAAAAACATGTATATTTAATCCATTTAAACCATTTATTCAGTTTTTGCTTCTAACCACAAGCTAACAATCTTCACCATCTGTGGACCAGACAGACACTGCCTCTTTAATTCTGTGGTCTTATATTTTTGTATGAAGCTGCGACTACTTGAATATGCCACAATTTGTGCACGTGTGTCTGTGAGCGAGCATGTGAGAGAGAGTGCGCTAAAGCGCGGGAGTTTCCTCATCCTGTAACTGGGTTTCCTTTCCTCCTACAGAAATTGCACTAGCACTCACTTATGTCAGAGTTCAAATCTCTCCCTGCCCTCTGCTCAAAGCCTGCACATCAAGTCCGAACCTGTTTCTCCTCCTAGAGATCGCATCAGCAGCACCCCAGCGGGGTACCTGCCGCAGCTGCCCCAGTCCCGCCAGGACTCGGGCCGCTCACCAGTCGACAGTCTCAGCAGCTGCAGCAGCTCGCACGAGGGCAGCGACCGAGACGAGCACAGGAATGAGTTCCACTCGCCCCTGGGACTGGTGCGGCCGTCTCTGGATGAGCGAGAGAGCCCCTCGGTCAAACGAGTACGCCTGTCAGAGGGCTGGGCCACATGATTCACCCCCCCATTACCTGGCCGCGAGTGCGATACCGCTCTTATGCCCAGGAGCGTCCCCTGCCCCCCCCCCTTTTTTAAATTCAACTTTAATATATTGTTTTTTTTTTGCGGAGTGTGTGTGCTATATGTATTAAAGTATATATATAAGTGGTCAGGGTGCCTGGAAAGGTATAGCGAAATCGGAGAGAGGGGAGAAAGGGCTGGATGGGGTGTTCTGGCAAAAAATTATGCATTACTTCTTGCCGTGTGTGAAAATATACATATCTATGCATATATAAGTAGGCACTTACATATATGTCTACTTATATATGTGTATATGCTGTGTATATATATTTACAGTAAAGTCAGGTACTCTGTTTTATAAAAGTACTTACAACTTGCCTCAGTGGAAATAAAGTTTAAGCATATATTGCTAAGAGTACAGCCTAGCACTTGAGCTGTATCGGTAATACACGTGTACAGGTTAGGTTTTATCAATCCCTTCTGTACTCCTTTGCAAAATGTAAGTTACAGTAGATGATGTCATGTTGCAGGTTCAACGTATTTATGTAAATATAGGTTTGGGAAGGGAGGGAGTGGGCAAATGCTGTCAGACTTCTCAGATGAATTGCTAATAAAAATGGATGCTGTTATGCAACATTAGAAAGATTGTACAGGAATACCCGCAGACCCGTATAAAAAAGGTGGCAGAGACATATGACAGATGGAGTCAATGGAAAATATGTTCCTCTTGATGTGTTGTGCATACAAATGCCAGGACTTAAACGCATTCAGTTAAAAGCAGATCGTACTTTAAAAGCCATGCTAGTTAACTAAGACAAATTGGGGTCTTGCATTATATATTAGAACATAAAAAAATGTAAGATACATTTGCTTATATTTTCATATAAAATGAATAAAATGCTAAGCTTTTGTGTCTTTTTGTAGTTTATGTAAGCCAAAATGTTTTGATAGTTTTTCCAATATTGAAAGAGGTAGAAACATAAGAACTGAAAGAAAAAGAAAAATGGGCTTTTCACCAAAGCCATGAAAACAGTTACTAAAATTTATGCTTTGATAGACTATTTTGTCTTTGTAGAGGCTTTTCATTCATTGTGTATTTCTGATTATATATATGATACTAAGAATCTGTGAAATGTTCATGCTGTGTATAGCTTTGATTATACACATATATATATAATCTATATATAGATTATATATATATAGGTATAGCAAATGTTTTTCTCTAATAGTTGGGTTGTACGTGCAGTTGCACATTTTCTCTGCGCTATATTGTTTGTTTTCATTTTTTTTCCTGAACAAAACATGGGTGTAGTTAGTTTAACCTAACAAAACATTTGGAGTGATTGGCCCATATATATTTAAAAGGAAAAGAAATACCTCTTCCAATGTGACAACCATTGAAGACATTGAATTTACATACTGCAGTTATTATTTATACCCAAGTGGTACAAATTTCTGTTGTTCAGCAGGCAATCTGTCAAGTGTTTAAAAAAAGTATTAAAAGACATTTTGTCACTTTTTAAAGAGAATTTTGTACTAATATATATGGTAATTAGTCTATTTTCATCTATATTTAACATGTACCTTAAGAGGTGTTGTGTGTGTTTTTGATCATCTTCTGGATGGTTGTTACCTTATTTTCCTCCATTTCGGGTGGGAGCTGAGCTAACAAGAGCATGAAACACAAAAGCTGGTTAAAACGAAGCACAACTTGCTTTTTTTTCTGTTTTGCGATGTGTCTTACTTTGTTTCTGCCTCCTGTTTCAACTTGCTATTACTCAAATTTTTACAGTATTACTGTGTGCAGTTACTATGAAGTTACAAGATTATTACAGCATAATATAATTAGCATATGGGGCAGAGCCCCAGATTTTTTCTTTTTTTTTGTTATTCATCAACTATGAATTCAGGCAAGTTATGATGTCAAACCAAAGCCAGTGGCATTGCCGTTATTCTGAACATCAATTTTATATGAATTTATGAAACTGGCATGAAATTAATGAACATTTGTACTGAAATGCGTATATGTTGCACACGTACAATCTGAGGAATCCATTGCACGTCCACCTTGAATGAATTTAAAAATTCAATTAAACCAAAACCTGAAGAGTAGAATAACATGCATCCATACAAATCCCAACTTATTCTTGCTCAGAAATTCATGGCACAGTAACTAAAATATGTTGTTTCCTTTGTGATAAGAAAGTACTAAATTGGCTGCATTCATACTCTGTTAGAGCTGTATCCCGTGTCTCAAAACAAAATTTTGAACCCAGTTGTGAAGTGTACAATAAGTACACATAATTTTAAAGCACAAGTTGTCAGGCATGAAATTCATTTGCTTCTAAGGTATATATATCAGTCTAACTGGGATCCTATGTCTCTGCTTCTGCTTGTGCCGCTTTTTTGCTTGCATCCACTCTGAATTTCTGTAAAATTTTGAATCATGGTTCGGGAGCAATCCCTGGGATTGATGTTTTTACATGTAGGGTTCCTCAAAAAATTTGGGTAATGGCTTTTCATATTTTTTTTAACCAAAGACACAAAGCAATCTTTTTTTCTTATTTTGGGGGATTGGGGTTAATTCAGTGTTTTTCACTGATACAGTGTCTAAAGAAATGACCTGGTTTTGTTATGTAAGGTGCAGGTACCTCAAATTGACCCATCCAGTACCTCAAATAATCTATGAATGAGTCTGTTTGATGAGAGAGGGTGTAAGATGACCCAATTGCATGTAAAAAAAGAGTGTAAAACACATTGTATTGGTCTGGGATACATTGTATAATCAAAACAAGACACTCTTGTTGTTCCATCTGGTTTGCTGTTTTCTTTTTTCTGAATAAGTTGTTACCATTAAAAATAAATATATTAATAAAATATACAAAAAAAACAGTAACAAATGTAGCTTGTATAAAACTAAAAAGGGGAATGTTTAAAGTCAAAAGTAAAAGAGGCTCACAGCGGCATAAGCTGGACTTTGTCGCCACTTGAAGACAAGATGTTATTAAATTAAACCACATCTCTGTATCTCAAGGGACTTCATTCAGCTGTCTGTAGTGACAAAATGGAAATTAAATAAAGTTTCTCCTGCTGGAAAAAGGTATTTGTATTTTGCAGAGAATTCAGTAAAGTTACTGGCTTTCTTAGTTACCATGTGTTTGTGTGTGATTTATTTGAGTTTTGTCAGTTTACTTCATGATTCTAACAAATGCAATATATTTAGTTTATACAAGGGAACAGTATAATATAAATACGCCATAGTGATGTAATACAAGTTACAATTATTCATGTATGTGATGAGTTGCACCAGGCAGTGGACACTTTGCATATCATGCTAGTATATCACTGTGCACACACACACACACACAATTACACAGTCAGAGCAAATTTACAGCTCTCCCAAAGCCAAGGGCAGGACACAATCCTGGAAGTGTGAGGCCACAGTGCTATCCAATGCATCACTGTGTTTCCTCCTCATTCATCCTTTTCTTATTGCACTTTTTATGTCTTATTGAAACATTTTATATTAAGACAAAAGTTTTGCTTCATAAAAGGAAACCTATTATATTACTCCAGACAGTCTACACAGTATATTCTAACAAGTTTTGTTCTCAGTATTCTGTTATAAAACTGTATCTGATCAGTAGGCATTTGCAATTACTTTCTCAGACAGTTCTGGTTGATGAAAAATTGTCTTTTCAAACTCAAAAGTTTTCTTTTTTTTTCCTTAAGTAATTCTTAGTAATTTTTTAAGTCCTATCGTGTGTGTGTGTGTGTGTGTGTGTGTGTGTGTGTTAGTTAGTTACGTTTATTACCATAATAATGATTGTCATGTTCTTCCTAAATTGTGATTATACCAAGGGTCTGCCATTAGATCTATTGCAGGATATGCAAAATACATAGTATTAAAACATGGTCAAGGTCAAGTTAAGTATCTACTCTGGGGAGGAACACATAGCAGAGATCAGCATACTGTACAGGCTGATCCCCAGAGATGGGACAGTGTTAAGGCCATTTTACATATCTGACACTACATTACTTACAACCCACCAAAAAATGTGCCCATCTGTGGCCATAGGGCAGGGGGGAGGGAGATGGAAATAGAGTAAGCAGATGCCATCCAATCAACCAACACAAAGCTGGACTCAATGAAAAAATATGGAATGATTGAATTAGGATTTTTTTAATAGCCTTATCGTTCATTATTACGTATCATTACAGGTTTTCATATATATTTGGGTAACAGGTAATTTGCCCGTTTGCCTGAAACATGTTTTCTGGCATCAAACAAGAGCGTGTTGAGGAATTCAGTGGTCACCTCATCAGCAGACCTTGGAGCACATCATTCTGAAGTGTGACACATGCCTACCAGCTCCAAGAACCCTCAAATAATTCTCCTGGGCCCGACAATATTCAATCCAGCTTTACGAGATACAAGGCAGCCATGCATCATTTTTTTCACTTTTACATAATTTAGAAATTGATAGAAAGGAGATATTGTAGATTTTCTGTTTCCACCATAGCAGATTTAATATGTTAGAGGGTTATTCGTTATTTCAAGCGTTTAGCGCTAATGGAGATGGTGTCCAAGTAGGCTCTGGGAAATATGCTTGGCTGCACCTGCTACCCATGCTCTTGGGGATTTGTCTAAGGACACAACCATGTTATTAAACATCTAAAAATAACATGATATGTGATATTTGCTTTAAATTAAATTTGCCTTTATTATTTCAGCTCATTTTCAAAAAAAAAAAAAAAAAAAAAGAATGGAGAAAAACACATGACAGATTGAGAATGTTATTGCACGAAACATTGAAGGCATTGTACATTTGATTAATATATTCATAAATTCATTTATTTATTGATTTACTCAAAGTGTGGTTGTGCTGTGGCTCTGACTGTGGCCACTCTTAGGATGGAAATGTAACAGGCACTTGAAATGACATTTAAAACCTGTTTATTAAGTCCCAGTATATCACATATTGGAAGTTAGATAATAAGGAATGCAACACCAAAACCCTGGGTAATACTACAAGCAATGGCTAAACCGATTTGGCCCTGCTAGCTGGTGTGACCTTCTGATCCATGTTTTGTGCTTATGCTTCATAGATAATTGTTTTTGCAGTCAGGGTGGGACCAAAGAATAATGTTAGAAAATATTCGCTGCATACGGAGTGCAAAACAGTAAAAGAATGATTCACATTATTGGCAAAATAGGAGTAGCTCAGCTCACCTTTACAACTGTATATTATAAGATGGTAGTATGGACATCAATTCAAGAACCACTTTTTATATCATCACAACATATATCTAAACTGTAATTCTTGTGCTGGCAGTGGGTAATTGCATCCCATTTTTGCATTTTCATTGTGTCAGCCTTATCTCACTGTATCTCTCACTCATCTTTCAAAGAGGTACTTAAAGATTAACATAAACGTTTATCAAATGGCTTAGCTATTTATGTATGATGACTCCAAACTCCAAACGCACAAATTATGGGCCTGGGAATTTTACTGAAAGTCCCCAGTTGGAATTAAGCGGTTTTTTAAGTTGAGGGGACCATTTTTCAGGTGCCACAAAGATCTATGAATGCAATCAAAAAAGGAAAAAACGCCAAAAGTGTCGTATTTTTCTTTGGTTATTTATGGTTAAGGTTAGGGCTGGGTAGGGGTTAAGGTCGTCATGTTTTGATTAGAGTTTTCTCCAAAGAAATGATTAGAGAGTCTCCATAAAGATATAATTACAAGTGTGTGTGTGTGTGTGTGTGTGTGTGTGTGCGCGCGCGCGCCCCCCATGGTGAAACATGAAACATACCGTAATATTGGTTATACGTACTGTAAATACAAATACAATAAACACATGTCCACAACACAATAAAATATTTATGTGTGTAGCTACAGCATTTATTTTCGTACACTATTTATAATAATAATATTGTACAAAACAATTTTTGCGAGTTTGCATTGTAGTCTGTAAATGTGCAGTGTAGTGATTTAAAGAATTAAAATCGCAAATATAACGCAAATTATACGTTATGGTGATTAGCTAGTCTTTTTGATTTTTTTGTTGGGGGTGCTTTTTAGCCTACTATACAAAATGATTAACGGTCAACAGAAAAAAAAAATGTATAGATGTCTCGAAATTCAATTATATGTGTAATTATAATTGAGCATGAGTGTTTCTTGTTGATTTCATAAATACTGATTTATTATTAACGAATATTTCAGATAATTTCAAGCAATTGATTTGTGATGTATGAAGTTCAACACACTTTATCATTACATTCGAGTATCATTTTAATTCGTGGCTTTGTTGTGAAATATACCTTTCTACACTATCTATATTTTCTGCGCGAAGAGTTTGTGCCTGTGGCCACACTAGATGTCGCCATCTACAAACGATTCATTTAAGCATCCTATACAACCTGAAGATTTAAACACAACTTTCACCTAAACGAGATCATGTAAATGGAGAGGCAATCGCAAAAAAGATATAAAGACATATATACGCCTCTAATGGTAACCTATCTATCTATCTATCTATCTATCTATCTATCTATCTATCGATCGGATCTTTATTACTGTACATACGTCTTGCACGGCAAACGGGATAAAGTGTGGTGACGCAGCACATACGTATACCGATAGGCCTACTTTAAATGAAAAACTTAGTGTATCAGTATAGGCATATATATTTCATTACAAATACGGTAAAGCAGAAAAGAGCTGTCACATATAAAATCCGTTACGCAGTAAACTAATGTATTCTGCTTATATTGAAAACAGATAAACTAATGTAGTTTTTGTAAGATTTTCGCAACAACAACGCCAACACGTATACAGGGACAGTATTATTGCTATGACCATTTAATAATACCCAATTATAGGAATTTAATGGAAATTAATAGCACACATAAATCAATAATGGCACTTTGTTACGATGGTTTCCTCTGTTGTATCAATTACTAGACAAACTTGTTTGTCGTTAGTACAAGAATTCCAGATTTATATTTTGATCATCATAGATGCATATCACCCCACTTATGTCACAACGAACTCTTCTATGTAGCGTACGAAATGGTCCATAGATGTGGATAGATAGAGTAAACTGAATTGTTTAAAAATACTGGGCAAAAAGTAATTCTTGCAGTATCCATAACCGCGATAAAAGCGCTTTGTTAATGCTCTACAAGGATCAAATTACAAATGTTCAATAATGTTGAAAAATCTTGTAAATTTTGACAAATGCCTTTGTAAAAAACAACAACAACAATAATAATAACAACAATAATAATAATAACGTATAGCACTTAGCAAGATTTTGATGAATACGATAAGACTTTTACAGAGAATTACTCTAAATGTGTATTTCTTTTAGGTTATAATTAGGCAATAGATATATGCATGCGAATATTAAGAAGGAATGTTGTAGGTTGTGGTATACTGTAGGTTGTACGTTCACTCAACTTGAAAGGCAGGTACCGTGAACTGTGTAGGACGAAAGTGAATGCCAATAACTGGACCCCCCCCCCCGGAGAATATGTTAATAATCGCCGTTATTCACTCGATTACTCTGCGTAATTATGGGTAAAACAATCGTGTTATGTATACGTTTATTTTCACAGTATTACATTTGTAACTTATATGCATTGATATTAAATTAATCTTAGTACAAAGAATAACATTTAAATATCATTGATTCCATAGATTTGCACGTTAAGGATCTGCATCTCCCTAACAACAACAACAACAACAATAATAATAATAATAATAATAATAATAATAATACACACTCAGTAACCAGCTGGCTTTGTGAGAATGGCGCAGCAGACGTTTCATTATGCACGGGTAATATCCACAGGAAGTACAGATTCATCAGCTTCGTATCACATACAGGAAATATACTGATTCAATAAAAATATAATACATTTTTAAAGATAATAATTAGGTATTTGGGGGTACTCCATGAAAATAAAACGAAGAGATCATCCACAGTACAGAAATTTCTCCGGCTGGTAGAGAACCGATTTACATATTTAAATGCACTAATTTCCTTGTTGTATTTAAATACGACTGTACAGTACGTAGTAGCTATGCATGTCTACGTCACTGAACCTGACCTCACTATAAAACGTGTATGCAATTGTTAAGTGGGTAGTACAGTACTTAGAACGTGCATGAAGCGTTTGAAATTGAAGCGCAATATTTTGATTGTAGTGATTTTCGTTTAATAGATATCATTGTATGTTCTAAGCCTTACATAACTTCACTATAAAAGTTCAACTAACACATCAAAAGATCGTTATACCAGATGAGAGAGTAGTACTCTAGTATTACCAGAAAGTGGACATAACTGCCTTAGGCGTGTCTTTTATTATTACTGGTGTATTTATAGGTCAGATAATCCAGTGGCCTTCATAATCAATAAGGACTACGTCGGACAAAAAACGTTCGTTTTATATCCCGCTGGGCGAGTCCAGATCCATCACCTTCATGCACTTTTCCTGCTATGCTGATCCTATGCTGAACTGGTGTAATATACAATTAATTAATACAATTGGTGTAATACAATTATCAAGACATTTAATAAAGGTTTCGCCAGTATTCCTGATTTGACACAGCCAAGACTTTTTTTCATTTTTATGACTGTAATTTCTAAACGTTAATAATAACTGCTTCCCCATCTTAAAAAATAAAACAATAAATCTGGATTAGTGACCTTGTAGATAGAGAAACGCTATATTTTTCAGAGTGTAGGTGCGTGGATAGCAAATACAGGCCTTTGTGTGAGTATGTGTCTTTTATTTTACTATTCAGCACGGAAAGAAAATTCCTTTCTGTTTGCAAGTACAAGTTGTAGAACAGCAAATTCGTTGCATCTTTCACTATAGAACTTGGATTAGCAAAAACGCTTAGTTCAATACAATAGATATACAATAGATCTAGAGTTTATATCCAACAAAAGAAAGTTTTTAATATTTCAGAGCACGTCGGGTCCCAGACACAGGGTAGGACCATTATTCGGGAATCCAAAAAACTTGTAGACACTCCATCCTCGTTGTGCAGTACTCCGCTCGGTGGACAAGGCAAAATCGTGTGGGCAAAGTTTCTGTACCGGCCTCCTTACACCCCGGCCCCGCCTTTCCTCTCTACATCATGTGGGTGGAATATGCTTCTGTTTGACTCAGAGCCACTAAACAAGTATAATGGGTTTAGTATTAGCGGCAATTTTAAACGGAAGGGTGGCAAGGGATGGCTGGATATTTGGTGAAGAAGGTTAGTGACATCCACGTACATGCTAACATGGCTTTTCCCCGGGGTGCTTTCTGATTCTTTACAGCACCTGCAATATAAGTTTAAAACAATTGGAAAATGTAAGTATTTTTTCCTCAGTTTTTCATACCTTCTGTTTTAAGTAGTGCCAAGACGCAACCAATCACAAGGATATGTAAACCTTTAATGGTCACGAACTGTGTGTTATAAATTATTTAAAAATAGTCGATTACAATACTCGGAAAATGTTGTGTTGTTTTGTAGGCTAAGTACCACATTTAATCTATTTATCAAATATTATGCTACAAAAAAAATAGTAGTAGGCCTATTTGATTTTTATTTTTTGTTTCTCGGATGGGACTATTACAAACGTGTGTTGTGTGTGATCTTTCTGCCAGGGCCATCAGTACTGTAAACCCTGCAGTCCACTATAAATGATACTCCATGGCTAAGCAGCCCACTGTACTACGGCTTTCCATCATTGTTGGCCAGTATCAATACTAAATTATTTTTGCAAATTGCGTGAATTACTATGGATAGATTTTTCGGTATTAATACAACATTCGGCCATTGTTTTGTAAAATGCAAGCAATGGTTTTGTAATGATTTAGAAATGGAAATTATTAGACGTGCTTCGATTAAGTATGTAGTTGATTTTTTTACATTTTAATAGCACAGGGCTGGTGATATACGCAGGCTAAACGACAACTAAATATATATTTTAAAGTGCAATAATTAGCTGTTTGATGGTAAGTAAAATGCCTACCGCATGTGAAATTGATCCCGTTTCCTTACTGACGTCACGAAGCCGTGATTTAACAACCCCCTTGTTAATTGCATCGCATGTTTAAGGAAATAAGTGAAATACACAGCCCTGAAACATATGCATAATTAGTTATTTGACATTTTGATGTTTGGTTTGATTTCAGGAAAGACAAAACAAAAAGTACTATAATAGTATAAACATGTAGCTACTAATACGTGGGCATGATTTAAACCATTACAAGTCATTACTGAATAATTCATTGGTGTAGATACAGTAGTTTATACAGCCATTTTCCCCATTCTTGTAATGATATTCAGTCTACCATTGTGAAAGTGGCACCAATAAAAACCGAAATGAGGCTGCAACCTCATTAAAGATGTTTCATTTGCACTTTTAATTTGGAATACACCTGCTCTTCCTGGTCGACTCTAACCTGTATTCTACTGTTGTCTACATATTGTTGTCTCAAAGAATATGCATTTCTGATGTGTAATCATTACCCAATGCTTTTGTTAATTTCAATTGCAAAGGAAGATTACAAAAAAAATCCCAAAACTTGAAATGGGTCCAGGGACACAATATTTGTGTGTGAAGAAATAATTCAGTTGGTGGATTCAGTAAGTTGCAATCACCCCACCTCTGAGCGAATGGAAAATATATCTATGATCCACAGTTTCATGAAGGACATTAAAACTTAACTCATAAATATGTAAAATATGATGAAATTTTCCATGTACATGTTCGTAAGGCATCGACGTACAATATTTTAAGTCCATATAACAGGCCAATCTGAAACATACCGACCGGCAGGTATATATTTCGAAAGCGGTATACGTTTTCATACAGACCGGAATGGATAATTCTATTTCCTTAATTTAGTCACATATACAGTAGTACGGTATAATGAAATATGGCACAAGCAGAGCAACTTATAATCGCGCCTTACCCCGTAAGTAGTGCAACGGTTTCGCGTCTAGGGTGTTAAATTACGTTTTTGGTTGGGTTAATCCAAGGTGGAAACCACACTTTCAAGAGTTTTTTTCTTCAATTGCCAACAAACTAAAAGGGTATTACGGATCGTGTGTATGCATACTTCACATGCATAGCGCCTTTTCCCTCTCACACGTATATTAAAAACGTTCATATTACGTTAATATTAATGATTGTAGCCGGCAGAACAGACCCCATGCATACATGAATACAGTGTATGATTACATTTAGATTATTTATAAATGTTAGTTTGCTGCTGTACTGCATGAGATTGCAGCTGGATCATGCGACCATGAGTAGCCTACCTATACAATACTGCCGATGCCGTCTATTGGTTTAGATAAGCTTGCAACTCATTACAGCAATCAAACAACAAAAAACAAAATTGCCAGTATTACAATACATCGACTGACAGTACTATTCGGACCAGCTTTTCCACTAAAGAGACCTGGCTCCATGCCTCAGCTTTCTTATCGCTGACACTGAGAAGGAAATTCAGCCTGGCACGTTGCACGGTCCGATCCGATACGTTATCCACCCTCCAAATGACTTTTTTGCCAGTCTGGATATTAAAACGGATCTTCATTGGCAACAAAATGAATATTTTAAGGCTATGAAATCATTTAATCTCCATCCTCTTTTCTTCTTTGCCTTTCGAGAATGCTTGTAGGGCAATTATTCCAGTGCGATTGATAATGGCGGGAGGAGTATGCTTTTCCCTTGTACATATAGATATAAACGTGTATTTAAGGCATCTGATGGTACCATCATTACCGTATATTCCCGCGGATCGAGACCTTTGACCTCATCGGGTTGGTCCAGATTTTGGCACTGCAAATCCCCCTCCCCCTCCTTTCAGTGATGGCCCTTTTTTCCTTCTTTCAGACCGTTGGCAGCGGCAAGCCAGCAGGACGGCATCTTCGTCCTCCCAGCTCTCGTGGCTATGTGAAATAAATCCTGTATTTCTCCCAAAATCATACGGTTCTTTACGTGCAAGCTGCCTTACGCCGTTTGGCTAAACGATCTCTGCATAATTTCAAACGATCGCTGTTTGATCTTTGTTCGGTACTTTTTTCTGGAACCGGAATTTTTTTCTTCAAATAACCTCTTGGCTGGCTATGCTGGATATTGCTGATGCCACCGCGACTTAAGAGAGGCAAATGGAACCTTTGTGAGTGATGCAATTTACAATGCAAATGCAGGCCCTCTGCAAGGATTAATGCACATTGCTCAGCTGTTTCGTACTGCATCCCAGCACTTATAATTAATATGCGAATATTGTATATTCTGTGGAATTATGCGTCCTTTTGGAATTCTGTTTCCTTTAGGGATTCTTTGGTCCTGGGAATTGGGGAGGGGAAAGAGGGAGTTAAACTTCATGCCAAACTTTAAATGGACGTGGCCCTAATGTTGGGATTTTGAAATTATATTTTTATTTTTGGAGAAGGTTATTGAAGCTGCCTTGGCTTTAACTGTTTCAGAACATTTGGGCAAAATCGCTCTCCAACATGGGAACTACAAACATTATTATTATTGCATTGATTCATAACTTTTGAGAGGAATATCGATGAAGGATGGGAAGTTAGTTGTTATCTTTGGTTATCTAGCTGTATGAGTGTGATGGTCTTCATAAAGCTAGATAACCGAAAGTAAAAACTGCTTCCAGGATCATCGCGGGTGCTGAAAGGATGTTTTAAACTATGAATGAAGCGCGTGTTACTGCTTCCTGGCATCAGTGTTTCAAAGGCAACTACCGCAACTGGTAAACATATTAAAATTGTGACGGTCATTCCACACCATATGCATTTCAGTGCGTTTATATTACATGAATAAATGGGCCTGTTGTTTCTGTAATTTGTTATGTAATTACAAAAAAGCGCACAGGCTAAAATGTAAATCTGTCGATTGCGTTGTCTAAATACATCTGGTATTTTAGTAATGCATCTTCAATGCTTACATCTAACATAAACGCATGTCCATTCGAGTTTTTTTTTTACTTCTACTCAGCGGTGCTCCAAATGCAATATAGTGCTGAAAGGATGCAATAAATGGTTTGCGTTCTGTTTAAGATATCTTCAAGCATTAAACAGATTAGAAAACTGTCACAAAGAGTTCCAAATGTTCTGTCTCACAAAGTCGTAGCATCGAAAATGAAACAGACAATTACGGGAGGAACCCACGTGTGCGCCTCCCCTTTTTCAGGCATGATCGAGTCTATCCAGGAAACGCCACTGGCATCCCAAACTGAAATAATTAGGTCGTATATAGACCTGACAAAACTGGGAAAGGGATGGGGAGTGGGGAATATGGGGCTGGCCTTGCTTAATTGATTCCGTTAAACGTAATGCAGGAGATGTGAACGACTGGACGCTCTCATTCCCACGCTCGAGGGCAAGTGGCAGTTCTATGTTCATAGCGGATATGACAGACAGTGCTGTCAGATCTGGGGTGGAGGAGACGTAGGGTCATTAAAAAACATCAAGTGCACCAGACCGATCTGCATGACTTAAAGTCTCGACGTTTTCTCAACCTTGGCAATCCCAGCCTTACAGAGGCGTCTCTTTTCAAAATCAGTTTTAAAACCATATATGCCCGGTTATAATTTATAACACGATCTGTTGACTTAATTAACACAAATGCGTCCATCTTAATGGCGACTGCTCGTTCATCACTGAAAACCGCAGCTCCTATTAAACACGAAAAAGTAAGATTTATTAAATACATGTTTTGAAATGTCTTCTCTGAGAAATGTCTTCTGGTTGTTGAACTTGGGGGGGGCGGTTATAGCCATTTCGAAGTCTTATTTTTTCTTGATCTACCTTATAAGAATGCTAAATTGTACATTCTTAGTTCAGATTTACTGACAACTAGAAAAACTGCATGTCTATATACTGTATACTGAAACGGTGACATTTACATACATAATTATTAGAAAGGAGATGCATTTGGAGATAGCTAAGTAAACAGCTTTTGACATGAAGGCACGTGCCAGGCCCTGTGGTTAAAGAAGACTTACCTAGTAACTTAGAGACATACAGCTTATGTTCACTGCATTATTATTATTATTATTATTATTATTATTATTATTATTATTATTATTATTTGAGTACAAAAGTATTGGTTAAATATGCCAGGGGTGCTCGGTTGGTTATATACATTAAACAGTACGTGGTGTCTAGTTCAGAGTTAAGGTTGGTGGTATTTTAGTCTTTTATCTCGAAATTGTGGAGGTTACCATTGGCTACGACAAGTTAATAAAGACCATTAAACCGTTTTTAACGGCTGCTGGTGCTTCTGTTTTATAATGATTTGTGGTATCTGGCACTTGACGAAAGGTCAATATTTTAAATTCGATTCGTTTATATTTTGTCACAGTGTTAAAAGCATAACAAGCTTTGCCAGAGTTAATGATTACATATTCCCACATTACGTTAAACGTAAATTACTATATGAAATCGCGTCTGTGTAAAACACACGACGTTATTTTTATACTCATGGCTATTATGGAAAATAAATATGGTGAACCCCATGGCAGATCTTGGTTAACTTTGCATTTTTGAACTACCAATTTATGTTAAGTAGGATGAACTTTGGGCCACCTCTTGCCCACAGCAGCGTAAAGGATTCAAGTCCAATGTTAAAAGCATCTGAATTTAACACCATCTGGGAGAAAAGGTCCCACCCCGACTTTCTCACACCGTCAGACAAAACTAGTGTCTCTTTTTCGGGTCCTTGTCTAAGCTGGCGTACAATGCCAGGTCATTATACATTTGCTGAGAGAAAATTTGAGAACACAATATGGCTAACCAGTGAAAGACTAAGTTTCTTTGTGCCCGGTTAAGTCGATTGAAATCTTCGTCGCGAGCCTGTGAATGGTGACATTGTTTTCCTGACTGGGCCTGCAGTAAATGTCAGCGTATTGTAAAGAAAACCTTAAAGTCTGCAAATAGCTCACCAAATCTTATATTTCGCAGTAGAGGAATATGATTGCAATAGCTCGGAATAAAAAAAACCATACCTTTTTATTGGATGTTAGGTTTTGCAACGGTTTTCACGATGTAATGGGATTCTTATTGTTATCTTTTGATATGACTTTTTTTTTTTTCTTTAAATCAAGCACAAATACAGTTATACAAATTGCAAGTTAATCATGCTGGATTTTTATGTATTTGAATAGGCCTATAATAAATACCAAGAGTTGGAAGTCGTTTTTGGTGCGGTTATTATTAATTGTTACAAATACAAATGTTTCTTTATTTACACTTTTGTCCAGCAACAGGATTTGATTAGTCTTATATTATTTGCAGGATATAGGTACGGTGTTGTTTTCCAGTATAAGTCTGATGTTGTCTAGCCAGGAAAACTGGATTGAATTGTAACATATTCAGTATATTATTAGAAATAAACACATTTGTATATATTTATGTATAGGTCAGTTAAGCATAACAATGTAGTTGGTAAACTCTTTTGAAATTATTCATGTAGGATGCATTTGTTTATTGACATATATAAGCATGTTTTCCATGTACCTATTGGGAGAGTTTTCTTCAGCTAAAATCTTCATAAATAGAACAGCACTAAGGATATGAAAATATGGCTTGTCTTCAATGCTGGGTCATCCTTTTCCAAATTTTGCAATAGGTGTAATTTGCTATTAGCAAAGTGTGCTTTTTTGCCTTGTTTCTTTGTGTATAAGGTAAACTGTAATTGTTTGTGCCAAATGTACAGTCTTAGGAAGCCATTATTGTCACGTGATCTGTAGAACAGCATAGTCACAGAGATGGGAGTAGTCATTGTGAAGTGTTTTTTCTTTTTACGATGGTTGAGCAAGCGTTCTGTTTCTCTTTATTGAAGAGGCTCATGCTGCATAACTGCAGAATGACTCATATAATGCATCACAGGATGCTTTAAGAATGGTGTACTTTGTTAGATTACATAGTTTGTTTTAAATGTACTGTTACAGTCAGGTGGTTTTCTTGTTTATCATAAATAGCAGTTGGTTTATGGTTATACATATTTTGTGTTAGAAATTGGTATTCATACCAAAATTAGTGCAACTTCTTGAATAGTAATATTAGGATTTTCAAGTAGGCAATGAAACTAAAAGGTGTATCTTCTCAGACTTGTTAAAAATTTGGTGTAAATTATTAGAATTACAGGAAATAAGGAATGGAGTTATAGTCCCTCACAAGCATCGAACCAGCCGCGTAAAAACCAGGGGGAGTGGGGGTGGTGTTTTCGTCTCCAAGATTTAATTTGACTTCAATCGTCCCCCATAAAAATAGACCTTTACATATTTAGCACAAACCTGAAAATTTATGCCCATTCATTCACATATTGGGAGGAATGCAGCAGTATTCCAGGACAGCAAAATTTGTCAGCCATTAATGGCATGATTGTCCAGATGTCAGAGGGAAGTTCTGTTTTGTTGTCACAAGAAAGTTTTTCAGAAATAAAGAGTCACTTTTTTAATGAACACATTTATCGTGCCGATATCCTGTTGTAGTGCAGAGACCTGATGGAGATAAAACCTGTGCCTTATCTGGCTGATAAAAATTTAAACTAGACAGTTTTTGACTAATTTTGTTGCATTTTAACCATTTATATACCCACTAACCTTCAGTTTCAAGTAGGTAGCAACAGGATGACTGGAAGCATGCATTCTGAAAAGTAAAAAAAAAAAACTATATGCAGATGTTAAACAAGCTGCGAGAATTTTTACACACACTCTGTTCGGGGTCTACTTTATTGCTTGTAGAGGGCTTTTCCTCCAATTGGTGTTACCATGGTAACAGGAGATGAGCTCACAGTGTGCTCCCTTGCATCAGCAGCACTTGTGTATGTAATTGGGTAAAGCTCACAATCTGGTTCTGAACTGGTGCTGAGAAAGAACAAGTTGCCAATAGTATGTTTATATTCAGTACATCTATGACTATTTTCCCTCCATTCATCTTCTAGTTATGTATCTTAGTTATGGACACAAGGGACCCTGGAGCACATATGAGGCTGCATATGGCACTGGGGTACACCCTGGGTACACTTTGGATGACCAGTAGGGGTGATTTCATAAATCAAAACCCATCTGATGGCAAACTATATGTTTTGTCTTTAAGTTCATCATGTTCAAAATTTGTTCAGTATCAGCACCACCCATAATAATCCTAGATCAATAATTATAATTTATGTGCTCTGGCCTATTGTATCACCTCATAATGTTTTCTCTGTACCCCTGCTGCATGAAAATGGGTTTAGAATAATGTAGAATTTAATTTCACTCTAACATATTCGCTTACCCGTATAGCACTTTATTTTTTTGAAACAATATTGTATTGATAGCATATTCTTAATAAGGATTCCTAAAGAACAAATTAACAGAGGAAAGGTCCAGATTATCTTAAAATTGTGGAAAGCCATTTAATGGTATCATGCACGGCCATTTGAACTTCTGGTAGGTTATAGGGGGGATTACTGAGTGTCCATGCTGTGCCTATATCGCTTGTCTTCCTTCAGTCCTCTCGTCTTGGGTGAATGGGCTCTCTGCATGTTGCTAGATGGTTCATTCTTTGTATAAAAATGTCTCTTTATTTTTTTTCTAAAACTTATTTACTGTTCACCAAGATGTTATCATAAATTTTCCTTTTCTTTCTTTCTTTCTTTTTTCTTTCTGTTTTATACTTTTATACTAATTTCATGGATTTTAGCAGTTTTCTGAAATTGAATTGAAGTTTTTACACAATCTGATTTATAACTTTAAATAATACTGCCATGATTTCATCTCCTGTACCATTGGTATTTAACCCCCAGATGACAACAATCTCTTCATTGTAAATTTTTGAGTTCAAAACTTATTTGTGAAGAATTCTTTGTGACTTACATTGGTAATATAGGAAATTGATTTAGCATATACAATCACATTTTTACTGACTGTTAGTCTATTTTTAAGGGTTTTCTTTTTAACTGATTTTATATTGTTAAAGTAGTAAGAAACATGAGTGCTTGACATTTTATTGAGCCACCTCACTTTTATTATGTAAATATCCATCTGCAAAATAAATTGCCTTTCAAATACTGAAATCCATTTTGTGAACAACATCTAAATAATATATTGCAAATCAATTCAACCTTTATTTGTACGTATTAATGACTAGATAGCAATGCATCATGCACGTTTACAAGTGAAAACAAATTTTCAAGTTACAGTGTATTAGGAGAAGACCTCCCTCACTGATGCTGGATTACTTCAGTCTGTGTTGAGTTACACCTAAATTTATAGTCAGACAGCAAAGCCTGACATAATCACTTGTACTCCTACAGGCAGTCTTTTGCTTTTAAAGGTTTGGATGTCTGCCAGACTTGAAATCTGCATTTCACAAGCAATGTATTTAATTATTAAATGTTTATTTTTTGATTGTTGAAGAGTCACAGTGAATCTCTTTTGCTGAATTGAGAATGTCAATGCTTTTTGAAAACAGCATTGATAACTACCACTCACCGACCAGTCAGGTATCAATGACAAATGAATTTGTTGCCAAATTTTGACACCAACTGTCATTACACGTAAAATAGATGTTTCTAAATTCTTATGTTGCAAATGTATTAGAAATGTATCACCTTAAATATGGATTTCAATAAATAATAAAGGATCCACTTATAGAAATGCTTAAAATAGACAGATACTTATACATAATTACTACATTACACTGAGCCCTACAAAAAGTGAAAGGAAAATAAGGATGGTTTAACAGGCAACAACTCTATTATTATTTTATAAATATATTAATTATACATTCCGTGAGGAAAAAAAGACATGTAAGTGCATACCTTTCTATTATTTGAAAATTTCAAAATTAATTTTAAAATACCCTTGTTAGAGTAAAGGATAAAATAAACATGATACTTTGCTTAGAGAGTCAACATTTCTTTATGGTGCCTCCATCTTAAGGCTTTGCAGCAGTCAATGTGACGGCATAGACCTAAAATGTCTGCCTGGTTTGCATGTGTCAGTAAACAATGAGGGAGCATGCTGTGAAAGGCTATTATTTAATTACTGCCACCGCCATCCATGCATACCAAATGGCACATATTCAGCCATAATTCCCCCATTTGCTGTCACATGCATGGTTTTGCTCATGGCACCATTTGCCATGCTGTCTGCAAACACATTTGCGTACCATTGTCATTTGATGACGGCTAAGCAGTCGTATGAACATACATGAGTTCCAGTGGCTTTTGTATGACTTAGTGTTTTTTCTTACTTATTGATCTCCCCATATACCATGTTGCATTCACACTAGTTTCATTGACGGTTGCGGAAACTGATCATTTGAATAGTGTGTCTCAGGCCAGATATTAGCTATTCTTGATTTGTTTTCTGTTTAAGGTGTGTATTATTTGCACCTGTTTTTTTAATCAGATCAGCATTGGATATATATTTTAATCTCCATAATCCTGGGGGGCATGGGGGGGAGCTGTTGCTGTACTTCTTAAAATTTGCTGAATTGTTGTTTTAAATGGTTTGAGAATTATTGATGTTTAATTGTTTTTGATACTAGGTATGGGACAGCTAATTGTGTTTCTATACCAGCTAGGGAATGGTCTGCTTTATGAAATATTAAAATAATATTTAATCATCAATAAAAGATTCCTGATTAATCGGATTAAATGATTTTAAAAATAGTACAGTGGTTAATTTTAAACAGATGTTTGGATGCTTGTTTCTGACACTGTATGATTAACAGTCAGCTTGGTACTGTGCACTTTATTTTATTTTTTATATCATAATTCAATATAATAGCCATTTGTTTGCTCTTCATGCTATTCATTTTTTTGTTGCTCCCCCAAAGTTCATTTGTTCAGAATCTGAATTTAAAATTCTGCTTTGATTTAACAGTTAATAAGCTTCTAAATCGGAAAAAGGTAGATAACTAAGGGTGGAAGTGGATAATGTACAATGGTGATACAATGCCAGTGCATTTCCAATGGAAATAGAGGACATTTTAATATCCTCCATCCTTGTATTATGTATCACATTCAGTTACTCCACATAACAATCACATAAAAGAAAATATAAATAGTTTATATTTATGTTATGTAATTAAATATGTTGCCATTTTTGGAACTTACCTGTCAGAATGGACTTAATCTCATTTTTTACAGATATGTGATATATGGCTTTAACAGAGAAGGGCTAGCTTTGCATCAGTGAGGTGTTGGCTTCCTGTAATAGAATTGTATGTTTGGAGCTGCATGAAAAATGTGGCACCATATTTTTGGCTCGATTTTGTGAACTGTTGCAGAAATGTAGCTGTCATGCATTTTTATTTCTGCATATTATGCCAGCTGATTTTGTTTCAAGTATTCTGTTTCAAGGATTCTCAGGCACTTACCCTTAACTGTGTTTGTGTGTGAGACACTATGAGTAAGAGAGCGCCAAAATAAAGAGTACTAATAAAAACATGGAATAAAATGCTAGGTGACGGTTCACAAGGTGAAAGTTGCTGCTGCATCAGGAATCACACCCCAGACTGCTGAGGCAGGAAATTTTAGAGTATAATTAAATTTTTGCATGTCTCAGGCATCACTTGTCATAAGTGCATTGACTGTAAGTGCCTGGTCTTATGTCACATTTGAGATAAGTGTAATTGAAGACATACGGTAAAACACTGAGGCCTACTTTTCAGTGTTTTGAGCTTATTGTGAACTACCGTCTTGGAGAATGAATGTTGACACATTACATAAACATTTTTGCCTTTAAACCTTTTGTGCACTTCAGGTCGCAGAGGGTTATATGTATTTTTGTAATAGTATAGTTTATCCCTGATGTGATGCTGTGTTTTGTTCGAATTTTTTTAGCTACATCATGGCACATATAGTAATGTACTCACCATTTGTGTATGTTTTCTGTGTGATATATTTATATCCTATATAACTAACAATGCCTTCTAAAGAAATCTGATATTTGATGAGTTGTATGAATTCTGTTTTAATTTCTATACAATGCCCATCTTCATTGGTGTGTCTCCGTGTCTTCTCAAAATTTAAGTGTTTCAAGTCAGTGCTGGTGAAAGCTACAGTTATCCTTGCCATTTGTCATTAAAATGCAATGTGTAGCACATGTGCAACAAAAATCATAACTGACGAGGGACTTGCGCAACATATGATTAGACGAGCCATACAGGAAAGGCCTGGGCGGTGGAGTGTCTTCACCATAAGATCTCACAATATGCTGATACATGCAGTCTGGGCTACGTGAAACGCATAGCACAAGCATTCAGGTAAATCATTCTGGCACAACTCATGTCTCCTCTTTTCTCTTCTAACCTTTCTTGATATGAAGGTCTTAGTCCTGTGAATGTATCTTGAAATATTTTCCTGCAAGGTCTTTGATGTTATACAGAAATAGGAATATTCTGCAGTACTCACTTCTCTGTTTTGCATTCTTTAGTTGTTTAGTAGTTATGTTGTTTTGCTTTAACTTTTATCTTATGCAGATCGATGAATGGGAGCATATATATCATGCTGCAATAGTTAAAATAATGAGGTGTGGTTTTTTTGAAGGTTGTCATTCACCTTGACACTACGTTCATGAAATACATACTGCTTTAAAACTGCAATAATATTGGCTGTTTTAGCTGGATCAGAGATTCAAAGTATTAAACTGACATAATCATTGCCGCCCACGACATTCTGCATTCTAACACATTCAAAGTATTAAACATCAACTGCAATTAAATTCTCACTGTTGGCTAAATCGCAGGATTCTTAGGAGCATCGAGTAGGAGCATTAAAGTTTTGGTTATTTTAGAATCTTGTAATGCTTGTATTGAGTATCATCCACTGTCTGATGTACAGCCAGCAGTGAGGGTGAGCATAAACTGTAGTAGAGCATAGTTTCCCTGTCATCTCTGATTCATTTTTGCTGATAAACAGATGTGCTGCAATATTTCTGCACATGGGTGACTTTTTCATTCGTCAGTTTGTCTCAGAAATTGTTGCCATTGTTTGCCAACTATAAAATGCACAGTCAGCTTGCGTTGACACTATTTGCACATTTTTGTTTATACATGCATATGCCACAAACTACCATAATAATAAAGTATTATGTTATTTTTGGCGTATATAAGTTACATGAGTTGAAAAATATAATAGCCTTCGATCATTTTAAAATCATTTCAATAAAGGCAAACTGACAATTGTTTCTTGAAATATGTACTATCTGTATGGTCATGTTCTGAAAGTATTTGATTTTAGGTATTTGTAGCTTAGATCCTTATATTTTATGAAGTGTGTTTGCGTGCAAAGTGTGGAATTAAATTAATATTATTGTGCTGTATAGTGGTTGTGACCTGTGCATTTATCAAACTGTGGAGTTAAAGTCTAAAGTAAATGGCCAAATGGGATTTCATTGAAAAGTTCAATATTTTTGGTCATGAAGAACCACAAACCTTTTTAGATGACTTATCTGCAGTGCACACTGTGCATGGGTAGCCAGGAGGCTGTTATATCTGATATTAACCATTATTTTGAGACTGCCTTGGTGCCATAAGTGGAAAATGAATATCAAAATGACAAGAAGACCTATTGGGAAAGATAGCATTTTTGTGCAAAAAGCACGCCAATTGAAATTTGTTTGTAGGTGACATATAGCCTATAGGTTGCTTGCAGTCAAGGAAAGGGTGATGGCTCATTGGAAGAGAAGAAATAAATCGACCCATCTAAACATTTCCCTCAACAGCGACAGGTGTTGGTGAGTTGAGGGTCTAATGTTATGAAAACCTTGATATATTTTTGTGTTTGAATGTGCTTTGCATGCATTTGCATCTGTTATCACAGTACAAGAGTTGGTCAAAATACTGGACAAGACTGTCTCTGAAGGTCACTATTAATATGCAGTAGCTTCTTAAGGAAGTTTTGTTTTCCACTTTGTTTTACATTTAATGCCCGGGAAATTAAATTAGTCAGACGTTCTCTGTTTTTATAACGTATGCCGTTCTGGTTCACTGTATATTTGTTAACCATGCTATTTCCAACAATCTAATTGCAATATTCTGAGGCTAATATTGTTTTTGTAGTTTTGGAATTTAAAACCCTTATCACTAAAATTTGTGAGGTGTTGAAATTAGCAATACTGACTATAGCCCTTCATAGAATAAGCTTATCACATCATCCAATAATGGTCTCCATGACAATACTGACAGCAACAATAAAGATATTAAAAAGGTTCATGGTCACTTTTATTTACCTTACAGTACATTTACAGTTATACCTATATCTGTAACTAACAGACATATTATTAGTTAGTAAGAAATACCTAAGGTACAGTTTATTGCACATAAATTGGGCTGTTTGAGATCTACGTGTTGAACTTGAGGAATTTCCATTAGGATGAAAGAAGCTACATGCAATATAGTTACAATGCTGTGTGTAAACATATCAAGCCACCTTGCCTATAAGCCTATAAATGTCACATTTTCTCCACACAAATACAAGTCCTGATTTGATTGACTTTCTTTTACTTGTTGGAATATTCTGTACTTAACTGTAACTGGCCTGCTATGTAACAGTTTTCCTTGATCAGAAAAGGTGTTAGCTAACTCTTGGCTGCACTATGTTTCAATAGTTTTACAATAACGGAGAGAGAAATAAACTTTAGTTATTTGAATATTTCATGACTTTTATGATCACATACTGCAAACTTGAATATCAAATATGAAACTATTAGTTCAATTATATGATGATCTAGATATCAATGCATAATATGTCACTTTACAAAGGAAATTTTTATTTAACATTGTTTTAAAGTTATATCTGTAAAATTTGCAAGACAAAAACATGCAATTGGATGCAATATGCATGCAGGGAAATGATGACCATTAGCCCCTACAAGTCCTGAACCAATTATTTTTAAACGTAATCCAGATAAAGTGCATTAGGATTAGAAAAACCCAGGTAATTTTTTATTCCACACCTATATTAGCCAAACATTTAAATGTCCCACCCCAAAGGTCTGCAAATGAGCAAAGTAATTCTGTGTTCCTTTTTATCCTTTCTTGACTTCCTTCCTATGAAACAACATAACAGAACAATTTTAGGGTATACATACACACTGGGGGTGAGTGATATATGTTTTTGAAATGAAATTAGCCCGGAAAAAAAGGATGATAGGATAACACTTTTACCTTGTGTATATATACAACCAAACATTTCAAGCATATAATATCATACAACATCCAAAAATGTTTATGTTTGTCAGAGAGTCTGTAACATAAGCCATTAACCTATTTTTTTATAATTGTCCTTTGGGTGTTGAATTCAGTATACAGCTGACAGTTTGTTAGTACTAATGTTGATCATTAAAAAACGGTAATACAGGATAATGAGGTCTAGAAAATTCTGTGTTAAATTCAAATTGATCCAAGGCAAATCTTAGCTTCTATCTGTCCTGCGACTTTGTTGTGTTGACAGCTTTAAAATTTGGACAAAGTACAAAATAAAATGTAATCACACAATAATGATGCGGGACAGTGTTTTCAATATTGGAAGTAAGTACATATTTATTTGTGGATGGGGTCTTTGTGCAAGCCGCAGGTACTTAAACGCAGCAGCGCGTCTCTGCTTGTTTATGTTCTTTCTTCCATTTAATTCACTGGGAAAACAATGTATTTTTTTAGTGCTGTATATATTTCCATAAAGATCAATGATTTGTTTGTAGCACCACATGAAAGGGAATGGAACGTTAAAATGGCGCGTCTGCTGCCATGGGAATGATGTGTTTGTGGGTGTGCGGCACATGAGCAGGGGCCTCGCGGCAGCCACAATATGTTGAGGCCCCTGCACAATGAGGGACAGGAGGGATGGAGGGATGCAGGCAGACACTTACAATAATGCAGAATACCGTTAACATTCCTGCATGTCTAATGGAAGTTCTGCAGCAGCAGCGGCAGCCCTCACCCGGGGCGATAGCAGAAGACACTGACACCAGACAATGACTGGGCTCAGTGAGCGTTTGTGGCAGGCCATCAGCATTAAGCCCAACCTTAATGATTTATTAATATGCGGCAGCCTAATCTGCATATCAGACCCTTAATGCATCCATCCACAGAGCGGCAACGCCGTCTGGTGAGCTGCAGAGAAAGTGGCTGCGAGATCAGGGACGCCGGCCTGGCGTGCAAGCTCTTGGTACGCAGGCCGCCTCGTGGGAAAAGGAACATAACCGATTACATAACACGCGTGTGGGACTTCAGGCAAACTGATCAACGTATATACGCGCAGTATA
>JAODJW010000040.1:24205007-24218061 GCA_026777045.1 Hyperopisus bebe
GTTTGACATATTATTATATTTGTATGACATATGTAATATTAAGTTTTTATATAGACCCTTTATATAGACCCTTTATTCAGTATGTATACATGTGGGCTTGGAAAATGACTGCTAATACTGACCTGTCCAGCGCTGACGGAAAACTGGCTGCTGTTGTGTTTCTAATTAGACAGATCAAATAGGTATCCTTACATCATTTTAACATTTTCTGCTAATATGAACCATGTTCATGTTGTGCGATTCATTATCTTTTATCACACAGCCCTTGAAAACATGCCTCAAGCTTATAAACAATAGACGTAAGCTTTGTGTGCTACACGCACAAATGTGTATGAGGCAGGCTCAACCTAACTTACATTACACTCCTTTTGTGCTGCTGAATGTCCTTGTGGTGTCTGAATGCCCTTTGGGAATAAATTCCAGTGGAAGACTTTGGCAGATCAGTTAACTTTTAATTATGTAAACTCCTATTCATAAAACCCAGACCTGATGGTATTATTTACTATTTCCATTGAAAGTGTATACAAACTATATTAAGTGACAAGAAAGAAAAAAAAGTCTTCTGATAACTGGTGCTGGACTTGTATTTCTACACTATGCTCTGATCTTCTGACCTGCTGTAGTGAGGTAAGGTGAGATATGTTTCCTTGACATAGAACTCTAGTGATGAGAGCAAAGTGGGGACAGATCTGAGATAAGTATAGCTCCACATTCGATCTGCGTGGGAAAAGGCCACTTTCTACAGGGTTGCTTTTGTCTTCTATAATTGTTCATGTTTTCTGGGTATGAGCGTAATTTGTTAAGCCTAAGCATGTTTCAGTAGTTTCATGTAACAGACATAGGTGCTTTGGGAAGGTGTCTGCACGTGCCACGTATGTGGCCCCCTGTCCGGTGTTGAATGTTGGCACCATTTCTGGATTTGCTGCACCTGCTGTGTGCCCTTTCTTGCTTGTTTCCATAGCAATCAAGATTCATAATGCTTCATTATCACATTTACGGTCTTTCGATTTCACACAAACCCACACACCCCCATCATTGACAGAATACTGGTTTCTTGCCATTTTATAATTTCTTGCTTCGTGTTTACAGTATATTATGTCAAAATATATCTATCATTTATTTCATAGGTAGTTTAATTACATGGTAATTATTTCAGCTTGTCTTTGCACTTCTACAAATATAATGAAATAAATATTTGAAATAGCAGCCTATTTTCTCATATCTATTTCAAGATGTATTTACACTATGACACAATGTAAAAATATTACCTTTAGTTTAGCTTTTTTTCTTCTTTTGTTAGCCCAAAGTACCAGCATAAGCGACCACACAATAACATGATTCTTTAGTACCACACAGTTATAGTGAAAGTCTTTTGTGCCCTTGGATAAGGGAGGCTGAAGCTCTTCCCACAGCATCCTTTGTTTAACAGTTGCATTTAGAATTCAAAACTACACTTTAAAGACTGCGCACACACAGTGACGATGGAGGGGGAAAGGACACCACCAGAGCTGCTCAGCAGAGCACAATAAAAATGGCAGAAGGGGCATCTGAACTTAGGCTGAATGTAATAGCGCCACAGCATCCAAATAATTCCGTCATATCCCTCAGTGTTGAATAGCATCAGCCAATCAGCTCACTCCGTGGTGCATGATCCCGCCTACCTTCCCCTGCAGCAAGCAACCCCCTCGACCTCTCCCTGCCTTCTGTGTCACTCCTACTGTTCCATCTAGACAGCAGCTCCTCACATCCAAATGTGGAATCCAAATATGTCTCTATTATTATGTACATCCACTGTTCACCACACTCACACAACAGTCTCTGCTCATCTCCAAACTGCTGCTCAGTATACTGATGCTGGTACCCGACCACCACAAATAGCCATGGGATTTACACTGGTAGGCAATGTCTTTAAACATTATTTTTACTGATAAGTAAAAGTAGTAAAATAATGTAAAGATAGAATGTGATTTAAATGGTATTTATATCATGGCAAATTGATACCCTACCACCCCCACACTGTCTGTAAAGACACATTCATGTGCTGAGTGGTTGGGGAGGGGGGGACTTTCAAACAAAGAAATAGCCCACACTGCTGATGCAGAAGCCCCAGCTGTGATGGCGGAGCCATGGGAATGAGAGCTGGTGGAGTTCAAGGTCATCTCCAGCACTCAGCCACTAGGGCCACAGTGCCAGTTCCCGCCACTGCCTTCAGACTCTCAAGGGTTCTTCCCTGGGACAAGGGAGGGACTAGCCGGTTGATTCCATTGATGTTCAGCATGTGTCTCAAGCACTACAGTGTCATAATGCAGCTTAAGGTGATGAAAGGCGTAAACTAAAACAAAGTGAGATGTCGTTAGTCTTGGATTGGTGTGTATTATTTTCGATTACTTTGTCAGCTAATGTGACTAATGATGGTACTGAGCAAATGTATTTCAGGACAGCAACTAGAGAAAATGGGGATTATGGTTGACAAATTATATTTTAGTTAATAGGACACTAAGGAAGGCAAAAAGTACTTTAAAAATGATACAGGTTAAAAATATGAAATCTATGACTAGGTCAAGGAGAAAAATTGGAAAAGTTACATTTATGACTGGGTCAAGGAGGAGTCTATGATATCTTTTGTGTAATAGTATATAAATGGAAGCACAAATGGCCGTCCTCTTGTAAGGTCTAACCCTGTGTTTTCTCTCATGTATTGCAGTTTTAGACAGGGAAGACGTCTGTACACTTAATTTCCGTTACTCTGTTGTTTACCTATGTACTTGAATCTGCACTCAGTGGCGTAGGACAGAGTTTGATATTGGGGTTGGGGTGGCACAACTTAATCATTTAAACGTAAAGTTATTTTTCTTGAAGATATGAATGAAACCAGATTAATTATTGGGGGTACATGTCACCCTGTTAAAACTTAAATAAACTTTATACTGATTCAAGATGCTTTTTGTCTCATAAAGGTAGCTATAGTGCATTATACATGAGAGCGTCATAAGGCAGCCACAATGCATAATAAACATGGCTATAATTTATGCCTTTTTATAAATGCCTGTTTATAATGCTTTAATAATGCATTATAAGCATCATGAATGTGTTGATAAGTTACCAAAAACATGGCCTAAACTGTTGCCAAAATCTGATTGAATTTGATATACAAATTAGTTTTTCAAGGTGAACATGACTAAATCTGTTAATTGCATATAAAGTTTTTGTACAGATATAGAAGTGTTATTGACTTTTCGGTTTCGTCTCTGTGACATAGAGAAGATGAGATATTTTTTTGCTATTCTCCTTTAGATAAAACTCAGGGCCACCATCATCCCACGAAGCTAAACACAATCAAGTCTGACATATTTCAGTTTTGGTTGGATACAAATCAGTAAGACAATGGTAGAGAATTTTGATGTACCCTCCGCCCAGTTTAAAACTGAAACTTCCCACATTCTGTGTGCCTTTCAAAGTCCTTTGTAAGAGGAAGAGGATGAATGGAGCGTACGAGAGGATAAAGCTAGTTTAATTTGAAAATCTCACCGGCACATTAGATGGTGTGGGCTCATTGTGATCAGAGGTCGACCTTGTGGTTTCCTATGGTTTGAAGCTAATTGTTTTCGTCAGGACAGGCAACGTCTGCGAGTCCACTGCAGTGTCCCACCAGCAAGGCTCCAGTAACTGAGCCAGGCTGTGTAGAATGGGCCCACTTTGTAGCAACTCAGCAGGCTCAAACACCACCTATTCTGCTCCTCAAACTGTCATGCATAACAACTTTATTGTGCTAAATTAAACTTGAAAGCAAGCAAAGACCAAGGGATAGAGAGGGTATGAGAACAGAGTGCTGGCAGTGCCGGAAAAAGGGAGTCTTGGAAAACTGAGCTTGAAAAAGGAATAAAAGACGAGGCCCTAGGAACCCAGCATATTGTTTCACTCTGGAGTATGATTCCCATACTAGGGGGTTCAACATGATGAAAATGGTGAATGGGATCTACATTTATTCAAATAGGGTTATTATTTATTTATTTATTTTAGAGGGTCTCAGACATCTTGATTTCAGAAAAATGTCACTTCATTGATGATGATTTATGAAAATGAATCTGCAAGTACCAGTACAGTTATTTGTGGTCAGCAAGGCAAAATAGTGTTAGCCATCTTAAGAACTGTTCCCCAGAAAGAACTGCAAGTGTGGGGAAAAAGTCAGTTTTAATACGTCTGCTTTTTTTCCTGGACGGTGACCTTCCCTACCAGCATAATGAATTACATAACTTTCTTTTTATATTAAAAATAAAAAAGATAAAGGGCCTAGGTTCAACTGCTGGTCCACACAGTGTTTCTCATTGTGTTCTCTGCTGGTTTGCTAATACCCATCATTAGCTCCATGGATCATGTCCTCACCCTGATCACCTGGAGGGAAGAGTTCACCAATCGCATTAACTTAGACAGAAGCGTGATCTCTGAGAATGGCGGCCACAAATCTGATACTTGTCTGCAGTTCTGCAAAGAATCAACAAAGGCTGAACTCTACCCATTATATCCCAGTGTGCTTCCCACGAGAGACCTGTAGTAAAAAAAAAGTGTATCAGATTTCCTGCCCGTGCAGATTTAGACAATTTTTACATAGTTTTTCATTTTTAAATGAATGTATTATCTAAATCTAAAATATTTTTATGAATTTTAGCTTAAGTATGTCACACCTCCAAAAATGTATGCAGTCTTGCATTAAAAGCCTTCACATAATTTCTTGATCGGCTTGTATTTTTTTGTATGTTTACTGCAATGTACCATTTTTCTTCATGTTTATTTGAACTTCTTGGAATATATCAAAATGTACTTAACTAGTTTATGTAGAATGTTTATGATAGGTGAAGCAGACAGTACTGAGCAGGACTACAACCACCTGGAAAATGGTGTTCTTTTTTAAAACAGAATGTAGAATTTTGGAGGGAAAATCCCTCTTAGCTCAGCCTCTTGCTCTTTTGAAAGTAAAACAAAATTCCAGTTAAAGTACTTATGCTTTAAGTTTAAACACTCACCATTATTCTGCTGTAACCAGACTCCCTACCGAAGGGTTTGATCTTCTATTTGGAGATGAAAGGGTTTTCCTGGCAGAGATAAACTAGGGTCAGAGGACAGGCTTTCCTCTTGTGTACCTGTTGCAATGAGATTGTCTGTCTGGAACTCAGGTGTGAACAAAAGAGCTTGATGGCTAATAGTAGCTGATTACAAGAATGAGGAGATAGCAAAATAGTGTATCTGTGTTTTATGTATTGCTTAACAGGACTTTAAACATAACTCTTTGTATATATGTTTTTATTTAATTAATTTTATCTGTTCCAGTTTTTTTAAGTTTTAGGGCTGCAGAATTTTCTGGCCCCAATGTTTATAGTAGTACTTTATTTATTTATTTTGTAGATGCTGTTAACAAAAGCAATGTATAAAGCAGGGTCAAGCAGGCCCTGGAGCAACTGCAGCTTAAGGCTAGGGCTACCATATTTGGTGAGATGAAAAAGAGGATGTGTCCAGAGATCAACATTTTAGTGAGATTTCATGTTCATCAACCAATCAGGTAGTTCTACCCTTATGAATATTAACAAGTTTTCCCTATAACCACCCTGTAAAATGAAAATTTGCATCTGGGAAAACCCGGATGTATAGTAACCATATAGTTAACGCTAGTTTTACAATCTACACACAATGGACACAATATACTTGTATACAAGTCTTTTTCAATAAATGTCTCAAAACGCTAAGCTAAAGTTTGTTAAACTGCAAGCAAACGATATTGACTGTTCACGAGAGAACAAAGTGGTTTCTGGAAGTTGACGTCACTCATGAGCAGCACAACATTTAGGGACATGTATATCATTTAATTTTTCAAGTAATGAGCCTTGCCACTGAGTGACTGCTGTATATTGAAAGTTGGTGCCTTTTCCTTCACTTGATATTCCACTGTATCTTGCAACATCGGGTCATATGGATTGCAGCGCTTAACTAACTAAGTTAGTTATAGAAAATGTAGGGCAGAAATGTATGAGTAGTGTTTTGTTTTCCATCCCTTGTTCTAGTAATGCTTAAATAAGCGCAATGTGTTTTTTTCTGTTTTGGTGACAATGGGTACATTACTCTACTGGACAATGAAAATGTCCTACTTTGTGTCTCATAGTTTTAAAAAGAAATGGGTAGACTCTTTGCCCTGCTTATGTAACATGTCACCATGGTGTCCAAGAACCTGGCAGGTTGACACATTAGCTATCATTCTCATTGTTGTATCCATACAGACAGTACCAAGAGTAAAGCATTCGGTCATCCCATTTAACAACAAAGCTTTGCCAAACTAAGACACAACTAATGTAGCTGCTTTTTTTGAAAAGAGCAGTTTCCATCAAATTGATTTGCCTGTGATACCTTGAGTATTACAGTTTGCAAAAATAGTATGCTAATGTCTTCAATGCATCATGCGGCTTCCGCTTCTGATAGACTTAAACATGGAAGGGTGCGTCTGAGATTTTTATGCGACCATTTCTGTTGTGATAAACATACTGCATTTACATGAGAATAATTACCACATCGAATTTGCTGTCCAGCGCCTATGGGTTTTTTATGTGGGGTTAGCACAAGCGGAGAATGCTGTTATTTAAAAGAGAGAAGAAGAGAAAGAGAAAGGAAACAACTAATGAATGAAATGGGATAGAAGCAACTCTTTATTTTCTTCTTTCAGCATCAGTCAGACAGTGTCATTTAGTGTTGCAGGATGTGCAACAGAAATACCCTCTATTTGAGTAAGATCCCAACTTTTGTTTTAATTTCTGATTTATTGTTACTGTTTTGCTTATGAGATTTATGCTTTATGTGTTCTGTACATTGTAATGTATGAAAAATTGCTTTAATATTTTTAAGACATACTTAATACTTAAAGCCATACTCGTGACTTTTTTCATCGCAAAGAACACTCTGAAACTGTTGCCACAAATCCACAAAAATCCATCTGTATGTCTAAACAATTGCAATTGCATTAAACACATAATTTCCCCATATCTCACTGGTATCATATTTTGAAACTCATACTTTACAAACAGTGTAAAATTTAACTGCTCCAAAGGTTGACCATTATGATGCACCACGAAGGTTTTTCTAGTGCATTATAGATGAGAGCTTCATAGACCATTCATAATCCATAATAAACATGGCAATAATGTCTTATGCCTTTTTATAAATAGTTATAGCGTTTATAATACTTTGTGAATGTAATATAATGCATTATGAAGGTATCTATAGTGCATTATAATGACTGCTTGGAATAGTGTTACAAAAAAAACCTTTTGTACATTGCTTGTAATTGTTTATTAATAATTTATAAAGTGTTACAACCTAATTAATAACCTGATAATAAACCATTCGTAATTCTTTTATAATGACAGTCTTATTTTAAAGTGGTACCAATTGATGAATGCCTATTTTCCCTGTATCATTTCCTATGAAGACAGAAAGGTGGGCTAAAAATGCATTTAAATTTAATGAGAAGTAAAACGCTTCTTGAGTTTTTGTTGTGCTTTAACATCGTATCCAGCCAGAGAGGGTCAGCAGGCTCAGTGTCCGTCTTACAGAGCGGCATCGTGTGCTTCTGATGGTGTATGTGTCTCAGAGTATCCATGACAACGCTCAAGCATGCCAAGGATGTACCAATGCTATTCTCCTAAGGGCAAAGGGAGTTATTTATAGGATGCAGAATGAATTATAATAATTACAAATTATTTACATTTTATCTGTTATCTCTTTTATCCACACAGTTGGTAGCCACAGTATTTTTAATACTGTATCATATCACATTATGCATTTGGTATACGTTTAATGTTTATCACATTATATTATCTTCTAAAAAAATGAAAATCAAGAATGGGTGAAATGGGACCAGGAAAAGAGGAAATGACACTATTTCATCAAGCACCAAGATTAAGAAAGCATATAATAATAATAATAATAATAATAATAATAATAATAATAATAATAATAATGCCCAACAACCTTGTACTGCATAAATGGATACGGAAAATAGATGAATGTATAATGAAGCTTTATGCCAAACAACCACAAACTGCAAAATCATAGAGAAAAATTAATAGATGAGTGAGTATATATAGGCAAAAGTCAGGATTTGTGATAAATTATTTCACTCAATCCAATTTACAAATAAAATGGTTTATCTGTTTTTAACCTCAATTATAAATATTCATAATGCACCTTTCACTGTTCTGCTTAATTTGTCAAAAAAGCTCATAATTAGTTGAGCCTGAATGGATCTAGGAGCCTCACATACACTGTTGTGCATAGCCTTGCTGTCTGCTTCACATCATCTATAACAATGCTGATGTTAGATGCTTATGAGGCACCTTGGTGTCTCAGTGAGTAGCACTGTTGCCTCACCCCTTCTAGGTTTGGCATTTGGATCCAACATCCCAGGCCTTATAGAATCATCACACAGGATTTCTTGTTTAGCCAGATAACTTGTCAGATTTAAGGTAGTCTGGGCTAAATGTAAGTGAATGAAGATTTAAACTGGGATACCTTAAATCTGACAAGTTATCTAGCCCTTTGTGTATGTGGAGTTTGCATGTTCTCCTTATGTGTCTGTACCCTGTGACAGACTGGTTTGCTTTGTAACCTGTGCCCTATTTTGCCTGGGAAAGGATCCATGACAATGAACAATCAGTGTTGTTGCTATTATTTATAGAGTAGGTTCATGTAAATCACGGATGGCATTGTGGCTCCATGAATTGTTCAGTTGCCTCATGCTACCAGAGTTGGATGTTTTAGTCCTACTTTGGTTTGTGTGTTTGTAAGGTTGGGCCAGGCAGTTAATCAAATTTTAATCTGTTATGATTTTGGATTTTGATGATTATCGAGACAAGATTATTATTGTGCCGCATTTCATTTTGCAGTGATACTCCATTTTATGCAGCGCACCCCCTTCCAGCCCCTTTTTATTTGTTTCTCACTTTAATTATATTTAGAGTTCAAGGAAATCCACTGTAAAAAGACAATTTTTAAAATAAAGTTCAGTAAATGCGTGATATTTCCAAAGTGAACGAGTGATCATGGTAAATAATCATGATCTCAGTATTGACCAAAACAATCGTAATGATTTTTGCCATAATCATGCAGCCCTACTGTACAGTTTGTATGTCCTCCTTAGGCGCCAGTTTCAGATCTGTCTCAACCAAGAACCTTTGTAGCTCCTGGCCACTTTCTTGTGTCATTTTCACACCACAGAACAGTAACTGGGACCTTTATACTAAATAAGCACGAAAGACGCAAAAAGTCCTTGGGTTAAACTTCTCTCATAATTTCTTACAAAAACAGCACAACTACACCAAAGCAATGGAGTAAATAAGTAATAAATAAGCTGTTTTGTTTGTTATTTGTTAGTAACTGGGGGGATCGATTGTGATCAAAATGAGACACAGCCTTTTATTTATAATTTAATTTGGTCTGTATGACCTGCGACATGTTCGTGATTCTTATTAAATCTGGGCAGTAGATTGATCTTGTGTTTTCCACAGAATAAAAAAAAAAATATGTAAAGTTGTCCCACTAATAAATGGCAGCAAGTTTCACCTACAGCATTAGTGAATATTAGACAAAAATTATAAGATTGTCTGTATATGTCTGCCCTGCGATAAGCTTGCATCAACACGGGGATGTGTCCTGTTGTGCAAGCCCCCTCTAACCAGGATCACGGTGTGTGGTTAGAAGATGGATGAAATATATAAGTGATTAATAGCGCAAATTTTCTTTCAAAGTAACATGCAGGTTTGATGTCTGTTATTAGTCCATCTTTAAAAACAGCCGGCCCTGAACTGGGTGACAGAGAAAGGTTCAGGAAGCACAAGGCAGAGGTATATGATACCCTGGATGGAATGTTGCAGTGGATGGGCACATGCTCAGAAACAGATGGTGATGTACCTGTCGGCATGTTTTTGGACTTGGGGGGGGAGCCTGGAGTACCCTAAGGAAACTGTAAGAAACATGGGGGAAGTACTTAAAAATACTTAATCTATAAAGCCAGGCATCCATTTCACATTTAAGATTTAATAAGTTTATAGCAATGCCCATACTGTTTATATTGCAAATAGGCTCTATGATGTCCTGCACTTGATGGCCAAGGGTAAAATGTCTTCAGTGAAGCTTTTCATTGCTAGTTTGGCATTATTTTACCCCCATTGCCAAAGGTGGTGGAGCACAGAGATCTTGGAAAATCGAGAAATATAATGGGGGTATATCTATAATAATAAATAAATAATGGGGGTATATCTCATAATAGAATACATATGTGTCTGTCTGTACATTTTGCTGTTGTTTCTGTTAAATACAGAAGAGAACATTTTGACATTTTGGATTCCATGTATGATAAACCCCATTTCTGGAAAAGTTCAGGTATTTTCTAAAATGCAATGAAATGTATGTACAGTAATTTGAGAATTCTCTCTGAACCTTAATTTAAATGACAAAAGTACAAAGAAATCACTTGTAATGCAGTGCTGACCAGTTTGATTGTATTTTCTTAATATAAATTATTGGGACAGGTGAAAAATAACTGTGTAAAGTTCTTAGAGAAATCAACATTTTCAGAACACAATAATATAGTGAAATATGAGAATTTTCAATCAGTTCAAAATAAACATTTTAAGAATTTAATTCTTTCACCATCCACAGTACATAATATTGTGAAAAGATTCAGGGAATCCGGAGAAATCACTGCTTAAGGTGCATGATTTTCAAGCATTGTATGAGATACCATCTTGCTACTGTGATAAATATAGCCATGTGGGCTTCAGAAAACTGTTGCCTGTTGAAGTCTGCCTCTGAATCTAGAAATGCAACCTAAAACTCTGTTATGCAAGGAGGAAGCCATGCATCAGTTCTATGAAGAAACAATGCAAAGTTCTCTGGGAGTTCATGTGAGATGGACCAAACACAGTGGAAACATGTGTTGTGGTCAGATGAATCCACGTTTCAGCTTGTTTTCTGAGAAAATGGACATTGAGTTCTCTGTGTCAAAGACACAAAGGACCATCCTGATTGTTATAAGCAAAAGGTGTAAAAGCCAGCATCTATTATGGTATGGAGGTGCATTGGTACTCACAATGTGGGTGACTTGCATATTTATACTATTGATACAGAGGCATATGTTGGGATTTTGGAGAGACATATGTTGTCATCAAGGGATCGTCTTCAAGTGGGATGCCCATGGTTATTCCGGCAAGAAAATGCCAGGCCTCATTCTGCACACACTAAGACAACATGGCTTCATAGACACAGAGTATGTGTGTTTGATTGCTCTGCCAGCTGTGTAGATCTATCTCCTGTTGAAAATGTATAGTGCATCCTAAAGAGGAGAGTCAGAAAATGGGTACAATGGACTGTTGAGCAACTGGAGTCTTGTATCAAGGAAAAATTCCACTTGCAACAATTATTATTCTCTGTTAAATTAAAAAGTGCAATTAAGAGGAAAGGTGTTATGACGCAATGGTTTACATAACCCTGTCCCCATGTTTTTTGAGTGTATTGCAGGCATCAAATTCTAAATTTCATATACAAAAAACAATGAAGTTGTTCAGTAAAAACACTGAAATTTTTTTCTTTGTACTCTTGTCAGTTGAATAAAGGTATTTTGAATTATCTAACTTGCTCATTTGTTTGATTTTAACTGATATTACAGCTTACGGACAACTGGCACTTATGAACGGACTGACCTACAGCCTATTATTATTATTATTATTATTATTATTATTATTATTATTATTATTATTATTATGTATTGTATAGTTATTATTCTGAATTACCTAAAAATGTGACTCAGGGACTCAGGGAATGGATCTCATTCATAACCTGGGGACAGCCTGTACAGCATCACAGGAAGTCTATTAATTGAAATTCAAAGGAATTTCAAAAGAAATATAAGAAATTTCACACACATGGTGTTGGAGAGAGGAAAAAAATAATGTATTGCCATTACTATGCACTGCCACATGTATATCACGGTGCTGTCATCAGTTTTTACTGATTGGAAAAATGAAGCATAATATCCAAGCCAAAGTTATTTGCCCAAGGTCAAACAGCAGATCGACATATGATCTTGCTTGTCATATGCAAGTTTTCTCACCAAACAGAGCACCTCTCCCACAGACATCTTTTAATCTGTCATCATTGTATTTTACTTCAGGGCATGGTATTTTGGGAGGGGGCAACAGGTATGTTCATTTAAAGGGAAACTCTTTACTGTGTTAAGTAAAATATTACATTTGGTCTTACCTAGGAAGACAGGGAAGGCATGCGTTCTGTTTCTTGAATAATAAGGTACCTGTTTGACCGTCAGACATCTGTCACATTGTTTTGCATGTTGGTGTGCTTTCATTTGCATTTTTTTTCTTTTTCACTGTTATTTATAAAATGTAAAAGGATCTCTAAGCACACTTCTCTGGATCAGCTTTTTATTAATCTAACAATGTAACTTATTTTTAAGACACACTACAACTAGTGGACAAACAAATAAATGAAATGGGGAAACATCAAATTGCTAACATGCATCAAATTACCAATGTATATATAACTTCTATCGACAAATTTGCCTTTGCTTTTTTTATAATCTACAAAAATAGATTTCACATTGTACTAATGGCATGGCTCATGGTCCGAAGTATCAGGTAATGCTACAGACCTGATTAAAGCAATATGACCACACACTAATGTTCCTTGCATTTGTTTGCTTTTATTTTTGAATTGTGCATTGCAGAGCTGACTGTCGCTCAGTTAAGAAATACATTAAAATATTGTTTCAGTTTGTTTTTAAAATTATTTTCAGTACAGTAAGAGCAACATGGTATGATGAATGTCATGCATATTGTAAAGCATCATGAAGAGGCTTCCTTGTGTACTTTTAAGAGTTTACCCATGTAGCTTCTGTTACTCCAAACACACATACACGCACACACAGAAATACACTCACCTAAAGGATTATTAGGAACACCATACTAATACGGTGTTTGACCCCCTTTCGCCTTCAGAACTG
>JAODJW010000040.1:24218252-24231892 GCA_026777045.1 Hyperopisus bebe
ATGTGATTGGTTGATTAGATAATTGCACTAATGAGAAATTGAACAGGTGTTCCTAATAATCCTTTAGGTGAGTGTATGTCTGTATTCTTATCTTTGTGGGGACTGTGTATTCATTTCTATGGGAAAAACCCTAATCCCCGCCATGACAATCTTAACCCCTACCCAGCCCTAACCTTAACCTTAAGTACCCAAATAAAATAATTCTGGCTTTTTTAGTTTTTTGAATATAGTCACAGATTGTCCCCACACCATCACAATAACAGGTTTTTATCACATGTCATTGGCTCAGTTCAGTTGCACTGCTTCTGAAACCTTCCAAAACAATCAAACACTAACCTTTGGACCATTTGCAAGATTTTTTTTTTGTTTGTTTTTAACAGTGCAACAGAATTAAAATGCCTTGTTAGCTAGTCCAAATTCAAGGACTTTGTATGGTTTACTCTGGCTAATGTAAAGTTACTTGCATTATTCCCACAAATCAGATATTTCAGACTGAATATTTATAAGGAGAGATTGAAAAACCATGACCCTGTAGCCTGTGTGGTGGAGTAACTTTGTGGTTAGAAGGCCTACTCTTGCCTCTCACCTCCTGAGTTTCAAATTCCATCTTCAATGAGTGTATGTCAGTTTGTTTGCTATCCTCATGCCACGTGGGTTTACTTCCTCAATTGAAAGATACGTATTTCAACTAACCGTCATCTCTAAATTGCCCAGAGTGTGTGACTGTGTGCCCTGTAATGGACTGGAACCTCGTCCAGGGGGTGTCTTTGCTTTGTGCCCTATCCTGAAACAAGTGGATTATGTAATAGATGCCAAAACTCTCAGTGAATTTTAGTCACTGTGAAAGGCATTGGTAGCATTAATTATATATTGGCAATAACATTTCATGCCTTTTCTCCACTATAAAGCTAAATATTAAAAATATCACATGTACGTTAATTCAGTTACTTAATCACTATACTTTCATATGGAGCACTGCAAAAATGGTTCAGAATGACTTAGCTTTGTTTCTTGTCCACAGCTTCTATAGTTTCTAGAAACTTGATACGATAAGACCTTGTTTAAAAAAATAGTGATATCTGATAAAATGGCTTGTGTAGCCTTTGTGAAAAAATGTATCTGTCAGGCACAGACGTTCTCAGAGGGCCGTTTGAAAAACTCTTATCAGGTCTTATCAGGTTAAAGAATGTCATGTAAGGAAATACATGTGAGAGCCGTTAATAAAATAAAACGAAATAAAAAGTTGATGTGAGATGTGAATAATGAATCATGTCACTATTATAGTTGACCAAAAATGCCATAAATCCTTTTTATGTTTGCAGTGTTTGATCGTAAAACAAAATGATAATGATAATTCTGATGTTTGTAACTGTCAGTGCCCTATGGCCAGTATTTTTCTTTAATGGAAGACATTGTGTAGACATTGCTGTGTCTATTTTATCAGTAACCTATGAGCTAGCCACATCTTAAGTATTTATTTTTTGTGTTTTGTTTACCACTTCCCTGTCCAGACCTTCTTATTCCTAAAAATGACACACCCCAATAAATCTTTCCTCTCCTGTCTAATTGTCATGTCATGTACTTCTATTTTCCTGTTGCAACCAGAAGGTTTCTCACACAAACAAATTGTTCAGCTGACATGACTCATTGCAAACAACTAAAACAGAACAAGCTTCACACCAAGACAGGTCCACATAAGCAAGTGTTGCTGTGAGATTTCTCAGATGCATATCTTCTTTTTGCTGCAGGCTTCCTGAAGGTAAGGTGACATCAATTCAGGAGAGGGAGACCATGAGGACTGCATGGTTCTCAAGCTTTTGATGGAAAAGTGCAGCCTTTCCACACTGGGGATACTTGTAAGTGCACCCAGCACTTACGGAGGAAACATCCTCAGTTGGTTTCACTTGCACGTTGGATATAGACGGAGGGCACTCTAAAATGTGCTGAGTACACTTTCATCTCTGGAAGTGCAATGAGAATAATGGTCTTGTCTTTCATAGTGTTCATCTGCAACAGCATTGAGAAGACAGACACTGATTTTCTTGAGCTGAATACTGGAATGTTTTTCACCCATGAATGAAAGAGGCGTACACAAAGACACTACACTGACCAGCTGTAACATAAAATTGCTGGTTTCTCAACTGAGTGGTGCACTAAAAAAACTTTTTTTTTCCTTTCCCGAGTTGTAAATTAGATTATGAACTGATCCTGTCTATTTTTACTGCAAAGTGGGCCTTTTTTTGTCCACATTTCTGGTCATGAAAAACAAAGATTTTTAACCACTTCACAATGTCGGGATTTACATGTGTGATGTATTTCATTAATTGTTTTATTGAAAAAAATAAAGGTAAGAAAAACACCATTCCACTGTTCTGGGTATTGTTCATTTTACTTACTTTTATGCAGCAAGTACTCCTTTCAAACCCTTTGTGATAAATTTCCAATTTGCATTTCTCATCAGAGCAGTTGTGTGATTCTCATAGTCACATTGTTTCACTTCAGATTTAGAATTGTTAAATGTGATCAAAGTTTTGACCTGGAGCTCCTGTCCAATTTGCATTAGTCTGTGTGCTAAGGTTGTCAGATATGATTCTTCATGACTCTTTGTGGCATCAGCCCATTTTCACTACCGTGTCATTAATTGGCCTATGCCATATCATGTACAGCAACTGGATATTTGTGATGAGAGATGGTCTGATGCATATGCCACATCTCCTTTTCTGTACCCATATGAGCTCCTGTCTTGCTATTATTTTTTCTGTTAGATTACATCATATTGTTGATTACCTCACAGCTGTTGGATTAGCCAGTGTGATCAAAATGATCTATGTAGGCAGGACAAAAGCAGGATTGATTTTTGTGGTGGTAACATACTCACAACTACACATTCTTTAGGGCTGCAGTATTATTCCCAGGAATAAACAGTGTGTGATTCTGTATCCATATAAAATTAAAAATACTTGCACATAATATCCAGGTATTGATTTTTCTGGTGATGTTAAATAGCAGTCAAATATGATGTGGTCAACTAATATAGTATTAACGTCAGTTCACAGCATTTGTATATATTATATGGTTTTACATTTGCAGAAATTAAAGACTTTGTGTATTTTGACACACATTAGTCAAGTATGTCTCTAAGAAAACCTATACAAGCACATGACAAGCCAAAAGCTCTGGTCAGTACATTTGGATGAAGTTCTCTTTTACATTACTGTATCTGTGCCTATGTCTAAAACTGGAAGATCCATATAATAGCTCTCCTATTAAAGAAATTATAATATACATAATAACTCAGATCACTAAAACATTTGATTTTTCTATTTTTCCAAAACATTTGATGTCTCTTTCAGATTTTCTAATACAGTTTTTAATAAAACATTTTTAGAATATAAAAATCTGCCTAAATATTATTTCACTAAATATATTGATATTAAACCAAGATTTATTGAACATTTTAAATTAAGAACCCCTCCATTTAAATAAGAACTGTAGAAAGCACTGTTGCATTTTTCAAGAACAACTGAATTGAAACAAAGACATGACTGAGCACTAGAAATCGGGCACTTTCTTACAAAATCAGGTTGGATTGATCCACAGTAATATTCCAAAAATTATAATTGTTTCATTTCAGCACTTTTAAAAAAATTCTTGATACATGAATTTGACCTTTAGGACGTTAAGCAAAGTCTATCTGACCTATGCTGAAGGTTTTAAGAAAGTTATGGATTTTTATGAACAGAACTTTGATTGAAAACAAGCAACTCTATATTGACTTTTGTGCTAATGCCAACAGGAAATCTTCTGAAGCAATGAAATAAGCTAAAGACGTGTATTTTCGTTACTTCTTACTGAAGTGTATTACAATGCCCTAAATGGTATTATTGTGCATGTGAGAACTTTCCACATTCAAATGATATTTGTTAAGGTGAAGTGAAGAATATTATTGTGTGTCTAGGTAAAAATTTAAAAAATAGTAAACCATAAACTAAAAAGGGTAATTTATATAGATGACTCAGTTAGTATAGCACCTGCTCTTGAGATTTTTATTTGAGCAGAAATTTCCTCTAACTTAAATCATAGGGCTCAATATAACATTCTCCAACAGAACAATTTGTTATTTTTATAGGTGAAATAACTATGCTGGTGCAGTCACCCTGCTAAGCCCATTCTCACTTTATTTCATCCCAAATTGTGTCAATATTTAAACAAATCTTGCCTAAAATAGCCATATCTGTCTAAAGGCAAATTACGGTCAGCAGGAAGCAAATGTGTTCAAGGAGGAAAAACTGTGACAGAGAGGTCGCAGGGTCTTGTGCTAGCAGTGGACTGATTATATGAAAACTCTGGAATAAAACTCTTTACTGTATGTAAAGTGGAACTTTGGTAAGTAGCAATGTAAGCTTAAAGTATAAAATTATTAACCAACTACTTTTACTATTTTATTGTTTTATTTTCCATGAGGAACCATGAGGAAGGACAACTTTGCCCTCAAGAACTCTTGTGTGTAACAAAAAGGCAAGCTCCTAAAACCAGTCGGCTGACACTGTATATAGTTCATTCTGTCAATTTATTAAAAAATAGGATTCACAAACCTCCTTGTTTGCACTCTCAGCACAGAATGAACAACAAAGCCACGGGTGCAGCCTCAGTGAGCTGAGATACAGAACATTGAAAATGCATGTGCTTCGGCCTTGTGATAGACTTGGAGAGGGAGCGCTGGCTGGGGCACATCCTTGGCTCTCCTCTATTAGCAGTGTCACATCTCACTGTTTAACCCCCTCGCTTGGGAGACCCTTTTATTTTCCTGGAGAGCCCTGCAGCTCCGTGGTTTAAACAAGTGAAATTCTTTCTGCCTTTCAATTAATATGCTCCCTGCAGCACTGAACCCAGACTATTTCAGGGTTAGGCTACAGTGAACAGTGAGATTTTTCCAGCAGGGCAGCTTCTATCTATTCATTTGTTTTCTTATATATATATTTTTTTTGTTACATATGGGTACATGACTTCATGTTTCAGGTGACAAATTGTAACTGTTTTTTTTTTGTTAATCAGTGGCAAAATGTGATAATACAAATGGCAGCCACGGGATGGAAATTTGCATCTCAATAAATACTTTTCCTAAAAAAAGGTAAACAAAAATGTTAGTACTTTTAATTTTATGAAGTATTACCATACCAACTTCAGTTAATTTACGCAAACATCTGCAAATGAAGCATATTTTGCAAGTATTTTGACATTTCTACTCTAGTATTTTGAGTGATTTTGATTCACAGAGAAGCCAAATAATCTCTATTTGGATGCACTATTTTTCACCTTAAGCCTGGTTTCGGTGAGGCCTGCCCTGTATTTTCTTTGTCCCTAGTACTAACCAGAAGAGTGCAGAACAGGTTCAAATGTATGTATTCAAATGGTCAATATGGCACAGAGGAACAAAAAGAAACCGTCTAGACGCTGCCATATCATTCCGCTCAGATTTGCATGGTATTTCCCAAAGGGGCTGTAAAGCAATTGTTCTGATTCTTGCGGCCACTCCCCTTGTCCTGCACCATGACAAATATATGTAATCGTAAATTCATACTACTTCTAAAGTTGAATGACAAGTCAGTGAAATAAACTGTTGATAGATAGATAGATAGATAGATAGATAGATAGATAGATAGATAGATAGATNNNGATAGATAGATAGATAGATAGATAGATAGATAGATAGATAGATAGATAGATAGATAGATAGATAGATAGATAGAGATGAGCAACTCACTGTAGACTCTGATGGCAGCTAGCAGAAAAATCCTCAGGTACAGTTCCCAAGAAGAGAACTGTTGGCTGAGTCCGTTGCTCAACATGTTCTTTTGGTTAATCAGGGAATTATGCAGCGGGTGCGATTCATTGTCCATTATGCTAAGTAGTTTGTTAATTGTCCTTTCCTATTCATCTGATACTAAAAGGGATCCATGTCAATTCCCAATACAGAATGACATACTACAGTGTAGAAGATTACCCTAGCAACAACAGGCCTATTTTATAAGTTCCATTTCATGTATAGAGCTCACTACTTCTACAACTACTGTATTTTGCATGCAAGTAAAAATATCTCATACAGTTGCAAATACAATGTCACACTGTAAACATGGTATCTATACAAATTACATCACTAAAAACATATTTCACCAATAAATTTAAGTCTTTTACCACAACTTAGTGGACAACTTACTCTACGAAGAGCAAGTTGAGGAAGGCGTAAAAACAATTTCCCCACACGTGGGATCAATAAAGTACCAATTATAATTATCATTATTATAAATATCCAGCTTGCATTTCCTCCTATGTAATTGTAAAGAGCTCACAGATGACTGTTTTTCATCAATCCAATTTTTGCACTGCCATATAAAGCACCTTAAAAATTACAAAAGCATATAATATTTACATTGTTAGTATTTATGGTTCATGTATATTTTGCATGTTACAATGTAATAGTGTGTAAATGTCACTGTCATCAATTATTTTCTCAAACTGCCAGAAACGGAATATCAAATTAAGTGGAAAGGCTAACAGACAATAGTGTGACCAACTGAGTAAGCATAGTTATTCAGTCATGCATGTGAAAAAGCATAATATAATACTACTACTAATAATAATAATTATTATTATGATGATTATCAATAACAATAATAATAATAATAATAACAATGATAATTATTATTATTATTATTATTATTATTATTATTATAGTTTTCACAAATGTAATACCTACATTTTTTGCATTAATTAATGCATTAACTAACTATGTAACCATCCAATGGCATATGCTTTCAAACTGATGCACTGCGGTGGCTATTTAGGCAGTTCAGAAGGTTAATAGCAACAGTGCTCCATTTAATTTATTTGAAATGTAATATTTTATAAGTGAAGTACAGTGCCAAGGTCACAATAGTAACAAAATTAATCCTACTATAATGTTAGCATGAACCATATGTAGAGAAAAAGCTAAATACTACAGTAAATTGCAGATTGTAAAGCAACATATTTGTGATGAATTCTGCCAAATGTTATCAAATCCAAAATACTTAAAGTAGAAGCATAGGATCGGAATGGATTATGTGCTACTCATTCAAGCGTAATGCTTTTTGAAATTTATCAACAACCAAATTTAATATGCAGCCAAATATTTATTACAGCAAACAAATTTTTAGGCAGGCAGGCAGATAGATAGATAGATAGATAGATAGATAGATAGATAGATAGATAGATAGATAGATAGATAGATAGATATGTTTGCCATGCTTAAATTAGAACAAGTTCAGGATACATACATACATGCATACATACATACATACATATAACCCAGTTTAGATTCCCCGCTGCCTTGACTGGGGGTTAGGCATGCTTGAGCGGTTTTCACGTTCAAGTTAGAGAACAATCCCCAGGCCTGTTCATCCCAACCCCCCATCTTTTCTCAGACTCTCCTCAGTTTTGTTGATATTCAAACATTTCAATTCAGAGGGCCGTAGTCTGCAGCTGCCCGTCTTGCTTGGGTGAATAGAGGGGAGTTTTTTGAGGTGTGGGGGCAGGGAGCTGTGAATGCTTTCCCAATAAGAGATGAGGCATATTGAAAACTATATTAAATTACCCTGATTAACAATTTAGCCACGAACAGGGATGCTGTGGAGGATCTCTATAGGCAGGCCTGGGGGCTATTCATCCTGGGAACTCCGGGGTCGAAAGGTTCCCCAAGTTCACAGGCTCTGGGTCTTTGTTATGCTAACACACAATCTCAAATCAGCTGCCTAGTGGAGTGTGAAACAGGAATGATTCCTGAGAACTTTCAGTAAGTTGTCATCCTGTGTTCCCCAAACACTATGCTGAAGCTCGTTCTTCAGTATGAAACTTTTTATACAAGGATGGGGGCTGGGGGTTGGATGGAAAACAAAACAAACGTGGATGTAGTGAATAGCTTTTCCTGCTCTGAGCAACCAAGTCATTGACTCCCTCTACTTTTGTAATTCAGTAAGAGTTTCAAGGAAGACTGTTTTAAACTCTAAGGCATGATGATAATAATAATAATAATAATAATAATAATAATGACAAAATACAACGATACATTAGTTAAATTAATCGAGATACAGAAGAGGAATCCTTGAGAACAAAATAAAAATAAAGCGAAAATCAACGATAAACCATAAAAAATATGCTACTGACAAATGTACTTTTAAATATCGTAGTCTATCTATAAATAAAGGATATGCACACTGAAACAAGAATAGATCACAGCGATCATATATCTGTAGATTTATTGTTAAATAATTGTCCATCATTATAGATTTTATCACATATATCCCACATGTATAAGGTCTACACCGATTTGACATCCAACCATCTGCTATAGTTCCACTAGGTGAAACATAGACACAAAATTAGCGGATAGTGCTAGTCTATCTATCTATCTATCTATCTATCTATCTATCTATCTATCTATCTATCATAAAGCACAAAAAATACAGAATGTCAGGATGATTAAATGAATATTAATGAATAGGCCTAATTCAAACAAAAGGTTTGGGTCTATCAGAAGTCACTGGGGAGAGGTAATCAATACACATTAACAAGCAAGGAATGATAAGATAACATGTATGTTAGGTCAAATGTCAAACACCGGTCAAACACTCTTAACCCATAGGTCATGGTGTTAACATGGTCCTGGGGGATTTCACTCAGAACTGTAGTATGCTTAGTCTTTAAAAGTAAGCTAATTGTTTGCAAATAATTAAGTGAATCAATACCGCAAATGCAACCTACATTATTAACATTAACCAAAATCCAACCATTTATACAAGCCTATAAACAACTATTGTGCCTAAATAATTAAATATTGCCTTCTTACGTAGTATTTCAAATTGCATTTGAAAAGTAATAAGCAATGTATAGCAATTTTTATGTATAGCATGGCATATTTCTGGTCATAAAATGTAAATACAATTAATCCTTTAAAGCGCATGCTCACGCGTGGGCAACAACATACCGTATACCATAATATTGTAGCAAAAGGATGCAAATATTACTTGAAAACCTCACGGAATGTGTAATGACTTTGAATATCATTTATAACTGTCTGACATAACTTAGTGATTTTTATTAAGCAAAGGTAATGAAAATTTGAAACTCATTTTCATATATTTTGTCATGAAAGACAACATTTCTAGACCAATTAGAAGGAGACAGATTCTGTTATGTCCTACTCTTAGAGACTCAGCGACAGAGATATTAATGCAATTTCATTTTGGTGTTCTGGTGTTGTAGATTTCGTCAATAGAATGGCAAGCATAAATAAGGTGAGCTCAAATAGTTTTAATATATCTAAATCAATACGATAAAAAACAATATTTAGCAAAACGATCATAACCAATAAATTGCTTATGCAATATTTCCAACATTATGAATGATAATTTTCCTAACTTGTTTTTATAACAAAACAAATCACGTGGCTTTGTACTTGTTGGAGCTTGGTTTTCTAATTTTAAAAGGTTTAATTTGTTATTAGAAAACAGTGTCAGAGAAGGTTTTGTGAAAAACATTAAATAAAAAAACAAATCAGCAAATGAATAAATCCCAAGCAATTCACCACCATTAACTTTTACAGAGGGATCTGCCTGTGATCAACAATGTTGGGATCTACCAATAAATGACAAAGACAACTGAGCGACGACACTTGTCTGCACTCCTCCCCATTCATTAGGCAAGCCCTCCACTGAACCCTCAGGTTAGGGCACAGAGGGTGGAGAGGTGTGAGAGTTCTCAGCAGGGATCAGACTGACTCAATAGGCCCACAAAGCATCCCACTCAGGCTCTGCTCATTCCGTTTCAGCTTTCTACAGCAGGCATTGAAAATACTAAAGCTCCAAGTAGTTAAAAGAACAATTAGATGTTCTTGTTAGGTTCCTTGTATTATCCATTGCTTCTGAATGCTCCACGCAGACATATATACAGATTTGTATTTAGTAACATCAGATTTAATCCATTCTACCAGATGAGGAAAAAACAATCACACACCTGAAATTAAGTTACATTAAAATTTATTAAGATGGTGCAACAGAAGAAACAAACACAGTACAACCCAATCCCAAAGCTTAAAATATGACTTTATAAAATCTATTTCAATTAAAAAACTACTTACAATGGCAGAAAAATAACATAGGAATTAAAAAAAGGCACAAACATTTTGAATAGATAGAAGAATTTCTTCAGCAGTATAGGAGAATGATGTCAGCAATACTTATTTATTATTGTTTTTATTAGCAGAAACCTCCTTAACAATTTATACAAAAGGCGAAAATAAATATAAAACTTAATAGACCTGTGTGTTAGGTCATGTCGTATGTATAGGTTGTGATTATTTGATACAAATCATTGTAGACATCATGTTATATATATATATATATATATATACATATATATATACACACACACATATGTACATAGCCCTACACACAGACACTCACATACAATGTATTGCCAAAAGTACTGGGACACCTGCCTTTACACACACATGAACTTTAATGAAATCCCATTCTTAATACATAGGCTTTAATATGGAGTTGACCCACCGTTTGCATCTATAACAGCTTCAACTTTTCTGGGAAGGCTGTCCACAAGGTTTAGGACTGTTTTTATGGGAATTTGTGACCATTCTTCCAGGAGAGCATGGTCAGGCACTGATGTTGAACGAGAAGGCCTGGCTCACAATCTCCGCTCTAATTTATCCCAAAGGTGTTATATCGGTGTTGAGGTTAGGGCTCTGTGCGGGCCAGTCAAGTTCCTCCACACCAGACTTGCTCATCTATGTCCTTATGGACATTGCTTTATGCACTGGTGCACAGTAATGTTGGACCAGGAAGGGGCCATCCCCAATCTGTTCCCACAAAGTTGGGAGCATGAAATTGTCCAAAATGGCTTCAAATGCTACAGAACTAAGAGTTCCTTTCACTGGAACTAAGGGGCCAAGCCCAACCCCTGAAAAACAACCCCACACCATAATCCCCCCTTCTCCAAACTTTACACTTTGCACAATGCAGTCAGGCAAGTACCGTTCTCCTGGCAACCGGCAAACCCAGACTCGTCCATCGGATTGCCAGACAGAGAAGCATGATTCGTCACTACAGAGAACACGTCTCCACTGCTCTAGAGACCAGTGGCGGCGTGCTTTACATCACTGCATCTGATGCTTTGCATTGCGCTTTGCATTGTGCTTGGTGACCATGGAAACCCATTCCTTGAAATTCTCTACGTACTGTTCTTGAGCTAATCTGAAGACCACATGAAGTTTGGAGATCTGTAGCAATTGACTCTGCAGACAGTTGGCAGCTTCTGCACACTGTGCGCCTCAGCATGCGTCGTCCCCGCTCTGTGATTTTACGTGGCCTACCACTTCGTGGCTGAGTTGCCAATTACTTCCACTTTGTCATAATACCACTATTTACTGTGGAATATTTAGTAGCGAGGAAATTTCACAAATGGACTTATTGCACAGGTGCCGTCCTGCATCTGCCGCATTCCCCTTATTCCCGACACCCCTGGAATACACACACCTCACTAAATACCACAGTATATCAAAACTTTGGTTCATGAGGTTGAGTCCACACTGCAGGTTCATTTACATATTTATCATGCCAGCAGGGTGTGTATGTCCTAGCATGCGCCGCAAGTAATTGTATATAGCCCCTTGTGTGTATTTGTTGTTGATAAGTTGTATTTCCCTGTTGTTGCACATGTGATTGCCCATGTCTTGAGTCCAGTTTTGCTCTGTGCCCCCAGTCCAGTCCGGTGTTTCTTGATTTCTTGTGGTCTGGTCTCTGTCCCTTCTGTTTGGTTCCGGGTCTTGACTGGTGGAATATCTAGCAGGGAAGAAATTTCACAAACTGACTTATTCCAAAGGTGGTATCCTATGACAATATCATGCTTGAATTCAGTGAGCTCTTCAGAATGACCCATTACTGGTGTTTGTAAACCTGATGCATAGCTAGGGGCTTGGTTTTATACACCTGTTGCAGTGGGTCTGGATGAAACATCAGAATTCAATGATTAATGAGAGGTATGTCCCAATACTTTTGCCCATATACGTTATTTCAGTTCAGTTCAGAGTGAACCAATGTATACAAAAATACCATGTCAATGGATAGCAGAAATTTCAACTGATGAAAACAGAAAATAATGTTTCAGATATGGCACATTTGGGTAGTAGAGTTGATCCAAAAACTGGAAATAGCTGAGTGGAGTGAGATCTATAATACAACAAAAAATGAACTCTTGTCCACTAAACCCAATCCCCACTCAACTTCTTAAATAATCCCTGGGAGTTCTGGCAAGTCCTATAACTGCTATAATGAATGCTTCCCTGTCTTCAGGCAATGTGACTGACCAATTTAAAGCAGCAATAATGAGACCACTACCGAAGAAACCAAGTTTGGATCCACAGGAGCTCAGCAATTATAGACCTGTCTCTATTGTGCCATTTTTGTCCAAAGTTCTGGAGAAGACAGCCGCTGCTCAAGTTCAATCATACTTGGAGACACACAACATACTGGATAGATTCCAGTCGGGCTTCCGCCTGGGATAAAGCACTGAAACTGCATTATCTAAAGTCATGAATGACTCAACAATGGCAACTGATGCTGACAATGAGACTTTGCTAATGCTTGTGGACCTCTGATACGGTTGACGATTGTAATTTTTACATATAACAAAGACTTAAATTTGATACTGGGTTGTGTGGAATGGTGTTGAAGTGGATTAAATGCTATTTGAGTAACTGATGTCAATATGTTTAAGTTTTGAATAACTATACTCCGTTCTCTATGTTATCAGTCAAATATGGAGTACCCCAGGGATCAGTTCTTGGTCCTTTATTGTTTTCTCTCTACATGCTGCCATTAGGTAACATAATGAGAAAACATAATGTTAATTGTCATTCCTATGCCAACGATACCACAGTATCCTTTTCAGTCATGGCTAATGACCTTGTCTATTGTCACTTTAGCTAATTACTTTAACAAAGTAAAGGCCTGGATAGCTAAAAACTTGTTATCGTAAATGTGCAGAAAACCCAGGTTCTGTTGTTTGGCAGCAAGTCTGCGGGTAGGAATACTATAATCTCTGTACTCCACTCCGACGGGCTGAACTTTTCCCTCAGCAGCTCAGTTTGTAACCTAGGCATCATCTTAGATACAAGCCTCTCATTCAAATCGAATGTGGATGCAGTATGAAAGGTGTGCTTCCTACAGCTATGTAACATTGCCAAACTATAATGATTTCCCACTATTCAAGACACTGAGAAATTAATACATGTCTTTGTATACAGTAGGTTAGACTACTGTAATGCTGTGTTATATGGGAACACACACCGCACATTATACACCTTACAGCGCATTCAAAAGCAAGCAGCTTGAATTGTCATCAGTGGCAGGATGTTTGAATACATAACCCCTGCTCTTAGTTCCTGGCACTGACTTCCTGTTAGGTTCAGAACTGACTTCAGAGTTCTCCTATTTACATATAAGGCACTTAAAGGCAGAGGTGTAAAAAGTACTCAAAAATGTTACTCAAGTGAAAGTACAAGTAATGAGTGAAAATTTTACTCAATTAAA
>JAODJW010000040.1:24241215-24253453 GCA_026777045.1 Hyperopisus bebe
TTTCCCTGCTGAGACTGCTGCCCCCGCGACCCGACCTCGGATAAGCGGGAGAAGATGGATGGATGGATGGATGGATAGTTGCAATAGCCAATAGCAGCTTGTATAGTGTGAAACCATTAAAATAAAAAAGGTTTATATAAAAGTTTTCAATTAGAGTGAGGAATTACACACATGACACACACACACCATAACTGATACATGCCTAAATATTGCAATAACGTCTTGTCCTTTATAAGATACACATACATAGTCATGCCAAAACTAGCCTGTCTTCCATATGAGTAAAGAACATCATAACTTCTTGCTTGATGGTGCCCAGTGGGACTTCTTTATACATACCTGCCCTGTGTTGCACATATCAGACTTCTGGGTTGATGGAAGAAGCCACTTTGTCTATGCCATTATATGATACGAAATTTATACATTCTGAGCTGATTTATAAAATTTATTTATTTTATTGTATATTTACAAATTAAATTGGTAAGTGCAAGTGTGGTACTTTTAAAGAATTAAGTGTTTCTCAATATTTATAGTGAATCTGACTGTTGGTTTGAACCATAAGTGGGGCTTCAGGTAGAAAAGGAGTTTACGTTCTAGCAGATATTTGTTTGCCTAAAGGAGTAGGTATCCTGGCCTGTATTTGGACTGCACTGTGTTTTTATACCTGTGTTTCTCTCCTTTTTCCATTTATTCCTTACTATTCCTCACTACTTTGCTAAATGTGTATTGTGCAGCAGTAAGCATATTGAGAATTGCACACCTAATGTTCCTTTCCTTTGCATACATTGATGTTATTCTGCTATTATATCTGTAATAGAAATGTACATGTGTTTTTGATGTGTGGTTTCGTGATCTGCCTCCAATGTGAAGTTACATTTCTGAAACAAGTAATACGTTTTTGCTCTGATTATGAATGCAAGAGTGGAGTTTTCTTTTGAATGGTCCATGAAACATGTTTAATATGCATTTTATTTTCAGAATGAGGGTAATACTGGTCAAGATATTTGATGGAGCCAATCTGGTATAAAGTGAAGAATTATGAGGGCCAGAAATCTATATTTTATAGTTAAAATGGCAGTGCCCTTGTTATAGACAGCTTGTTTGATACTAATTGCCCAATATTTCCATCCTGTAAATTTTCTGCTATTATGTGCTGCAGTGATTACCTCTTTTTCTGCTTATGCAGCTGCAAGGAAATTCAAAGCTCTGATTTATTTTCCACTACCATTTTTAGCAGTAGTGACTGAAGCTGAAGAAGTGCTGAAGCTCCTTGGCCTTCAATAAAATGCACCTTCATTCTTGCATTATGCTCAGTGAATAAAATGCTATATTGGAACATAATATGCAATTAGTAAAGCATATTGTGATCCTGGAAGATCCACTGCCACATTGATAGAGCAGGATACAGAGGAAACAAAACAGATGATACAGCAACAATGCAGATGATGCACCAGGACACTACACATTTTACCTTTCTACCCACCACCCCAATTGACCTACCTACACTGTAAATAAAAGCACTCCTCTGGCGACTAAACAGCTTCCTCTGACTGGGGGTCCTTCCTGCTTGTGGCATTTTTTATATTGAATTTGGGGATAACATTGTACTGAATTCAAATGTGTTACTTTCTGTTGAAAAATACATTTTGCATCAATGTGCATGTCAAAGAAAGTACTTATGTTAATTTCCTTTTAAAATTATTTGCATAAATCTAATCCAATCTGTTCACGGTCCTCTTAAGATAAACAGATGTCAGTTTGCTTTGTAAAATTTACGAAACAACTATTGCGTATGTAGCAGTTTAAACATTTCAATAGAGAAAAGATTTTGAATGTTGAAGAATTTGCTTAGTTCTAATTAATACTTGGATGGTGGTTAAATAATGAATACCAAAGTTCACTCTTTTGACAAATTAATTTGTGCAATAATTGGCAATACAAGTGAGTTATACTCTACAATCCGTGTATTGTGCCAATGCGTTGTGTTCTACTCCCAAGCAGTCCATTCCTCCAAGGATACATATGCTAGATAATGATATTACTGAACATGTGTTGTTTTTTAAATACAGTCCATTCATTGGTAAATTGTGGCCTCTTGTCCAAAGCCCATCATTTATTTTCTTGTCATTCTTCTGCTGGTTACTTCTGTCACTCCCTGACACCCCAGGATTTCCTTCATCTTATGCCCTTCTTTTCAGGTGAGGTGGTACCAGCATCTGATGATAATTTGAGAAGCGTGTTGGAAAACAACAAAAAGGTAGGAAGAAGAAAGACAGGTAGGGAGTGAGCCTGGTGCCACAGCAGATCGATGTGCATTGTGCTTCTTTTATCAGAAGGAAATGAAAAGATGCCTTGCTTCTGACGGATCAAGAACATAACCATGTCAGGAGGAAGATGAAACTGATGCATTTAGGAGGTTTGTGTCATGTAGGGATGTGAGAAGTTTGAAATTTTTATTAGTTGTGTATTTTGTGTGTTGCTTTCTGGTCATTGTGAGGACGTATCATTCACCAACAATATACTTGTATTACCCCTTTCAAGTAACACAGAGCAAATTTCAAAGCATGCAATTTTTTGGGCACACGACCCTGGTAAGTCCAGTAAATTACAGAAATATATAGAATGTAAGTTTTTACGGGGAAATGCTTGGCTTTTTAATACAGATTGGGCTTACAGCAATAATAAATCTAACTAATCTCTACCATCAATGTGATGTTGTCAGCACAAGGTTACATATAACATCACAATCAAAAGAAATTTATGAAGACCTGTCATAAAAATCGTCTGTGATCGGCTACAAAGTCGTTTTCGAGGGCTGCGTTACTCCTTCAAACTGAAAGTCATAATTTTCAAGTAAAGAATGTCTGGGACATTTGTGAGTCTTCCTTGGATTATTTGTTCCGAAAGCAAAGTGTAAACCAATCCTGGGAGTCACAAAATATCCCAGAATGACAGGAGACCAGCACATCTCCTTTGCATCTGCTAGGGTCAACATTTGGGCATATAACATCAGAAAAACAGTGAGCAGTTATTGAATAAAGGACAAAATACCTTAGAGCAATTGGGGGTTAGGGGACCTGCTCAGGGGCCCAACAGCAAAAGCACCCTGCTGAGCCTGGGATTTAAACTGGCAATCATCCAATCACAGGCCCAGCATCCTAACCTGCTAAGCCACATACTGCCCCATGTACAGCTGTCAGAATAATATGCCATTTACAGTGTACAGTGTGTTCATATGTTTAGTTTAGCCTTGCTATGTTCCTCTAGAGTCATTGTTATTACCCATTATATCAAATATATTTCTATTGGTTTTAACTCTATGATTTTGACTTATGTCTACCACTGTCTAATCCCATATGTTATCACTATCTAGTCGCTGGATAGTATGGAAATCCCTATTCTCTTTGCATTTTTAATCAAAGGACTAGGATCAAGACTGATAATACTTTCTGCAACATTATTTCAGGGTCTAGGTTATTAGGTTGTTCTTCACATAAACAGGTTATTTTTCCATAGAGCACAGAACTCAGGTTTGTAGCAGCAGACAATGTCTGCCACAAAGGCAGACAAATACATTCCCATGTATTAGCTGTGATAACTGTATTCCACTGAAGATTTCCATTAAAGCTGGTAATCTTTCATTTTAATCTTCAAATCTATTTAAACCTAATGCTTTTTTGTTGTAATCTTTTTTCTTTTCTTTTTTTTTTTTTTGAAAACATGCCCCGTGAGTGGAAATAGAAAAAAAACAGAATTGCAAGCTTAATATTAAGCATTTTGTAAGTGCTGTATTAAACAAAGTCTAGCTTACTTGATTGCAGAGTTGTATTGTTTTCCTGATCAGATTTTGTGGTGAAGAATTCCCATGGTACCGGCTGCTGATGACCATTTTAGCCACAGCTGATGTAATACATTTGTCAAAAATTAATTGTATTAACTTTTTGAATGTAAAGGGTCACGATAAAATAAAATACTAAATACTAATGATAGTAAATATACCATTAAAACCCACCACGCTTTTCACAAAATAGCAACTCATATCATTGCCAAAAAGCAAGTAACAGTCCAATTAGTTCATGTTAATTAAAGGCACAGATGGACTAGAAACCAGTTAGCATAGTGAGTCCTCCTGATCAGGATTAAGAAGCTTTTTATAGTATTCTATAGAGACTATTCTATAGAGAGTTTTTTGTCACCTTCATATGGTGAATGTTCTACTTTAGCAAAGAGATTCTTGTTTCTCTTTTTTCCACGAGAACCAAGAAGTATATCACACTTCAACATATCCAGTAGTGGACAGACAACTTACAGTGAAGCATGAGAATATCACCAAATTGTAAAACATGTTTCCCAGCCTCTTCTATTTTCTGTGAAATTCTGAGAAATTCTATAATTGTGCAGGCAGTCTCATGGAACAGTGGTTGCTGCTGTTGCGACAGTGTGTCCCCGATGTACAAAAATGATTCTACCCAAATTTGTAGAATTTCCTGTCATGTGTTGGTGTATTTCCACATATGCATTCAGTGCAGACATATGCAATTCTGTACTAAATTAAAAAAATGAAGACCTGTTTCCCTGGCACAGGAAAGAGGTTGAAAGCCAGTGATATAGTGGTAAACATGTGCAGCCCACTCAGTCTACAGCTCCAGTAGAGCTGCTGTGTTTTATTCTGTGTATTAGCAGTGTATTGCAAGGCATTTAAGCTTAAAAACTTAATCCAGTTGTGTGTTGCTAAATGGCATTAAAGATTTTTTTAACTGACTGAATCGCAACTTTTAATGTATGTATGTATTACCTACAGAAGTGCAGTATTGTATTACATTAATTAATTTATGTAGTAGGCACTTTCATCCAAAGCAACATACAATCAGCCAGTCCCTGGAGCAATTGGCGTTAAGGGCCTTGCTCAAGGGCCCAATGGTGACATCATTATGCTTTGATTGAGTAACATCTGTCTAAATTCCACTTTAGGCAGCATAGGGAACAAGGCTGGGATACAACCTGGAGGGGATGCTGGTTCAACTCCACTCTTCCTTTTTGTTTTTACTGTTGTGGTGACTGATACAAACCAACACATACAAGTGAATTTGGTTAATCAATATCATGGACTCACATAAGTGTACATTTATTGCACTGACCTAATTATTTATTAAATCTATTTTGAACCACATTTATTACAAGTCTATTATTTCCTCATGCTTATGAATGCTTTTACCAACTTCTTGCACTGAATGAAGCACATAGCCTCAGGTGTGATTTTTGCAACAATGACACCAATACCAAACATTTCCCAAAAAGCCTTTATAGAAAATGGCAAACCTTTCCACGGGCTAGAAGTGTAACAGTAGAGACGTTCCTTGACCTTGGGTGCAGTTACTCACCCTGAGGAAATATTTCTTCCAAATTTTCCACAATCTGGTCCACATGGTGTTATCCAAAGACTAGCTTTTAAACATTGCTGGCTTTATATCTTGTACATAATGCCTGTAATGAGAGTGCCACGCTAAATATTTATGCACTAATAGAGACGTTTACATTGATTAGACAAACATTTAAACTGCACTTCATTTTTTACTTATGCTGACTAAAATGTTGGAACAGCAGTATTAATGTACAAACCTGGTGGACTGCCAGCCTTTGTGGAATAACCCTAACACTGTTCACCTTCCTTAAAGGAGGGAGGGATTAACATTAGCAATACAGTGGATTTCTCACCATTACCAGTGTTTTACAATTTCTTTTCTTAAAGGTTCTCATGCTGATGCTTTCCATCATGAAATTAACACAACTCCGTATAATATACTATCTTCTCACTCCATTGTTTCTTGTTCAGGCTGACTGATCCAAATTTACATAATAGATGGATAATAAGGACCACTATCCTGTCATTGATTCAGACAATGCATCTTAGCTAAAACCACATCTTTTAAGAAAACATATTTTTGAGAACAAAAATATATATATATTTCTGCCAGCCAACACATAGACATGGAATTCTGTAAGCTATACTGTATGTGTAACTCATTGTCAAAGCAGGGTGTTTCCTTTGTAAGCACGCAAAAATTACTGTAGTATTTTACATACCCATAAATGCCCATAAATGATGGTTCCTGTTTCTATTGTGTCCTCGCTCGTTTAGCTGTCATTGTACTGGCAGTGTTTGCTATGAGCCTGAGGGTTGATTTGGACTTGTAGTGAAGTGTTGCGAGAGAGAATGTGAATGTATGATTGACATAAGGATCTATGTTCAGCAGGGAGAAAAGAGGGGAAAAAACAGTGAAATTCACCTATAAGCACACAGTTTGAATGCTTGGGGTTGAAGTGTCAGCTGCTGAAGTGTCAGAATGGATTATTGAAAGTCCACAGAAACAGTGAGTGAAATAGTAAGCCGTTATAAAGACATAACAGGGTAGTCTTAGAATTAAGCATTTAGTGATGCCTATGTAAGGTAAAACACATTTTTATGCATACCTTTGAACTGATTGTTTATAATGGAAGATTTTTTCTTTTGTGCAATTTTCTTTAGAAACAGTAAATGGGACTTGAAAAATAGGCACAGACATTTGTGACCTTAAGGGTTTTTTTCTTAAGTGTAGTAGCTTTTTTTGAATTGTACACTTTGCACATTTTCCTTCACATTTTCTTCTCACAGAATGGCACTCTACTCTTAATGGCTCAGTATTTCACGGGTAGAGCAAGGTGATGAGAGGTCAGTCTGTGTCACCTTTGCCTCCCACTAGTTGGTCAGGGCCATAGCTATTCTCATTATTATTGAGAATTACCTTGAATTCAGCCTTTAAACAAGTATGCAAAATGCAATTACAATGTACATTAACATAGGAAAGGGGTGCTTTTGAAGTTTGCATTTCTATATTGCATTCATATTAAAATAGAAGAAAATGACCATTAAATTCAATTTTAACTTGTATAAATATAACTATTTTATTATCATTGTACATTTTATCGTCAAAACTCCAAATGTGTTCTCCACCAATGCCACATAAATACAATTTTATATACTGTATACAGCTCTGAGACCACAGCACAATTTTTGATTCACTAATCTTTCAATTTATGGGGGTGCATCTGTGAATAATATATACAGTACAGGCCAAAAGTTTGGACACACAATTGAATGGTTCTTCTCTCTTTCTCATCAATGAAGGGCTTGTTCCTTGCTTTATGGGACTCCAGTCCTGCTTCTAGGACCCTGATAAAAACTGTCCTAGCAGTGCACTTCACACCTGCACTTAATGTTTCCCGTTCCTGTTGAAGGTCACTTGATGTCATCTTCCAATTCAGAAGAAACTGTTGGATAAGTTTACGATCATCTCTGGCATTAGAAAGTCGCTTCCGCCCCTTACCTGGCTGGTTTCTGGTCATTTCTTGTTTCTCCTGCTTCACCTTATTCTTGTGTTCTGCTGTCTTAGAAATTTTGAACCTGGAAGCAACCTGCTGTTCAACGTAACCTTCTGCCAGCAGAACCAAGGTTAAACCAGGACTCAAAAATGGAGTTTTTGTTTAATATATATATAGAGTTTCCAGACTTGTATATGAAGAATGATAAGAAGAGCAGTAGTTCAATCGTATGATTTGACTTAGCTACATTGTAAATGTGATTGCATGTGAATAAAAATTAGCAACATTAATAAGGTTAAAAATTAGCACCCCTGTAAACACGTAACACTATAATCAGCAATAACATTAAAGCCACAGACTTCTGAAGTGAATAACATCTCATTACAATAGCACCTACGAGGGGTGCCATGATATAATAAGAAATGAGCAGTCAGTTCTTGAAGTTGATGTGTTGGAAGCAGTTAAAATAGGCAAGTGTAAGGATCTGAGCAACCCTGACATGGGCCAAATTGTGATGGCTAGACGAATGGGTCAGAGCATCTCCAAACTAGCAGGTCTTGTTGAGTGTTCCTGGTATACAGTGGTCAGTACCTACCAAAAAGTGGTCCAAGGAAGGCCCACTGATGAACCAGCAGTAGGGTCATGCCCGTCCACAGTTAATTATTACACAATCCCACAGGATAGCTACTGTAGCACAAATTGCTGAAAAAGTTTATGCTGGCTATGATGGAATGGTGTGAGAACACATAATGCACCACAGCTTATGCATATGGGACTGTGTAGCCGAAGACTGGTCAGAGTGCCAATGGCCAATGCTGACCCTGGTCCACCCCGGAAAGTGCCTACAATGGACATGTGAGTGCCGGAACTAGACCATGCAGCAATGGAAGAATGAGTCATATTTTCCGTTACAACATGTGGACAGCTGGGTATATGTGAGTTGTTTACCTAGGGAAGAGATGGCACCCGGATGCACTATGGGACAAGCCAGCAGAGCCAGTGTGATGCTGTGGATGATTTCCTATTGGGAATCCTTGGGTCCTGGTATTCAAGTGAATGTTTCTTTGACACATACTCCCTACCTTAACATTGTTGCAGACTAAGTACACCCCTTTATGGCAACAGTATCCATCAATTGCATTGGCCTCTTTCAGCAGGATAATGCACCTTGCCACACTGCAAAAATTGTTCAAGGAGTGGACTTGGCTTCCAAATTCCCCAAAATTCAATACGATGAAGAACCTGTGGGATGTGCTGAACAAACAAGTCTGATCCATGACTTAAATTATTTGCTGCTATTGTCTTGGTGCTACAACCACAGGTCACCTTCAGAGGTCTTGTAGAGTCCATTCCTCCATGGGCCAGAAGTGTTTTGGCAGCACAAGAGGAACCTACAAAATATTAGGTAGGTGGTTTTAATGTTATGGATGATAAGTGTATATGAGGATGATACGGTGCAGAGTGCAGTGGTTCTGTGCAACAAATGTCCATCAAGCCTGTAGAAATAATGTAGCTATAGTGTACATTACCCTCGGCTTCCTGAGGGTGGTGCCAGGGGTGTGTTCTGTGACTTACAGTGATGCTTGTTCTCTGGTGGCATTGTGTGCTGTAGATGCTCTCCAGTGCTGGCAGTTGGGTCCCAGTGATCCACTGTGCTGGATTATGGAATTATGTATGTCAGGGGTCTTGGGGAGGAGCTGTGATGACAATAAAAGTTGTCAGCCCTGGGACAAGACGATTCTATTAAATCATTAATGATTGGTCAAATCTGGTCTGTCTCTGTAGGGTGGGCAGAATGTCTGCTGCCTGACCATAGTCACAGCCCTGGTGCCATGCAATATGTCAGTATGTTTTCAATGCTCTAATGGTAGAAGGTCACAACCGTATCCTTTCTGAGGTTTACTCGCTTGAGTCTGTACTGTGCTGTCTTGACCAGTGCTGTGGTGTTTATGGTGCATGTCAGATCATCTGGCAGATAAAAAACCAGTAACCTGAAAGCTGAGAGTCTCTCCACCATTTTTCTGTTGTTAAAGAGTAAAGCAGATACTTCATTGCCTTTCCCAAAATCAGTGATTAGTTATTTGGTTTTGATGGTGTTTGGAGCCAAGCTGTAACCATCTTGTAAGCTAGCTCTTTGATGGTAATCAGCTGGTCTGTTACTGTGGTGTACTCTCCCATGCTTTATGATTGTGCTGGTGTTTTGTGTAGGTACACAATCATAAGTGAAGAGGGAATACAGGAGGGGGCTTAGCACATAGCCATGTGGTGTTGTTTGGTTTTAAATGTCAGATTTTGTTTTTAAACCGATTACATAAAGTGCACCTTTGATCCAGTCTCCCCACTCAATACTGTGCACTTCTGCTGCTATGGACTGTATCTGTTGCCTCATGCATTGTTTCAATGAAGGGGAATACATACGACTTTGAGTTGGTCTACTGTGTGTACTATGAAGCTGACCATAATCTCAAAAACTGATATGCTGAAGATAAGAATTTAAGACCGTAGGCATACTTACATTTCAAAAAAATCCCCCTCAACCCTTGCCACACTGAACAAAATGCTAAAATGCTTTTTTTATTGACTTGCAAATTCTGAAATTAGAATCAAGCCTTTTGTTTAGAATATGTTTATGGCGAATCAAGCACTATCAGAAAATCTATAAGCAATGCATTTCAGTGTTACTACAGTCAGTTTACCACCTCACAGCTTTGCACTCAACATCCTGAAAATGATAAAAAAAAACAAGGTTAAGTAATTTGTTTCCTTGATTTGACCTCAAATGAAAAACTGTGGGTTGTTAATTTATAAATGATATAGCAAATAATTCTTTAACAATTAACTGGATTATATACTGCAAGCACATTTTTCATTTGTTACTCTTGGTCGCACAAACAATTAACAAGCTGAAATAGAGACAACTGTGTATTGAAGACTTTTTTTTCTTTTCGGTATTTGCTGAAAACCTGTAGTGAAGTGGACTCAAAAAAGATTATTTTATAAGATCTTGATCAAATTATAATGACAGCAAATAAAAGACCACATACTGCTACGTTTATACAATTTAGGATACAATTAGGAAGATGTTCATATTTTGGAAGACAGCTGTTAACAAAAAAGCAATATAAACTTAGGTTAAAGTATGTTTCAGCAAAGTAAAAATGATATTACTGGGTATACTTGCTTATACTTGTCTTCTGCCAATGACTTAACTATGGGGCACTGCTCCTCTGTATCTGTGGTCCCACACTCTCTCACTCTGACTTTCTCTCTGAGGTTGCATTGAAGTTTTAATATTCTGTGTCTTATGTGTCTTCCTCTTCATTTTCTGGGTCTTCTCCATCTACCTGTTTAGATTGTACTGTCCTCAGTGTTCCATGGTGCCAGAGGAACATTTCCAGTTCTCCTGGTGACACGTCTGTAGTCATCATTCAATCCACTCATGGATGGATCAGCAGAGTTCTTTTATACCTGCAATTCTTTCTCTTGGGACAAAGATCCTTTTTCATTGGCTTCTTTTGTTTTGGGGACAGGATTCACAAATCCTAACAAAAAGAGTAATATGTATAGAATTACAAGGATGACCTTATTTCTACGAGGGGAAGAGGGGAAGCTAACAATGCTGAGTTTAGAAAAGACTGGAGATTTCAACAAGCAAACAAAAGGTTATGCGTTTTGGCCTTCCGTGCTTTGAAATGGCCTCAGGCTAGCTGCTGAGAGAGCATGTGGTGAAAAAAATGTAACAAGAGAATCCCTGCAGTTCCTGGATCACTGTAAACCGTTGAGTTATATTTAGATTCACCTGAATGGATGGCCAGTATATGGAATACAAACACTTTACAGTATTATAGCTTTAGATTATGGAATTATGTATATTAAATATTAGGTTTTTTTAGTTTTACAGCCTCTAGGTTTTGCTTCCTCTTCTCATGTTTCCAGTAATGTTAGTTTACATATTTTCTTGGTACTGGGATTCCAGCCAAAGGTGCCCCCCATGTTGCATGCTACACCACCTGGGACATACTCTGGGATCCTTGCAGGCAGATTTTTTCCTGGGTAATTGCTTATGGACACCAGATCTTTTAACTGAATATGAATTTAGAAGATCCATCCATTTTTGGTAACTACTTGTCATATTCAGGGTTATGGGGGGTCCAGTGCCTATCATGGAGACTACAGGTGCAAAGCAGGGAACAACCCAGTATGGGACACCAATGCATGCATTGCAGGCCACACTTACACATCATTCACACCAATTTGACAACTCCAGTTAACCTCAACATGTTTTTAAACTGTGGGCAGAACCGAGAGTACCCAGCGGAAATCCCAGAACAACACAGGGAGAACATGCAGACACACTAAACACTGAACCCTGGCGGAGACTCAAACCCTGGTCCCAGAGATGTAAGGCAACAGTGCCAACCACTGCAACACCACTGGGTTGCCAACTGAGACCAAATAAAATAATTTTGTAAAGTTTTTACTGAAAAATTAAAATCTAAATGGCATACAGACAGTCCACATTCAAATTCAGCCACATTACCAACTTAATATATATCCAACGTTAAGCCTCCTTTTTCACTCTAGGTTCTGGGGCACTTGGTTGGACTGTAGGTAAAGGGAGTGGAGCAGAGAATAGGCAAAAGTTTCACTTAACATTTCCGTTAAGATCCTGTCTTGTGAACCTAAAAGTAGTGAATTCAGAAGCAAAGCCTTGGAAGTTAATTTTACTCTATTTTGAATTCAACTGTCACCTAAGGCCAGGAATACACTGAATGGGTATGCTAAAATATCAGAGATAGAGTTTCATGCGCACTAAGATGCTATTTCATATTGTTGAAATGACAAATGCTCCTATGGTTTGACAGTTAAGTGTTCTACT
>JAODJW010000040.1:24256579-24266883 GCA_026777045.1 Hyperopisus bebe
CAGTTCTGAAGGCGAAAGGGGGTCAAACACCGTATTAGTATGGTGTTCCTAATAATCCTTTAGGTGAGTGTATATGCCAATGAAATTTAATAAAAGTCTGAATTATATCAGTCTTCTGTGGTCCATGGAATAAAATGTTGGTAGGTGGATGGATGGAAGGATGGCTGGATTAATGGATGGATGGTTTTCAGTTTAGTGACTGCAGCTTTAAATTCACTAGAATTATGAAATTATCTTTTTTTCATTTGTTTGTTTGTCAAGGATTCTTAGATAATTTTAAGAGCACAGAAGTAAAAATGAGGCTTTCTGTTGTAAGGTTTTAATGTCCCTTGAAAATGATTCTTTGATTGCTTGCAATGCAATAAAACATAGTTTAATAAAACCTTTTAATAGACAGTACATTCTGTTGCATCTATGGTGAATTTCTGCCATATACATGTTCCCAGTCATGGGAAAGACTTTTCTACTTTGTATACTTGATCAGTTTCTCTGCCACCTGTTTAACTAGTGAGTAGGGCAGTAGGGCTGAATGGATCACAAGGCATTAAACAGTCAATTGCGGTTCCCCAGGGAAGTGCTTTCAGGTCACAGGGACTCCCTCTATGCCAAATGGGTCAGCCTCTTCCCTCCAGGCTGAAGACCCTCTCAGCAGCATAGGAACAGACAGCCTTGCTAAGCACTAACAACAGTCAGCTTCAACTGAGTTCCAGAATCGTGTTGCCTTATGGTTCTCTCTCATTGTATGTAATTGTCTAGAAGGTACACTTTACATTCAGCTTAGAACAAAACCTGGCAAATTATTTTTCATTGTTATATTTTTTTTCAAGACATATCGAAAGGTTATGTGCATTAGATGCAAAAACGGTTCACCATACTCTACATGTGACAATATTTCTGGAAGAAAACACAAGGAAACTGCCCCAAATTGGGAAAAATGAGAGAGAGAAAAGCTAGAAAAGAACAGGCCAGGACCTTTGTATTAAGGTCTGTCAGATTTATTCCCATCAACACTCAGTTAGTATATCCACCCCAATCCATTAGGAGGCTGTTTGAAGTTTATATACGGCCAGGACAGAGCATGTAGACCACTGCTACAATGTAACTGGGAAATGTCCGTTGCCGGGGACAGTTACCAGAGAATGGAAACCAAAAGCGTCTTCACTTGTCTGGAATCCTGGCATTCTTATTGAGCAATGTGCTCTGTAAGTCACTGCTGGAAGTAAAACATTGTCAATGAGTTACAACAGCTTCTTTTTATGATCTCTACACAAATAATACTGGAGAGAGAGAAACGCAGTTAATTTCAATATAGGGTACATTTGAAATTCTTATTAATACAATGACCATAAAAATAGTAAGAATTCATTATGTCTGAGGATTGCCCTTTTTACCCCACCACTCATTCGCCCAGCAGCTACTTAATTAAAATAGCATCAACTATTTTTAAGGGCTTGTTTTTTGTGATCAAGGGTATCCTCTGGTCTCACTATTTTTCAGTGAACTGTGGAAGAAATCCAGAACAGAAGCCATGCAGAAACTTTTTGCTAACCAGGGTGCTGATGAGGGAGAGACTCGTTAAATTTTGCAAGATTGTCGGTTATCGAAAAGGGCTGCTTTCAATTGTTTTGGCAAAAGGGGCAGGTGCTCAGGCACTCTCAGGCTTCCCCTGCCCCCCCCCCCCCATTTTTAAGCTTCTACTAATGTTGCATTTAGATAACAAGTTTTAAGTGTAGCTGTTCTCTTTCAATTATTATCAATGTTTTGACCTTTTACATGTGTATATGTATGTATGTATTTGTGTATATTTAGTGGATGAAAATATCAGCAATGACCCAAATAATTCAGTTAAATGATTACATTAATTCCTTTTGAAATAGATAAACTGTTTCTAATTTTAATAAATTAAATATAGAATCCTACCTTCCAAGGGCATTTCAGTGACATAAAAAGATGAAAAGAGAAACTCATTGCATAAAAATACTTTAATGTACAGACATAATTTTCAGACTTGATTGAACAATATCGGATTGAGTTCTATAACGGTGAACTAAATATATCATACAGGATGGAATTCCTGTATTCAGTCCAGTGAAAGTTCATACTTTTGGAATCCATTCATACTCAAAATGATTTGTTTACCATAGACTTTTCTGAGACCATACCCAGAAGCCTTTACATTATCAATATAAAGAAATATATATTTTTTGAAGAACTTCTGTACTATAATTATAACTGGACCATAATGAATTGGACACTATATTGAGAAAAGCTTTAATTTGCTGAAGTACATTTAGGTTATACATGGTTCACATGATAACCAATGTCTGTGGGAAAGGGCTAAGGTGATTCAAGGGATCAAGCCGCTAATTGCCTCCGTCTGCTCAGACGCACTCCCAGTCTCTCCAGAAGACAATGGTGTAGGCCTACCCAATATGGCGGCCTGAACAATGGCACAGAGCTGCCATATGCCTGGCTCTGAGCAACTTGTTTTTCCATACATATTTGGGAATTAAAGTCCCATAGGGAGGCCAGACAGGGCAACCTTCTACATCCATCTCAATATGGTCACCAAAGAAGCATTTTCCATGCCTTTTTTTCAAAATTCTGGTAAATATCATATAATATCAGCTAAACTATCTAGTTAATTCTATAGTTTGTCCCATATATTATACTTCTGATCAATTAATGAATTAGATTGTTAAATGTCTATTGAAATGAAATATGGAATTCCTGAAGTGGTTAGTTGCTTTCAACTTTATCATCAAAGCACAGGTGACAAAAAGTGTTCTGGGCTTGCAAGGGGCAGGTGGGAGGAGGACACAGCTCATGAAAGCAGCATTAGCTGCGATGACAATGATTTCTCTGTCAGCCATGCCTTCTACTATTCACATCTGGCATTTTTAATACAATATACATCATTGTATCCATCCTTCTCCTGTGTTCCCTTAGCTCTCTGAACTCATTAGAACAAAGATAACAACCCCCCCCCCCATACACACACACACACACACACACATAACTAGACAGACACAGCACTCATTAATTAGCAGTCCAGTATCTTGACGGCTTTTCCACATTTTGTGATATTCATCAAAATAAAAGTAAACGTTATCAGTTATGAACTGTCCAACTTCCTGATGTGTCACATAGACTATGTCTTTCATCATTAACCATATTGTACTGTGAAAATATCTGTTGCATAGATCCCCATAGAACTGTCAAATGCATCTGCTATTACATCTTGCACTGCCTACAATCTACATCTCAATCTAAGTGTCATCTATTTGCCACAGATCTAGGTAGATGTGTTTAGAATAGAGAGGGAGTCACACTGAGTTTTTGACAACACACAGGATTTTGCTTTTCTAAGTGCATGACAGAGCTTTACAATGGCAACCCAGCTTGAGTTACTGTATTTGAAAATATTTTGCATTTCATTTTTTTTTCTTTTAGACTGAACTGGGATATACCTGATTTTTCATTGGCCTGCCCAGCTGAGCATTATTGTATGATTTCAAAGGAAAATGTATTATCTAGCCCATGAAGAATGATGTCTCTGTTTCATATTCAGTTACATATTCTCTCTGTATATTAATGACTTCAACAAATAACAATTTGTGTCTGCTGTGTGGTTTTATTTTCGATGTACACGTACACATTAAGGGAATTTGCTATACAGAATCATTGTTTATAACTTGTCATATTGAGTACATTTAGGCTAGAGCCTATCACAGCTGGCATAAGGCTAAGGACAGAGGAACGCTTGGGATGGTATGGCAATCAATCCCAGGGCACACACATTTTTAGACAAAATAATACTTAGTCGTTCAGGATGAAAACAAACAACTTGTCAGTTAGTCTGCATAGTCTAACAATAGGGATCTACAGAAGGTATTCCTTTTCTAGAAGAATTATGATACTTTGTGCTATCTTCAAGGCATTGGCATTTCTATCAAATCGATGGCCTTATCAAGGGTATTTTAAGGGGTATTAAAGTCATGCCACAATGGTGTAATATGAGAAGAGAGATTTTAATCCTTAGACCACAGAAATGTCATGTATTTTATACATATAGTAATCAAGGGTTAGGGTTAGGAATGCATTAGACCATTAGTCAGATAGTTAAACCTATATCTGGTCTGTAATTTTCCAGACAGAATCAGACTTTATTTGCAAGAGACCCTACTGACCTGAGGAATTTGCTTTGGTAAATTTTTTTACAGAAAATACAATTAACAAATAACTAGAAAATACACAACAATTCCTCCCTTGTATAAAGCTGATAAGGTTAATCTTTCCTTTCAATGATGAGGAAGAGTCCCAAACCAGGTGTGGCAATTGCACTTCTTCTAGTGAAGACTGCCTTGGAAAAGGTGGTATGCGAAGGCAAGAAAATATAAGTATAGTAGTTTTAAAGGTGAGACCCTTTACAACATCCAGAGTGAGTTAATAACTAGGATTAGCGACCAGTAACAGTGTGCTGAGCAAAGCCTGTTGCATATTGTATTTAGAATGATCCCTAGTTACCAGGAGTGTCAGGCTGAATGACATGCTGCAGAAAATTCGATTGGTGGGCCCCTTTAATGAGCGAGCAGATTAACCTATCACACTGCCTTCAGCAGACCTGATTAGAAGGTGCTCTGAGAGGGGCATTCAGCTGCAATTGTGTCACCCATCTGTTGTTGTGGCACTGCCTCTTCCCCCTGGGAAGGGTTGGCTGGGAGCAGTTGCTGCCACCTGCCACCTCACCTCCAGAAAAAGCTCCCCTTTGGACCCTCAATAAAGACTACAGGGGGGTGCCCAGGATGCAGCGGCTAAAAAAATGTGGGATTATGGGATTAAGGTATTGTCTCTTCAAGGCCCTGATCTCTTTCGGTGAGAAGTGGGTGTCATATAGCTCCCGTGGTTTTGTAGGCAGAGACATATAATATATCTAAATCACATGTTCCTTTTATATAGCAGTTTGTCCATGTGGGAGAGTGGAGTGGGTGAAAACCCCTTTCTACCTCTGATAAATGCACAGTATGATTTTAATGCATATAAATTTAGCCAAACTTTTATTTCCTATGATTAATTAGCTTTCATTTTAAAAGCCTTGCACATCAAAGGGTTGTTCCCTTTTACATGTTTGCAAATGAGTCATTTGGTACAGGTGCACATAATCCAAGACCTTCCTTGGCACTCAGTTCACCTATGTTCAGACGCCTTTTTACAGTGAAAGGAACTCATGCTAAGATTTACAGTGATGAAAGGGTGCTAATCAAACTGTACAGAGTGAAGTGGTATGACACTAAAATTAATGCTTCAGCATTGACTTGAAGCCTTGCCTCATGGTGTGCCAGGGGCAAAGTGTTCCATGGAATTGAAGTAACAGCTGAAAGACTCAGAGGCATATAAAGGATTAACATCTCATGCAACCTCAAGCTGAAATTCTATGTCACTTCTGACGTGCTTCAGGGGGAGTCAGTGTGGATCAGTAGTTAAATGTCCTCACGGGGACAGAAGTGCCATGGTGTTTCTGGTATCTCTCTAGTGCATATTCATCAAATACTCACGACTTAATTGTGCTTCCGTTTTACATAAAAGGAAACTCAGACATGCTCCACATAGTATTGCTGGTGTGTTTGATACTTCGAGGTTTGAGATACAAGAAACACTTTTTTTTTTCAGACAAAAAGGTGTTGGACTGACGTGAAAAGATTTCTTGTAGATGAAGAGATTTCTTATTAAAGATGAAATGGTTGAGGGAGTTTAACATAGAGCGTATTGAGATATGGAAACGTTAAATGCATGGTATTTAGATTAAAAAAGATGTATTTAGTTTAAAAATTAATGAGCATATCATTCTACTGTCTCTCACAAAGTATTCACATGCATCACTATTGGCAGTGTTTAAGAGAAAGCTTATAGCCATTACCAGTACAATAGTTCTTCAAAAAATATACTTTTTATGTTTATAAGCAACACTATGATTAAACTGGTTTAACATCTTTTTTCTCTCATTTTGTTCTATAGGGGTGGCACAGTCAGCACAGTGGTCAGTGTCCCTCACATTTCCATCCTTGGAGAATTGAACCCTAACTCCCCCTTTATGGGTGTAAATTTTCTCCCTCTGGCTAATTACAGGCAGCTATGTGAATTTGTATCTCTAAAATGCCCATGGTATGTGCATGTATGCCCAGGGATAGACTGGAATCCTGCTCAGGGTGTACACCAGCCTTTTGTATTTGCCCTGCAGTAGACTGGCATCCTGCCCAGAGTGTACACCAGCCTTTTGTATTTGCCCTGCAGTAGACTGGCATCCTGCCCAGAGTGTGCAACAGCCTTTTGTATTTGCCCTGCAGTAGACTGGCATCCTGCCCAGAGTGTGCAACAGCCTTTTGTATTTACCCTGTGGTAGACTGGCACCATGCCTAGGGTATACATCAGCCTTTTGTATTTGCCCTGTGGTAGACTGGCATCCGGCCCAGGGTGTACACCAGCCTTTTGTATTTGCCCTGCGGTGGACTGGCATCCTTCTCTGGGTGTCAGAGGTTTTGAATCCCGTTGGCTCTTCTAAACTTTTATAAAAGCAAGATGAAACCTTTGGGTGGCATGGTGCTCTTTTCCGGTTAGAGAGATTGATTGCTATACAGTTTGTATTTCATACAACACCTTTTAATTCATTATGAAAAGCGGCTCAGGAAATGGCAAGAGGCGATCCTCAAATGTTTGGAAATAGTTTGAGTTGATGTCTCCCAATAAGTTGCATGAATATTGATAAGGCAAAATACGAAATTAGTTATTATTATTAGTTCCTTTGCTTGTTCCATGGGCCATTTCTCGCTGCCATGGGAGAGGCTGGGTTTCCATTCCCTTGCTGTAAATCTTTTTGCATAAAAGCATCTGCCAGATAAATAAATATTATATTATTGTAGTTATTCATCATTATTGTACTAGCCAGATTTGCATTGCTCCAAACATCTGTCATATAGCAATAACATATCCCCATTGTGCTAAATATCTTCACTGGCCCTGTGAGACTGTCAAGCTACATCCCAAGGCATCAGCACCTCATTCTTTCCCCCACCTCCCCAGTTTAAGAACTACCCTCTAAATCCCACGTGAAATAGGTCACATGCATTGCAACACCTAACTGGCAACAATTTAACAACAATTAATGAGATCATCCCAGATCCGTAACATTGTTTTACTGTAAATGCATAATGACTGAAAATAGATATGAGTAAACCAAAAGAAACTTTTTGAAGTTTTTAAGGTTATATGTAGCATAACACAATCTGACCCTGCTGTCATACCAGCCACGTTATTCATTCAATGAAAAAGCATATAGACTCCATTCTCAGATTGTTCAAAGTCTTGCCAAAACCCACTAGGGGTCTCCCAAAGGTTTGAAGAAGCACTTTACGGGGAACGGCCAAAAGCCTCATGAAGCTTTATTGGCCCACCACTACCAATAAGCCAACAGACAGAGGTAAACGGGCAACACCGGGACCAGAACAAGGAGAAATCAACAGCATAACACACTACATAGGCAGGCACTGATGTCGAGGACTAACAAAGGGCAGTGTGAACAACAAATCAACAACGTCATGGAACAACAAATCACAGGTGAAATAACTTACAATTAACAAGACCAGGAACCAGGGAACCCAACAAACCTTAAGAAGAGTTTTAAGAAGGCTTATGAACACTAGGGAAGACAAGGAACATAAAGCTATGCAGAACAGAATCAAACCAGGCACAACAAGGTAAATCAAAAGCGGGGACAAAAAGCAAAGACAATTTGTAGTCTCAAGGCCACAGGTTCAACCCACTAAGTTACATTGCAGTCTAGGGAACAGGGACAACATGTTAGGGATTATCAGACACGGAATGACAAGACGGGATGGGAAAATGGGGAAGAGATGCAAACGGCAGGGTCACACGGGCACTGACCCTGACATTTTTTTGCATTTTATTTTATATTCTTCCTGAAAAGAATCTCAAAAATAAATAAAGATAAAATAGGAAGTTTTTTTTTTTATACTGATGGTATGGATGGATGGACACCAATAGCATATTAACGCCCAGGCATATTTTCCTTGACAGTCAGTACATCTGGCCTCAGTCCAAGGTAATGCTCTGGTTTATTGCTGGAGTTTCTCAAATCACAAATGAGCCACTTTTATTTGGGAGAGGGAGAAGGGTAAAAAGTTCACAGGCGGGGCAATCTGAGAAGAGGCATCAATCTGGGCAACCTCCCAGTGAACTTTATCTGAAGAGACTATCTCTGCTCCTTTGTGGTCATGTTTAGACACACGGCATCAAATTGTATTTAGGGGGTAATAACACATCATTTGAAATGTTTATGACTGGTAATAAAATGACCTTAGGAAAGTTTGAGACCTTTTCACAGTTTGTGTCCCTGCATCACAGTAAAGAGGACAGGCTGTTCTTCTGTTCGATTTTGTGAAAGATACTCAGTGAGTGATTAAATACTTAAAAAATTGAACTTTAAGGATCCATAAGGATGTACATTAAAATCCTGAGATTTAGTTTGTCTTCTAGTAGGTTCTGAAAGAAATTATTTTCAAGGGATTAAATGAAAATCCATGAAAACTACGTGTTTTCTTGGTGCATCTTGAGGACACTGACAAGTTATGAAAGGCAGAATTAGGGGTTTTTAAAAGTTGAAGGTTTGAATTTTTGAAACCCAGTTCATATTGCTATCCATACCAAATCTTAGATAGTAAAGATGTAACCGCAATTGTAGTAATTATAGTCTTTCAATATTCAATGAATAATGTTCATCATTTGTCAACAAAACAAATTTGTCAAGAGATCAGGAGTTGAACCTGTGATACATGGGATGTGGCATTTGACATGTTCTCTTTCAGACGTGTTTTTAAGCATATATTTATGCATATTTATCCCATTAACATCGTAAAAGAGATAAAACTCAAATTTACATTTTTATGTAATTGAAATTGAAATATTACCGTATAGTTTTCTTTCTTTGTATCAGTACTAGAAAATCTGGAAATAATTGCAATTAAAATATGTACCAATCACAAACAGCATAGCATAATGCACTAAATAGGGTAAGTGTAGGTCTTACGCAGCCAAAGGTTTTTACTCATAACTTTACAGAAAGCTAGATTGCATAAATGTAGGTTTGTTATCAGAAACTTTCATTTTTTGCTAACTTTACAGGAAATTAGAATGCAAGTAGATGTATTAAATAAAAAGTGAATATGAGAACTAAATAAAGAATAATTAACTTCAAGCCATAATAAATGGAAAACGTAAATGACATCTCGTGATTTCAGCTGTAAAACAGTGTAGTTTGCTGCTGACAAAGTGATGGACATTCAGATGGGCATGTAGACGCTCTGCTGCACACTCAGCACACCTGAATGTGGAAGGAAAATGCTGTTGACATTAAAGAAAGGAAGCGCTAACTGAAACCTTGAGGAAACATGCACTTAGCGGCACTGGAGTGTGGCGCAGCCCTGTAGCTGTGCTCTGCATGACACCTGACATCCTCCACAGTGTGTGATCACATGACCTGCCAAAGGGGATGGCAATCTGCAACACACACTGCCAATAAATTGGGAATTACCCACACATACAATGCTTGCATTATGTTTTTTACGTTTGCTCTTGCCATGACCATGGATGGATAGATGGATTGTCTATGTAGCATATGATACATAACCAGAGGTGGACATTTCAGTTCCAGAAAGTAAAAATCCAAACCAGGATTTCGTTTCAACCAACCAGTTGAGTATAAAGAGTCACAGTCACAGAGTATTGAACTGGTTGGTTGAAACAAAACCTTGGTCTGGATTTTTACTTTCTGGACCTGAAATGTCCCCCTCTCTGTGTAACAATATTTTTGTATAATTTCTAACTTCTAATTTCTGCTTACATAGCCACACCAAATGGCCTTATGCCATACAACTGTAAGCAAATATATACGATATATTTTCATAAATGGTGATGCATCTGCAATGAATTGGTAACTTTGAGAATGCATGTACATTTTTCCATTGGCTTCAGCAGTGTTCCATTTGAATGTGGAAAGGGATTATCAAATTCATCTGAAAGAGCAGATGTGTTAACTGCTGTGTTAGTGTGTTGCCCATCCTTCATTATGTGTGAACAATACAAACCATAATTTGCAGAAATCCAGCCTTTTTCATAAGGATAGTAAAATGTGCCTAGATGTTTCTTATTAATTTCATGAAATACACTCACCTAAAGGATTATTAGGAACACCATACTAATACGGTGTTTGACCCCCTTTCGCCTTCAGAACT
>JAODJW010000040.1:24273412-24288814 GCA_026777045.1 Hyperopisus bebe
AAAAACACCAAATTAATTAAAATGTGCAAGTTGCCCGAGACTTTGTGTGTGTGTGTGTGTGTGTGTGTGTGTGTGTGTGTGTGTGTGTGTGTGTGTCTCTTCTGGTACATATACAAACACACATAAATGTATATCAACAAGAAAAACATGCACATATATATTTTTTTTTGTTGTTGATATTCAGTCATATATATATGTGTGTGTGTGTGTGTTTAATCTGCACGCACAATTTCACAACACATCATTCAAAGGAAGGAAAAAAAAGACGTGTCCCCATTTTATTATTCCGTAATATTAGAATAAAATTTGTATCTGGGCATATATATATATGTATACACACACACACACACACACAATCTTTATTAGTATTTTGCCTATACTTGAAAGACATTTAGGTCTTTGTCGTTTTTGTTAGTTTTAGTTTTGCACCTACCAGCAATACATTATAGAAAGAGATTTAATCAGTTTTTTCTTAATGTGGGAAAAAGGGGAAGAGCTGGGGTATTGTCATTGTGTGGTCAAAGAGAAGGTCTTTCAGGTTTCTTTACTTTCACCTGCTGGGGTCCATTTGGTCTCTTTCAAAGAGAATAAAAAGGAAAAAGGAATAAGCAATATAGGCATAAGAGTCCCTTATGCAGGCCAATGGTATAATCAGTGGGTACTTGTAATCTTCATAGTAACTCACAGAGGTGGGTTGTAAGACAATTAAGTCTCCTTCCTGCCCAGACATTCCTGTTCTATTGTAAACGTATAACCGGCCATGTAAATTCTTGAAAAAGTAGTGAGTTAATGGGATACCTCCACTCCTTTTTCTGCAGAGTATTGTGTGTGTGTGTGTGTGTGTGTGTGTGTGTGCATGCGCATGTGTGTGTGTTTGTGTGTATGCGTGTCTGTGTGTGTGTGTGTGTCTGTGTGCATGTGTGTGTGTGTGTTTGTAATTACTACATTGTGGGAACCAGATATCCCCACATTGTGATAAAAACCTGTTACCTTTTACCGTGTGGGACATTTTTCTGGTCCCTGCAAAGGTAATCTCAGTTTTATAAATATCTATGATTTTGTTTGCCTACTTAAGTTTAAGGTTAGGGTTGGGTAAGGGTTAGGGTGCCCATAATTAGGGTTATGCCCAATTAAATGGATAGAGAGTCCCCATAGAGATATGAATACATAGTCTGTGTATGTGTGTGTGTGTGTGTGTGTGTGTGTATTAGGTTTGCATTACATTTCGTGGACCAAAATGTCCCCCACAATGTGATTAAAAACCTGTGATTTTGACATTGTGGGGACTATTGTGGGGATCTGTGAATGCAGTCAAATAATGAAAAATGCAAGAAGTCTCATATTTAGTTTGGTTGCTTATGGTTAGGGATTGGGCTGTGTAAGGGTTAAAGTCATCGTGCTGGGATTAGAGTTTTCCCCATAAAAATTAATGAAGAGTCCCTACAAGGATATAATTACAAACCTCTGTGTGTGTGTGTGTGTGTGTGTCTGAGTTACACACTGAAGCTAATTTTTCAGGCTCATGTATCAAATTTTTCTAGTCTATTTGCTTATGAAGTATACAAAAACAACAACAAGACTGTCTTAATTACATTTGTGAATAATCAATCCTTTAAAATGACAAGAGACGGTTATCTTTATAAGAAATGCAAAACAACATTTTACATGGACCTTCTTTGGAATAAAAATGAGGATAATTGCTAGGTTTCTGGAAATAATTTGACTACACAGGAATATTTAGAAAGCTAGAAAATAGACTAGGATAAGGTTAGGCAATTACAAGATGGATGGATAGGTGGATGAATGGATGGATGGAATTTGAAAATACTGGTATCACATGAGTACAGATACTACACTGACACCTACTGGTAATTGCTGAAATGACACATTATTATCCTTTTCCTACAGATAGGCCTTTGTTCAAACCAGGGGTGGTGCAATGGTTGGCATTAGTACCTCATACCTCTGGGACCTCACACCTCTGCTTTACATGTGTGGAATTTGCATGTTCTCCCTCTTTTCAGCGTCGTTCTTCTGGGTTATCTAGCTTTCCCCTGAAATCCACATATATGCAGAAGTGGATTGGAGGTACTGAATAGTGTGTCAGTGATTCCTTTGTCATTTCCTCACACAATCTTTTTAGCATTTTTAAAATTAAGCTAATATATTTGTGTATTTTACTGAATAACTACGTATTGTTAAACTGGTGACAGGCGTGTGTCTGCCTTAGCAACCCCTCTGTAAAATAGCTGTTAATAAAAAAATATAGATTATGATATGGCAGTAATGATTATGATGATAATGGTCTCTAGTGTTTTTTAGTGTTATTATTACTATTACTATAATTTTTAACATCAGTATATTATGTGAAGTGAAATAATATTGACTGGTAAAAGATTTTAACGATTGAGCTAATATTGTGAATAAAAATATCTGTGACAGAAATTGAGAAACAAAATCACAAGAAAAATAAAATATGCCTTTTTGATGCATCAATGTGTCAGTATGTTCTTTTATATATATTCTTTATTCACAGCATAACTGAATTATTTGGCTTTTTACACTGGTGTTAGGATGCTGGCATGACAAAAAACTCATTCCCTGCTGCTTCTGGAAAATAGCTGAGCTCTTAGCAAATACATTTGTATGATACACTATATTGCCAAAAGTACTGGGACACCTGCCTTTACACACACATGAACTTTAATGACATCCCATTCTTAATATATAGGTCTAATATGGAGTTGGCCCATCCTTTGCAGCTATAACACCTTCAACTCTTCTGGCAAGGCTGTCCACAAGGTTTAGGAGTGTGTTTATGGGAATTTTTGACCATACTTCCAGGAGAGCATTTTTGAGGTCAGGCACTGATGTTGGACGAGAAGGCCTGGCTCGCAGTCTCCTCTCTAATTCATCCCAAAGGTGTTATATGTGAGGTTAGGGCTCTGTGCAGGCCAGTCAAGTTCCTCCACACCAGACTCACTCATCCATGTCCTTATCGATCTTGCTTTGTGCACTGGTATGCAGTCATGTCAGAACAAGAAGGGGCCACCCTCAAACTGTTCCCACAAAGTTCGGGAGCATGAAATTGTCCAAAATGGCTTTGAATGCTGCAGCATTAAGAGTTCCTTTCACTGGAACTAAGGGGCCAAGTCCAATCCCTGAAAAACAACACCACACCATAATCCCCCTCCACCAAACTTTACATTTGGCACAATATAGTCAGGTAAGTACCATTTTCCTGGCAACTGCCAAACCCAGACTCATCCATCGGATTGCCAGACAGAGAAGCATGATTTACCACTCCAGAGAACACGTCTCCACTGTTATAGAGTCCAGTGGTGGAGTGCTTTACACCACTGCATCTGACACTGCATTGTGCTTAGTGACGTAAGACTTGGATGCAGCTGCTCGGTCACGGAAACCCATTCCATGAAGTTCTCTACGTACTGATCTTCAGCTAATCTGAAGACCACACAAAGTTTTGAGGTCTGTAGCTATTGACTCTGCAGACAGTTGGTGACTTTTACACACTGTGCGCCTCAGCATGTGTTATCCCCGCTCTGTGATTTTACGTGACCTTCCACTTCATGGCTGAGTTGCTGTTGTTCCCAATTGCTTCAACTTTGTTATAATACCACTAACAGTTGACCATGCAATATTTAGTAGCGAGGAAATTTCACGAATGGACTTATTGCACAGGTGGCATCCTATCATGGTACCATGCATGAATTCACTGAGCTCCTGAGAGTGACCCATTCTTTCGCAAATGTTTGTAGAAGCAGTCTGCATGCCTAGGTGCTTGATTTTATCCACTGAGACTATGGAAGTGACTGGAAGACCTGAATTCAATGATTTGGAGGGGTGTCCCAATACTTTTGGCAATATAGTGTATTTTTGAAAACAGAAATATTTACAGCATTGGTTATCTTCTAGTTATTTGTCAGTAATCAATAGCAACTAAAATAAGTCAGGAAGCTGGCAGGTTAGCAAGGCATAAATAAGAGGCAGCATATGAAAATGTTCATGTCATGTTTATAGAATTCTCACAGAAATTCTAACATAATATTGTCTACTATGACCATTTACTAATTTAAATATAAAATATATTGCCCTGACTTTTCTTTTCATGACATATTGAAGAAAAGGAAAAGTGGAAAAAACTAAGACTAACATCCAAATGTTACACAGAGCCACAGCTTTCATCCATGCTTCAGTAAGAGCCATTATGTATGCTTGGCCTTCCCAGAAGTTGTGCTATTTCTCAATCAGCACACTTAAATATGAGGATTCTGGGCGAGTCAACAGTACTATTGAAGTACAGTTAGCACAACCTAAGCTATGCTATCCTGTATTGCAGATAGGGCAAGAACATTAGCTTGGATGTATGAACCATTCTCCGAAATGAATATTTTTTTTTATTCTATTTTAATTTAAAAAATTTTCCTCTTATGTAAAGGAGTAAGGAAGTACCAACAACAAGACTAAATTGATTTATGCCTGGTTTACCAGGGGCCGGTATCATGAAGCAAGATTTGTTAGTTTGTTAAATAACTTGTCGGATTTACGATACCCCAGTTTAACTGGACTCCATTTTTGTTCAGTTACATTGAGGCCACACTACCTTAAATGTGACAAAGTTATCTTGCCAGCTCAAAAATTCAGCTTTGTGATACAGGCCCCTGGTTGCCATGGCAGTTATCATGGCTTCCCCATCACAATCCAGCCTGCTTGTGTCCATAACTGGGAAATATATTGTCCCGATCTGTTCCTTCTTTTTTCAAGATTTGCATCATATCCTCCATGTTTAATAAATAACATAGAATGCTGCACTCAATTTCACAGTACTTGATAGATATTTTAAATTGCTGTTTATTTCTAAATACTTCAAATTTTATACCACATATATGTCAGTGGGTCTATGAAACCTTCAAAGTCTTCAAATAGATCCATGCACAAAAGATAAATGAAATTATTTTGGCACAAGTAACAGATCAAAGTCTGCAAAAGCATTTTGAGGACTAATGCTTATGGCAGAACATAACAAAAAGCCTATATTTTCTTGTTTCATTTATCTATTGAAAAACTACTTGTAATGAAACAGCTTGATAGCTGTTGAATAAGAATGCTCACTAAGGGAATTCCTTTTTTGGTGATTTCACAAGATTTTTAGACTTGGAATTGTACCAGCCACTGTTCATTTGTGTTTATAGTCATGCGCAAGCAATTCATTTGGCATTTGAAATTTAATTAAATTCTAAGACAGATCGCCCCAAGATTGAAGCAGCTCCACATAATGATATAGCAAAAAGGGTAATGTTGACCGATACTTATAAGATGATAACTCAAAATGTTTTTGATGGATGTCTTTCAAACTTTGCAGAGGTATTGTGTGGGTGTCGAACTGGAAGCAAATAAATTTTGAAACAGATCACCACAAAATGCAGCTGAGTGGCAGCAAAGGGAAGCGTGAAAGCAGATATTTGACCCTGTGAATATGACACATCAAAAATTATTTGATGAATCTTATTATTGCTTCACAAAAACATTATATAGATAGTGCTCTACATCTGGTTTCATTTTCAAACTGCCCCAAAATAAAGCAGCAGCAGCACTGTGTGTTATTTTTGAATAGTTTTTGTCCATTTGTTTTTTAATTTTGTCAATTTCTATTGGTATTTTTTGAAATTCTATCCTTTTTGATCTAAATTTCATTAGCATTCATGCACTCTTTATATCCCGTGGATTTTGTACAGGATACAGACTGAATATGTCAGGCTTTACGTTAATCACTTGTGTATATCCCTGTGAAGAGGACACAAGCTTTCCTCATAACACAATTAACCACAAAGCAGCACTTCACGAGATATTGAAATATTAATACATTTTTCTCCATGTGTTTTTCCTGGCTTTCGGAATAGTCTATATATACTCTACTATTGTTTATGACTTTAGAATGAATGTCTCTACAGGTTTCTTCTTGCATTGATTTTTCACTTTTGTTCTAAAATATCTATAATTTTGGTATAATAGATCGATTTGTTTTCAGCCATGTAATGCTGTCAATAATTTACTAAAATCTAGAGAATTTACTAGCAAACCTGGCATTTGGGTTGGTGTATACTGGATCTGCTTTCTTCAAATGTTATATTTAAATTAATCAAATTTTGACAAAGAATGAAATGCTTGATGGATTTATTGTGTAATGTTATTTGATGAAATAAAGAAAGCCATCTGACATCATTGTAGCCTATTTTCATAATGAGAAGCCTTCTTTGTCCTTGGAGATGTCTTTAAACCTTCAAAAACTATATGTTTTATGGTTTCCATATCAACCGCAACTGTAATAGCTAACATAAAAATTAACAATGGATACCTGGAAATAGAGACAACATCTTTGCCAGCATGTGTATGTAATGCTTTGGTGAACAATTATTAAAATCTTGTTGATTTTCTCTGCCTATAAAAGTTAATTTTTTCCCTAAATGCACATTAATTCTTAATTTTACAACCTTCCTGAAATGATTTAGAGCATTTGTAGTCCATAGCATAATACAAATTCTATTTTTAAAAATTCATAGTACACATAATCAGCAATAATTTATCTTCAAAAGTTTATCTTCGCCATAAAAGCAAATAATTAAAATGAAACAAGGTATTGAATGGTACCACAGAAAAACATCATGTGTAAATAGCCTGACTATTACGGCTCCTTACTATCCTATTACAATATTAACTAACAGAGAAAAAAAAGTAAATGAGCAAATAATATATTACACTATACAAAACAATGTCACAAAAAATAGACATGATTATGTATGTGCAAGTTGTAGGGCACTATTATGTAAACGCTTCAGTAGATGAACAATATAAATGTTCCTTAGAAGCATTAGTCTGGTTTCCTAAGACCAATGCATACTCCATACAAATCAATACTACTGATAGTTCTACATAATCATAAGGTATCAAAGTATTTGTTTTTATCATGTCCGTCATCTAAATCAGTTATTCTTTCACAATGATTTTGTAGAATTTGTTGTTAGTTTAAATATTTAAATTTAAAAAATACTCATGAAGTTACTAGCAGATGTCAAAGCAACACACCATTTCAATATTTAACCATAAATCACTTCATAGATTTTCTAAAATCATCGCATAAAGGACCTCATGCATACATTGACATTACATGTCTATGCATTACACCAGTTTCAAAAATGCAGTGCACTAGCTTTCAAAACACATCGCTGAATCTCAGTCTGAGCTGTGATACTGCAAACACAACCTGACAGAAAGAAGAGTGTAGGCAAAGCAACAGAATATAAACACACACATACCTGTTTTAATGTTTTCTTTGATAGAGGTTTATGCAGGTTTTAAGAGCATCATAATACAGCGCACAGAAAATAAACCCGCAGTACCATGGTGATATGCAAATTAATGACTCCCACCAAAATGCAAGGACCATTTATTATTCATAAATTACTCATGTTTATGCAAATTAGGATATACAGAACAACTGATATGTGGTGGGGGCAATTGGGATTATGGGTAAGGATTTGTTTTCTTTGTTATTGTAAACATTTTATTTACTTTTTTTCTAAAATAAATCTTAGCTGCTTTACTAATACTCAACTAACCATCCATCATGTGCATTTTCATTCAGTGTACCAATTAATTAAGTACATGGGCTTGCTGACACAGACTGCCTGCTCTTCAAAAGAGCGAATCATGTGGCTACAACTAAATATACAGAGCATTTGGACAGGGTCTGTAGGTTTGGTTACTGACCCACTCTGCAGCTAAGACACATGATCCAAATAGTGATTTTGAATGTGGTACAATTGTTGGTGCTAGAGATGGTGGTGGGTTCAGCATCTGAAAACAGCCACTCTTCTGGGATTTCCATCTATACTTTCTAGCACTTATAGAGAATGACAAGAAAAAAATTATAATGATGCTGATGGAAATCCAGTCAGCAGCAGTTCTGTAGCCCAAAACACTTCGTTAATGATAACGGTCAGAGGAGAATAGCCATACTTGTTAAGGCTAACAGGAAGGCCAGAAGTGCAAAAATATAACAGCTCAGTACAATTATTGTGCATGGTACAGCATTTGTACAGCCAAATCTACTCAACTCATCAGCCTTTGAAGTGGTTCCTACCTGGTACCATGCAGGGGTACCTAATTAAGTGGAAGTGTGCAGTCACCCAATGTGTGTATATTATAGTAACGTATGCATGCTAAATGACAAGGCGGATGCACTAATTGGACCATGGAGCTTCTCATTAAATATTATTAATTATGGATCAAATTTTGCATATCAGTAAAATAATTGAGGCACTACAACTAACATTTGGGTGGTGTATCATTCCTTGTCTTGTTGGAACATTGTTTAACTTGTATTTGTCGCACAGATTGAGGACCTAAATCACATAAATCCTACACTAATTCTTGCAGCAATAAGGGTTACACAGTGTCTCCGTATTTTACTGTTAAACCAGATGCTGTTATTAACTTAATTATTATAAATATGAGATTAGCGGGTCACTTTTCAAAAATAACCTTGGAATGAAACTAATGCTTACGGAACTGTACATAGAAATAGATCGATGAATAATTAAAAAATACAAATTTAAAAGGTCTAAAAATATAAAATATGCAGTACGCAAAGCACTAAAGTAGTACCACTAATACCAGTTTGTAAACATTGCACGAGTTAATTTGCTATATACTTAAATTTTGTAACGTATGTAAGTTTGTATTGCTATTCAATCGTTCACGAATTATATTTAATTGTTAAACACAACGAAACGTGTGCAACCGGTAATCCTGAGCTTCATTTTTACTGGTCAATACGGTAATAATTTCGTCATCATGACTCGAAAGACCCCTGCTGTCCAAAAAGTGCCTGAGTAATACGCGACAGTATTATTTGGTTCTTGTGTTTAGGGTGGCCATGAATTATTAAATATTATCTGGCGTTGCGTATAATTCTCGACTTTAGCCAAAGGTAAGTGATTTATTTTATTTAAAGAAAAGCATAGCCAAGGACCTTAGCTACTAGCTAATATAAATATTTTTTTTGCTAGCTGGCTCACTAACATAATTATATAAAGAATGGATACAACCGTTTTGTGTGTATTAATAGAATAGTGAGGTACAGCACCCACATACTGGAGAACTTTCATTATTTATACAGTCGCAGAGAGGAGGGTTAATACATCAGTTTCCCCCGAAGAAAAAATGGAATCATTTGAGATGTGCGCACCCATTTAACATTACTTAGTCCACGACAGTAGCTTTCTGTGTGTTATTCAGGATTTATGTAACGTAACTGCTGAGGAGTTCCAGCCATTTGTAGATGATTGAGTCAAAAAAGCAAGTGAAAAAGCAAGGTGAAATGTTGACGTGCATGCTATTTTGTTTCATGCAAAAACGCTATCGAACAAGTGGGGCGCAGTACTTAACGATCCCTTTCAGATAACTATAATACCTTGTAGAGATGCCCTTGCAACTTCATGTGTATGATTGCATTTTAAAATTCACATCGTTTCCTTTTATTATGTTATGTCGTATTTATTTTTACGTGCATGAAAAATGTTCGAGAATTTTTTAAAATAAGTATTAGCATTACTGGTTATTGCTGTTCCTTTGAAATATGAAACACCTATAGGCTGTAATTCTGTGTGTTTTGCAGGGTACAATGTATCACAATAGCTCACAGAAAAATTTTTGGACATTTGAAAATGAAGAATGTTTAGAGAAACTTAGGTTTCAATCCAATCAGAAGTTTCGCGCTAAAGTTCTTGGTAGTGGAAAGGTAAGAAAAATGTATTTTCTTAGCACTCTGCTTTTTTTCAATAATAGTTTTGGACACACTGCCAGTATCCGTCCATCCACCGTCAGTATTTCTAAGATTTGACAAAGTGTCATATAATAGTTTTGCTATAAATGATTTGCTTCGAATATATGACCTCATCTTTTCTCTTTCCTGCTGAGTACTGAGACTTTTCTCATCATTGTTTTTTTTTTTTTCAAGGAATTGAAAGGATTGGATGAATCCTCATTTTTGAATCCTTTCGAGGAAGATGTGCTTTTCAGACACTATGAAAGGAGACTTCTTGAATTCTGTGCTAATTTCAAGCCTGTGATGCCAAAATCTGTTGTGGTATTTGTTAAATACATTTTTCAATATAAATAAAGCACATTTTAACAGTTTTAAATGCTTATTAGGCAACTTTTGTAAAAACAAATTGATGCCATATGTCATTTTCATCTTCCTAGGGAACAGCAGCAATGTATTTTAGAAGATTTTACTTGCATAACTCAGTAATGGAATACCATCCCAGGATTATTATGTGAGTGTTAAAACTTTCCTTTTTGCAATAGTAAATGTAATAGCATACTAGTAAAGCTGCTATACAAACACATAAAAAATAAGCAGAACTATGGTACTAGTAGGTTTCAAGGCATGACGTAAACAGTATTATGCATCAGTGTGGTAGTTCTTAAATATGCTCTGTTCTGCAGGCTTACCTGTGCATACCTGGCCTGCAAAGTAGATGAGTTTAATGTGTCGAGCAGCCAGTTCGTTGGAAATCTGCCGGAGACAGCTGCAGGACAAGAAAAGGCTCTGGAACAGATCCTTGAATATGAACTTCTACTCATCCAGCAGCTAAATTTCCACCTGGTGGTACACAACCCCTACCGACCTCTAGAGGGTTTCCTCATTGATCTCAAGGTAACTTCTACCTGGATTTGATGGTATAGCAACCATTGCAAAAAAGTAGTCAAACATCTGTTTGGCTGTATATTTAGCATAATCAAATTTTCTCTTAATTTGTCTTGTATCTCTTCTCCCCCCCCCCCCTTCAGACGAGATATACGACGCTGGAGAACCCAGAGATGCTAAGGAAAACTGCTGATGATTTTCTTAACCGTGCTACTATGACAGATGCGGGTCTTCTCTGCTCTCCGTCACAGATTGCTTTGACCGCTGTGCTGAATAGTGCTTCTCGGGCTGGCATTAGCATGGAGAGGTGGGTTTTATGCACTATTGTCATATTGTCTGTCATGTAAGTTGATACTCTATATAGAATGGAAGTTTAAGTAAGAATTCAAGGTGGCAGCTGTAAAATAAAATTACAGTTGCTTTACATACAAATGTAATAACTGAAATTAACAATAAAATCGTACTGCTTCAGAATTGAAAGATTTACACTTCACATATTGTCACACAATTGCATACTTTTGATATACAGTATTTTTATGTAGTGTTATTTAATACTTAATAGCATGTCAGCATGTGTTTTCAATTTTAATACAAAGTTTCTGTAGCATTGATTAAAGTACCTTTATATGCACCCTGCACTTTACATAATATTCTAGTTACCTGACAGAATGCTTGGGTTTGAAAGACGACAAGGAAACCCTGTGCAAGATGATTGACTTAATGAGACGTATGTATTCAACCTTTCGAATATGCTGTCCAATAAATAAATAACTTTTAAAATTATTATTAGATTAGCATTGTCATGATTGTCATGCTTTATAAAGCTAAGCTTGCTTACATTTCATTGAAATCCTGCATTTTTTTAACCCTTTTTCTTCATAGGAATAAAAAACCTCTTAAAGAAGTATGAGCTTCCCAACTCAGATGAGGTCAATATGTACAAACAGAAGCTTGAAAGAATACATGCTGAATTTGTCAACACAATTCCGTAAGTATTAGTTTCATTCCAAGGCTATTTTTGAAAAGTCAATAGACTGTAGTTGAGTAATCTTTTTTGCTTAAAAAGGCTCCTAAGTGAAATTACCAAGAAGTGTATAACTGTTCCAGTTCTCTAAAATGCAAAGGAAAGGTGCTTCAGTGCTTCCTCTCTTATCTCCTTTAGCACAGGGAACACTGGACCATCCTTTATGGAGATAATGCCGTCCTGCAATTCCTTGCAGCAGAAACATTTAAAGCAATGCACCATCATTGCAGATCATAATAGTAATATTAACCATAAAACGGAAGTCTATCTTTTATGAAAAAGGCATATGACACATTTTTAGTCAGATGTTTTTAATTCAATGTTAGAAACTGAAGAATGTGTCATGGATTTGTAGGCCTATCTTGCATAACTTAATGTCATTCATACAATAATTGAGATGCATGCCGATAAATGTGTGAACAAGAACGTGAACAAGAGCAACCATTCTCAATGTGACATTTTGTTTGTCTTGTGACTGATTTTTCATCGTGTTGTCCATGATTTTATAGCCTGCATGAGACAAAGACCTGCTTTTTGTAGCTCATTTTTGTAACACGTTTCTTTTCTCAGCTCCTTTTAACTTCTCATTCACCTCATGTTTTCTGTCAAGTTAAGTGGTTAAGAAAAAGACAAAGGACATACTATTCGATCGCAGCTAAAATCTGTTAAGTTTAACAGACCTATCGTGAAATACTTTTTCTGCCAAATTAACAGGGCAACATGGTAGTAACACTGAGGTTGAATGTATTACTTGAAACATAAGTCATTTTGAGTATCAGTCAAATCAATTAGTACATCCAGCCCAAAATCCAATTCAGTATAGGTGAATTACATTCTAGGTCTATGATAGTGTATTTAAGTATAAAGTGCAATCACAATTCACAATCACAAGTTTAATCATTTTAGATTAACTTTTTTTCTATAGGAAACGAAAAAGAGGATATGAAGATGATGATCATGTCACAAAAGAGCATCCTGTTGCAGAGGAGGTTGGTTTTAGACTGCTGCAATTTTCTTACAACTGTATTCTTTCTGGTTTAGTTGCTTCATAATCTTTACCAATAGACAATCACAACTAATAAAGCAAACCATTTTTCTCCAGGAGGAATGGACTGATGAGGATTTGGAGTCCTTGATGACATGATCGGGAGCTGTCTTTTGGAGCACTGAAATTTAACATACTGGTGTATTACCTCAGTCTTTCCTGTACTGTGCAGTAGTAGCTGCATCAGATGACAAAATTCTCCTATGTACATTTGGAATATTTTTGAGAAATAAAGTTTATTTGTACATTTCAGGTTGTCCAAAAAAGATCAATATAAATCATAATTCTGGTCCTGGAGGGCCAGAATCCAACAGATTTCCCTGCTCAGACACATATTGCTGGTACTTAACCTGATAATTGGCTGATTAAGATGTAAGCAGGGAAATCTGCAAACTGGCCCACCAGGACTAGAACTGGGGGACCCTGAGAAAAATCTTTCCATTCTACTGAATAAGGTTATTGGAATCATACCAACCCTGAGATTTATGGTCAAACATGTCTTGGCTGAAAACCATTTAAATGAACATAATAGTTCAAAATATACAGGCAATGTTAAATGCATTAGTTAATTGGTTTTCTCCTTCAAACCTGACCTAAAAATACTTCTAGGGACCATTAAATTTAAATACATGTAATGTTGCATATGGTTATACTAAAGTTTATATTACCTGTACTATTAATAAAACTCCAACAATGTGTAACTTACAAAGCTGTTTTAATAAGTGCACAAATTTCTGATACAATGTTCATTCAGAAGTTATGGCTGTAAACATTGTACAAAGTTTTATTTCTCTTGATTATGTTTGCCTGGTATTGACAAGGTTCAAGGAAGACTGAGCCAAACAAAACTGGAAAAAGTTCAGGGGACAAAAGTTTCATATTTATGATTCCAGCAATTTTTGCAATATAAAATGACCACATTTTTGCACAAAATCTTTCCCATCTAAATTAGTCAAAAACAAAAAATGACAATTAGATAGGAAACCTATAATTTCAGAATGCACTATTGTGTATGTCATAAAATAAATCAATCACAAATTACAGTATAAAAATCATTATAACTCATAATCCAGTTAAGAATAAAGCTCACGGTAGCATCCTGTCAGCTAAAATTCCTCTTGAGCAGATGGTATACACTTTGGCAGCATGTGTTGAAAATACTCAAGTCTTAGGTGTACTAAGCTTTATTACTCCTCTTTTTAAAGAGATGTGTACCCAAGCAACGAATCAACAGGGTTACATAATACAAAACAATTCCTGCACATTCAGCTGTAAAAGTCAATGGGGGCAAGGGAAAAAAGCAAGGCTTTTCTGGATCTGTCACTTGCTGCATAGCTCATGTGGCACAGGGCACAGCATTAGTGTGCCAGAGGAAGAATGGGTAAGTAACGCAGCTTGGGTTGCCAAGGTGATGAGGGTGGAGCATGCTCGGTCCCAGATGCAAGTCCTCAGAACGGTTACTACCTGTTGCTGTTGGACATTGAATATTGAACTTGTTTCTGCTGCAGGAGCTCAGTGATTGCCAGAAGCTTTTTTAACACATGCTGCATAAATGCAAACAAACAGGGAGGATGTGTCAGTCAAAATTCGGTACAGCTCTGTTTTAAATAGATATCGTCTCTGCCCCAGTTGCTACCACCGGCAAGTCATTTACTGCTAAGTTACACCACACAAAGAGCAGACACAAACCTGCTGCACCCCTCTCTCATTACTCAGCGTTCGAAGCTCATTTGAATGTGTCCCACAGATCTCATGCAAGGCAGCAAGATCTCGGGATAGGTCAGTCCTAAAGTGCTCTGTAGTGTCTGGGAGATCAGGGACATTCTACAGTAGCAAAGGAAAACAAAGTGTTAAGTTGATTAAAGGTGGTTTTACTTTGGTATTACTATCAACCTACACACAATCACACACACACACATTACAGAAACCCTTGCACTCACCAACCCAGTCGGAAATGGTGTACTTTTGTGGCATCTTTTTAAATAATATCCTAAAGACTAATCAATTATGATTTGCGGTTTTCTAAACGATAAACCTTACTTTGTGACTGACCATCATTATAATTCAGGTGTAAGAAAGTCCTTCTTGAGCCCAGATTACAGATGTGAGAGACCGCGATTTGTGTGAAGGGTTTTTGCAGCCTTCTTTCCCAATCTGTTGCACTCTAAGTTTATAGTTCTCCAACCTTGAGTCTGGCTAATATTTTGACTAAGTGGAGCTTCTAGATCAGGGGTTGACAAGCCAGCTGAGAAAAGCCACTTTCAGTTTTTTTTTTTTATTATCCGCTGGAGCCGCAGAATTTTACTGGAAACAGAAATTCATTCTAAACAATTTAGCAACATTTTTATATGACAACAAAATAAAAAATACTACTTTGAAGAGTGTTTATCAATGTATTCAGCATTCAACACTTTGCATGTTTTATGATCTCCTGAGACGTCACAAAACTGGCAGCAACTGTGCTGAACTTCAAAGCAGTCTCAATAATGAAAGTTTGCAGTCTTGCTTGAAAATCAAGGTGTCTTCATACACTGAACAAAAATATAAACGCAACACTCTTGTTTTTGCTCCCATTTTTCATGAGCTGAACTCAAACATCGG
>JAODJW010000040.1:24290153-24300596 GCA_026777045.1 Hyperopisus bebe
GGCGCGGAGGAACGCAAGTAATGGTGCTCAAGGACTTAATATTATCCCCATATTTTCAACTCAAATTTTGCATATAACTTTATATCACCTAGCTATAAGAGATACTCACCCCCAGTTCATCCAGAAACATGATCATCCGATGCTTGTTGTTCTTGATGAATGGATTTACCCCCTCCATATATGGTTCCTGAGGAGGGAAATACATTTTCCTGTGATAAATGAGCCAATGAAACAAATGATAGTAATGCACTAACAAACCATATTTGCACTGGTATTTAGTACTATGAAAAAGTCCCTTATTAGGTTAATATACCTTGGCTCCAAACTCAACCAGATTTGCCAAGTTTTGAACAGACTTAGCAACCAGAGTGAGGGTCCGGCCAGCAGTAGGGGAGGGTGGATCTGAAACAAAGAGACCCAAGAATTATCAAATAATTGAAGTTACAGATTTATTCTTAAGTTATGCATCAACCAAACTTGATTACAATAAAACAATAATAAACCATGTAAATCAAATTCATATTTTCTTACCAGCAATTATGTTGAACATTCTTGGATTGAGAATTGCAGGGCAAATTAATCGCAGAAAGACAAACCCACTGAAAGGGAAATTAGGTTTATTAGTCTTTTTCTTAACAAATTTGAAGAACTGGGGGGGTCCCCCAACATACAAATTTTCAATCCATGACCTAATAATTTACCTCACAACCCTGGTCCTCATTGTTGTATTTGTTGGCCACTTCTCTTTCACAGATTTCTGTAAACATCCATAAATGAATCTCAGTGTCCTATAATGTTGAGGAAAGAGTAACAAGTATCACATAAATACAAATACAAAGGTTATAGAACATTTTATACTTCACACTTGAACCTCATTATGAGCTTGCAGCTATCTTAGTTACAATTATTATTTTTACTGGTCAAAGGACACAAAGCATCAATATGCACCAAGTCTCACCTTTGTGAAAACCCTGAATAAGCATATAAAACTTTACTTACGGTGGAAGGATTTCAGCTGCCATAAATATTTTTTCCACCAGCTCTGACAGAATGTTCAGGAGATGTTGCAGATTCAAGCTAACATCTTCATTCTTCTCCAGTTTAGAAGGGTTCAGCTGAGCAATATAAATACAGGAAAATGTTTTATATCCTTAACAAAAGTGCAAACAGTTTTCAGTGTTGCTGCAAATAGTTACTGTTTGAGAATAAGCATTTTATTTAATCTGCTAAATGCAACAACATTACTGCTATTAGTAGTGCCTTTACTGCACTTACTACAATGCCAGGAAATGTTCATGTTTGATTTAACTGGAATTAAAATTCTAAAGCAGATGAATCTGCAGTATATTAATGTCATTTAATGAAGTGGTTCTTTGAATCAACTAGATAAAACAAAATGAACCTTATATGACAAACGGTGACTTAATGAAAACTCCCAGTGTATTGGGTAGCTCATGCCAATAACATAGCGCACAGGGTTTCATCAGTAAAACAGCCATTAGATGGCACTGCTTACTTACAATGAGTCCGTTAATTCTACATAAATACCAAAGTCATTCTTGGCATAAAATACATGAATGTTTTCTACACACAAAATATTGTTGATGGATTGAATTCTCCATATACCAAAAATATAAACAAATACCTATGACTAGAGAAACAGTAGAAAATAATGTAGGTTTTAATCTAAACTGACAAATCAGACTGAAAATAACAGCAATTTGTACTAAAATTTACTTCAAAACATAAAAGTCTAAATCCAAGACATGCTGTCAGTCTTTTTATATACTTTAAAGTTATTTCTTGCTAAAATATAAATGCCTGCACATTATCAACAGCAGACTTTAAATAATCAGCAAATATGCTTCAAACATTAGGAAACACTCATTTGATTTTGAAGGGAACCAAAGGTCAAGTAAGACACATAAATGTCATTTAATCTGAGTTCCTCTTGTGTTAATTCAATTACATTTATTTAGCAGATGCTTTTATCTAGAGGGATATACAACTGAGAAAGCTGTGTCAGCCAGTCCCTAGGGTTAACAGACTTTTCTCAAGGGCCCAATGGTAAAACCATTCTGCCGACTGCGGTGTTTGAACTGGCAACCTTTCAGCCCACTGTAACATACCGTTTGTTAGCCCATTCTTGCTGAGACCCAATCCAACCCTTAAAAGGGAAATCTATCCTAATAAACTACTAAGAAATAAACAATTTAAATGTAAATAAAAATGTGAGGTTGCATTAACATATGATGTTAATGTATTGAATGGGAATAATTGTAACTGTTTAAAACTATGTAAAGTGTTTACACATTGATTGTGGGTACTTTGCTAACAGTTTATTTGTAATTATTTATTGTATATTATATATTGTAATTATTTATATCCATTTTGGGGTAGTTTTATGCAGTATTACTAACTGCCTATATAGCTTAAGGCAAAGGCTGAAAAATAAGAAAATAATCTATGTGATATCCCTGGGAAGAAAAATAAGTCTATAAATTCACTAAAAAGTAAACCTGCATCACAATGTACACCAATTTCAATGCCAAGCACCACATATAGATATACACAATGTATTAATATACCATACAGATATAGACATTTTTAATGTAAGACTTCAGAACCTCACTATTTATAGGGTTAAAAAGTATTGGGAAAAATCTGAATTTCTGGTGAAAATTGTTTTAAATTGAAAACTAAGATGCTATTTTATAATAGGCGAAAATGAAATTTAATCACATACAAACCAGAATTCACAACGGAAAGCATGAATCTTAAGCTACTTTCTACGCACAAGACATGGAATTATTAAGCTAGAAGTACCTCACAAGACTGCTTGCTCTCCATTATCTTCAAAATGGTGTCTTTGAGAGCATGGTGGACAAATGGTGTGGCTGTAGCTTTCATGTATTGCTCCATGAGTGTGCTTGCCAGGGTAGTTGCACGGAACAGTGTCGTAGCTTCATCTAAGACCCAGGAAACAGCCAAAACAAGCTTTTACTAAATATGTATATACAAGCAATTGGCCTAGACATAAGTCATGAAGCGAATACAGCTTTACACTATCTCAAAGACATCTAATCTCAAACAGATTCTTTTTAAAGGTTCAAACACAAACTTTGACAGCACATTCTGTGATACATTCAACAGTGAATTTGTACAACAGAGCTGGAATCTCTCTACCTTCCATGCTTATTTCCCTGTCATTTAGTGTTCTGAGAAGATGTGCTTCCACCCTTTCATGCCTGAATATCCTCAGCAGAATACTAGCTAGAAGACTTCGATCCTGCCCGCAGACATGGGCCAGTGCATAGATTACGTGGAACTCTTTCAGCAGGATGAGCTTATAAAGAAACAAAAGACATAGGTCAATTTATTTTCTTACTGGTAAAGTTACATTTTACTGATGTCACAACAAATTTATCGGATTTTCTTCAAAATACGAAAATATGTTGCAGCCAATATGATTTCACTTAACCATTTAAACCACAAAAATAAATTCTAGTCACTTAGTAATATGAATTGTCTACAACAATAATTTCAGAAAATATTTAGGGAATATGGAGCTGATGTTTTAGAATGCATAATAATTATTTACATGAAAACAAAATATTATTTCAATGGGGAAAACAGAATATCGGAAGAGAACATCATCTGTTCCTACCTCCTTGAATTCATTATATTCCTCCTCTGGCATTATTTTCTCCACAGAATAGCGAGCCCTTACTCGAAGGGAGCCAGGTTCAATTCCTTTGAGGGGAATATGAGAGCTGAGAGGGAACCACTCGTCGATCATTTGGCCCTTCTGAAGCCGGCTGAGCTGGCAACGCATGAACACTAGGAGAAGAAATTTACAGAGTATCAGTAATGATCATTACTTTCTGTAAAAATGCAGAGGACTTGAGCTGCAGTGTGCTTTTAAAGTGTATAACAACAATTAAGGCCATTAGCAGTCAGCACAAGCCACTTAAACCCCTTCAAATGGAATGGACTACAACAGCAAAGTTGATGAATGCCTAATAGACTGGAAAGTCAAGTTGAGATTGCTGGGTTAGATGTCTATAAAACTGATACAAAAACTTACAGATGTCACTTTCTTTGCTCTTTTTTGTCTTATTGCTGAGGCTTATTTCAAATCTGTTGATTTCACTGGACAAATCACTGAAAAAAATACATCAAAATCTTAAATTGAGATATTCATGCAAAGATGTTTTTGTGTTAACAAAATAAAATGCACAGAGTATCCTAATTTATCTGAACCATGTGGGTGACTATGGGGTAGAGGTACTCACTCAAAAATAAACTCCTCTGTAAACACAGGGTTTTGTCCTTCTCTGGCATGGGTCTTTGCTACTTGCACACTGTTCAAATATATATTGCAGTAGGGATTTGTAAAATGTTTGACTGGTAGCTTATGGGCCTCTTCTACATAAAGCACCAAACTGCTGACCTGAAATAATTAAGATAAAGGTTAATGATACAGTAGTTAAAAAAAAAAACTGTCCATTGCACAATAATTTCACAAGAATGCAAACTAATCAACAAAAGGTATGCACTATGTTCAAATTGTAGGGTAGTAATATGTTAACAGACTCAACTAGATGACAGATACTTTTTAGATGAAGAAATGTAACGTTCCCTTTGACTCAATGAGACTAACTCGAGCCAAAAAACTGATGCTGATAAAAGGTGCCATCACAAAACCATGAAGAAAGTTTGCAAACAAGTCTTTCTTATTATCTCCATCATCTAAATCAAACAGTATTTGGCACTGGTTTTGATAAATGTCATATTTGAAATTCTTAAAGACACAAACTCAGTAAGTCTACAAATCATTGGGCAGTATCAATGTGTTCTGTAAAGCATATCATCCTTCCCTGGCAACTTGATTTTTAAAAAAAAAAATGCTTCAGTGCATGTATATTTTAGGATGTCTTGCTTGAACAGCGTGCTACAGATAAAACCACCGCCACATACCACATGCGACTGAGGTCGTCTTCTATTTCAGTCATTCTGTTATTGATTTACTCCTGTGTTCTGGATGTTCTATGACCGAAAGTCTTGAGTTTTACATCACAGACAAATACCCTAACCTTCTGCTGTAGAATTCCCATATTGCAACTTGGAATTCATTGGTCCCTCAGTGATTGCAAGCTATCCAAGTCCTGTGACAGCAAAGCAGCCTTACACAATCGTACTCCTATTGTCTGATCTGTCCACAGAACATTCAGTTCCACTAGTGTGGTGGAAAATCCAGATGGCTTTTAGCAAACTTGAGACAGCAATTTTTTTTTGGAGAGCAGTGGTTTCCTCCGTGGCATCATCCCATGAAAGCCACTGTGGGGCAGTTTTTCTATGGCAGGAGTTCCTTGTCAGTTATCTGAGGATTATATGGTGTGCTTTCACTCTGATCACCCACTCATAAGGGTACCATTTCTGATGAGTTTCTATTACTTAAATGAAAAGTCTGACTGGAGGCTCATATCTTTTATACATCCTTTCCAATCTGATGAGCTTCAACAACTGTTGTTCTGAGGTCCTCTGAATTTTCTGTTCATCTGGCCATATTGCACTTGGACATACACTACCAATCAAACGTTTGTGCACACATTAAAGTCCTATTCACACCTGGTATTAACATGCATCCTTGCGTGATCCAATCACAAGTAGACAATGCTAAATACGTCTGTTCACACCTGGCATTAACATGCGTCTCCACAGAACATTTTCAATCGGATTTCACTTTCCTGCATTTTAGATAAGGTTGTGTATGCAGAATCTGCCAAACATTAAAAGAAGCAGAAGAAGAAATCAAAAGCTATTGGTGACCGAGTCTTGTGAATGTTTATCGCCTCACGCCTAATTAAAATCAAAAACAATCACGTAAGCGAGTTTTAAATATTATACAGTCAGCCTCCAAATGACATACAGAATACAACAGACGCTGTTCACAAAGGCTACTGGGATTGGCACATTTAGTTATGGTTCTGTTAGATTTGACTGATTCAATGAAAAGAACTGGTTCAAAGGAATGCCTTGTTCACAAATCAGACACCACAATTGGTATTCAGGGCTGGAGTGGGACTCAAGCCCCCAGACGACCCAAAATAAAACTATATAAACATTTACACTGTTATTATAGGTTTCCACTAACATATCTACTATATTGTCAATTGAACACACATTCTTACCTACACACTAATTTTTTACCAGCACGTTTCACTGATATATTAATATAACAAGGAGTGGCTTTGACATAAATAAGGAAGCTACATGAAAGTGCTCAATAAATATATGATCTGAGCAAATTCCAAATCAACTTTAATAAATCACTTCTTGCACTATTTATTTTTCCCAAATTTACACGGAACCTTAATGATGAGCACTGACAGTTTCCGTGCGAATGTGAACTTCCCAGCAGATTCAAACTTATCTTTTAGCGTTGTAAGGAAAAATGATGTGTTGTTCACAATGCAGTTTACTACACAGTGGCTGTTTCTGCACTGACAGACGTTATGACATAAATCATATTTCAAATACCGTTCGCACATTCAATGAGTACGTAGGTACTTCTGCTCACAGGAGGATGTCAGTTAAGTAGGCGGTCCTTGAATGGAGCTCGGGACAGATACACATTCACACTGAATGGTCCTTGAATGGAGCTCGGGACACATACACATTCACACTGAATGGTCCTTGAATGGAGCTCGGGACACATACACATTCACACTGAATGGTCCTTGAATGGAGCTCGGGACACATACACATTCACGCTGCTCAAAACAGATACCTGGCGCAGCCGTTTGTTGGCAGTAGGTTGTATTGGTTTCCGCAGATGGCTGCAGAACACCTGAAGGCATTTCATCCAATCCTAACAACGGATATGTGTCATTAGAAACAGAGACCAACTACAAATGTAAAATATTATCACTGGATAGAAATATCATAAAATGGGGGGAAAAATACAAACCTGTGTCTGTTCAGCAGTAACACCTGCAAAGTAGAAGATGTACTGCTCCTCACTAAAGTGCTGAACTACAACCTGGAAACAGTTTGGCCTGTAAAAAGACACAAAATCAGCATAACTAGAATGAACATCAGACAAACACATATCATCATACAACATAATCATAAACACAAAACAATATTTTTATTTTACAGTGAGATGGCTGCTTCAAAGCATTTAATCATTACATAGCCGTAAGCCTCTCACCTGCCAAACAGGCTGTCATGTACTCCATATACAGAACACACGCTTAAGTCTATTAAACCCTTGGGCTTGGTGGCTCGTTTCTCACTCTCAAAGTAGATAAGCTGGGCATCGTTCCCCTCCAAAATAAAGAAAAGGTTCTTCCATCGCTTGCCTTTGCCTGAAAAATAAGAGCATGTTAGCAGAAATTTATGCAGACGACAGTACAATCATTCGTAGAGGTTAATCAAATAAAATGTTCAAGCACCTTTATTGAATTGGAGGTAGTCTTTCTTGACAATGTTTTTATAGAAGGCATCTTTTGTCTTTCTGCGAATCGTGTTATAGATTTCTCTGCCATCCACCATGTCAGTGAGTACTTGTTCCTGTTGCTTGAAATTAAAATTTAAGGAAAGGAAAATTATTCACCTATATATCACAATGTTTCAGAATAAATAAGGACAGGTGCTACCCATATACTCAAAGTAAGGTCTGAATGATATTCATACCTGAACTGATACTGGATCTTTCAGGGTGTACCCTTCCACAATCTGCTCTTTTTTGTAATGCTCAATGATGTCATCAACACTTAGTGAAAAAATTAGATGGGGGAGAGAAAAATGTAACACATGCACAGTACAGTTAAAATATTTTTCCAGTATAAAATCTAACACATCCAATATTTCATATAATATTAAAGACAATCTTTGCAATGGAAATTTTACACTGATCATTAGCAGAAATGTACCTGTTGTAGTACCTCCCTCCCATCATGAATTGGTTGTTTGGAGTTGGGCATATTTTAAACCTTTGGATGCTTTCATTGGTGCGAAAAAAGAGTGAGTAATCTCCAGGTGTGTTGTCTGAAGGTCTGACCAAGAAGCTACACACTTCCCCAACTTAAAAAAACAAATGAATAAAATTAGTTATAGATGTTTGTGAAAGATCAAGCCAGACTGTGAAATGCTTGATGTGCACTCGTGATATGATGCACAAAGACATTTAATGACTTACAGATTTTTTTTATTTGTATTATGAATGCATGGCTCATGCAATAAGTACTGAAAACCTGTTTAAGTCTGTCAAATATTTAAAATGGTAAGACTTGGCCTTTGGCTGTAACATTTCAGTCTACACCTCTGTCTTATTTTAGCTAAATTATGCAAGCAGGCTAACTGACAAGGCTTGACATTTTGAATTTTAACTATGAATTTCATAATCAGGATAAATGTGTCTTGCTTATACAGAAACTGCCTGTGTTGACATATTGGTAGATTTGGCTGCATTGAAAGCATGCGTCATTATCGTCCTCTCTGCTCCCACCACAAGGCTGGGTGCTGGACTCAAAAGTGTGATGACGCTGTGCAAAGAACACAGTACCTGTCATCAGCAGGTTGCATGCTTCCTGTTTGCTGATCTTCCCGTGATACCAACTAGAGACAAGATGGAAATAGCCCATTATAAAACAACACGCAGCAGGGCACAAGGGCCTGCATCTGTGTCTGCTTGGAGGAGCATGTCAGCAGCAGGAGCAGTAGCAGAGTGAGTCAGCAGCGAGTAGTAGCTGCACACTGGGGCACAGTGTCGCAGCACCCACTCAGCCAATGGCTCTCTCTCTTGCACCTGCTCCTCTGTGGACAATTACATGAGCTCATCCTCCCCTAATCCCTACCCCCTCCAAAACAATAACAAGAATACTGAGTACTAGGACTTATTAAATCCTGGCTGAGGAGGCAGTTCAATTACACAAGAGAATGGGGTAAAACTATTCAAACAAAAATACTATGAATCAATAAGCTGGATGTACGCTACATTGTCACATTTAATAAAATAGGTATTTCTCCATCAAAAATTCTGGCAAGTTAATTGGACTGAGGAAAAATATCAGTTACAGGCACTGCATTTCCTTGGTAAAACAGAAAATTGCTTAGTATTAGTCTGAAATTGTAGTGCACTTATCAGAAAGATTAAGTTCTTGTGCAGTTGGTAGGACCATTTTATACATTTCATTCACTGTGATTACGCACACCGCATAAATCTACCCAGGCCACCTCAAAGGTTATGGGGATACAAAAAAATGGAAAATCAGGTACCACTATTTGTCACAGTTTCAGCCTTGAAAACTTTTAAAGCAATTTCCACAGACTAATGCTGGTGAGAACATACTTTACTTGTCTCTAGCAAATTCCATAACGAATAAAATAAGTTTATGAAGAAAATCTCACACTTTGCCCTCATGGGGATCTTCTTCTCGCCCCTGAAAAAAGTACATGGAAATCAACACAAAATACTGCAAATACAAATTCTAAATGAAAATTAGTGGAAATAATATTTTAAAGTAAGTTTGCCTACCACTTCCTCAACAAGGTCCTCAACAATCAGGCCCTGTTCATCGGTTCGAACATTGGTCACCCACATCCATCCATCATCAAGTTCATTGTGAACAATAAACATGTCCCCTTTAAGAAAACTGAAACAAAAATGCATGCAATGAGCATTTTTAATGGCCCAATACCATGGTAAAATGTCAGACAAATGTTATGGCTGGTTTCTCTGGATTTATAGAACAGAAAGACAGGCAAGTTACAGGGGTTGGACAAAGAAACTGAAACACATGGTTTTGGATCTCAGTGATTTATTGGTAAGGTGTAGAGCCTCCTTTTGCAGCCAAAACAGCATTAGTTCATCTTGGAAATGACAGATACAAGTCCTGCACAGTGGCCAAAGGGATTTTGAACCATTCCCCTTGCAGAACAGTGGCCAGGTCACTATGCAATGCTAGCGGAGGAAAACGTTTCCTGACTTGCTCCTCCAAAACACCCCAAAGTGGCTAAATAACGTTCAGATCTGGTGACTGTGCAGGCCATGGGAGATGTTCAACGTCACTTTCATGTTCATTAAATCACCACTCTTGCTGTGCGAATTGGTAAAGTAACAGTCTAATACATGGCATCACCTTCAGAGTACAATCTTTGAACCATTGGGTGAACATGGTCTCCCAGAATGGTTTGGTTGTCCTTGGCCTTGACACAGCCATCTAGAAAAAGTAGTGGGCCTAAGGCAGGCAGGGCTCTAGAGTGCGACCAATTTGGTCGCACGTGCGACCTAATTTCTCAATGGTGTGACTAAAAAAAATCAAAGGTTGCACCGGTGCGACCAGCCGTTCGAGGGGGGAAAAAAACGAAACTCCGTGACTCTTAAAGTCTCCCTGTTGTTCAACAACAGACACACATTAGGCCCATATCGTGGTC
>JAODJW010000040.1:24307205-24320472 GCA_026777045.1 Hyperopisus bebe
GGGGTGAGGATCCCCCTCAGTCTGCTAGCTAAATTCAGCAAATTTGTTGCATCTCTGAATATATCACAAGCTTTGAGAAGGTAAAACCTATTCCTTGGTGGACATAGGGCAGGAGTCAAAGGAGTATGAGTCTTCTGTGTCACAAGGCACAACTGATGTGATTCTAATTTGGTCTAAGTGACCTCACTGTACCCTCAGGTCATTAAGAAGCTCAGATGGTGAAGAGATATGGAATAAAAATATTTACTGAGGTTTTGCATATTGTCACTGTCCAATGAAAACCATGTATGTCCACATTTTAATTACTGTGGCTTTTTGCTATATATGGAACACAACATTCTCTTCTATGGAAATCATTTGAAATCTAATTGACCAATGAAAAGATGTTTTATAAAGCCTATTTACACAGTATTAATAGGTTAACAAGTTAACATTTGTATTCATGATGATCATTTGTATGGATTACTTTATAGTGCTAATTTTAACAACTTATTGTTGACAGCTAGATAGGTAGCTAGCTACCATCATTGTTAATTGTAAATAAAACTAGATTAGTTTGTATCATGTTGACCCTGAGAATTCCCTCACAAATCCAAAAATGGATTTTTGGAGTATTTTTCATTGGATAGAGATGATATATTACAAATTACCAAATTTTTGATGAGCTAATTTGGCCAAGAAATCCAATAAACCAGACAATACAGGTAAAGCTAGTCTCCAAGAAATCATATTAGCATATAAATGAAACAAAGTTTGCAGCTGCTGTTACTTTTCAGTCAGTTCATATTTATATTTTTAAAAAACATAAAGCTGGAGAGATGTTATGGTCTTTAAAAACAGCTAGCTCTTTTCTTCAAGATATTCAGTTGCAGAATCTTGCCCAAGAATCAGTCTCAAGATACAGAACAGGAACACAAAGTGAAGTCCAGATTACGGCTATACTAAATTGGAAAAATTTCTAATATCATAATATGATTTTTCAATAGACAGTCAGACATTTATAAAGCAAAGAAAGGAATGAAAATGTACCCAAAATAAAATATAGCCAAATAGAATGTATCTACCAACAGAATCTGTCATATAAGTTGGTGGTGTTGCTGTAGGTTTTGCCTACACAAAGCACTTCAGTCAAATCATTTTCTCTTTATAGAATCCAAAATGTTTCCATAGAGCAGAAGGCAAGTGTCTTTTGGTGACCAGTTTTTGTTCACTTTTCTCTTCCTCAGTCAGTTTTGTTAAATTTATCACAAACGCGTCACACTGTCTACAAGACGAAATACAGAACTCATGCAAACCAATACTGGTAAACTTTACATTCACTTTTAACTTACAGGCTACTGGATAACCTTGGAAAAGGAACAATCATTAAAACTGCAACACTTGCTAGCTTTGTTTCATATGACTGTAATAGGTTTTAGCTAGTTGATCACAAATAGACTCAGATAGTATTATAGTAGTATGGTATACTGTGTTACTTTGGATGTTCATGGTGGGGGAGGGGGGGCAAGGTGGGGGAGATAAACTGTGCTGCTGGACAAGACCCTAAGATAAAATTTTGACAAGCAGCAAATTTTATCGTGGAGAACCCACACTCACCAAAATTTCATCACCAAGATTTCAAAATACCGGATTGGCATTGCTTTTCGGTGTTTAAATGGTATAATGAAGTATGAAAAACCTGATGCTGCCCAAACTGAATCTCGACCCAGCTGACCATTGGTATATTCCCTGGAAAGAAAAACTCACTGCATTTTCTTAACTGTGGTAATCAGATGTATCGTTTCAAGCCATTTTACCTGAACCTTTCAGTTATGATACTTTGGTATTGTTTGTGGTTTTCAGTTCTGTTTGCCACAATTTAAGATGTTCAGTTTAGGAAACATTCACTGATATAATGAAGTGGTCGAAGTACAACCGCTGGTATTAATAATGTTTTCACAGGAGGTATTTTTCAAACAACTGCTTATGTGAAAAAAGCAAAGCTGATTCACTTTTCAAATTAAACAGTTTATTAGTCTAAATCCTTACTAATCTTTGTGGGAACTCAAAATTAACTGGCCATTTCCAGGTTCCTGTAACAAGTTCAGGAGTACAAACCACAACTTCCTCATCTTACTTCAGCACTAGATAGTTTTTGTAAAATACCTGATATGTTAGCTGGATTATGAATGACTATTACGATAAAGCATCTTGAATGAATGAATGAATGATGTTAGCCTTTAAAAGACAATTTTGCCAAAAATAAACAAGATTGCAACTTATGCAAAAGTGAAAATTATTTATATTTACTTCGGTATATATAATAATAATTGTGTTAAATAACTAGACCACTGACTTACCATAACCACTTTAAATTATAAATACCTTTACCGTTTTATATTTTAAACCAATAGGCTACTTTTCAGTTTCTAAATGTTTAAAATGTCATTCATTTTCAACTGATATTTTGACGAAAAAATGGCATTAGTGCTCATACATTCTGTTCAGAAGTTTGTGACAGCAAAAAACATTTCACAAATTCATGTGATAATGCATTATATATTTTCATGGAATAAAGGCAGATTATACCATTGATATTGATATTTTTCACAAATTACTTCAAATAAGTAATTTCAGGTCATGGAGTTTCAGATTTCACAAAAAAACTTGTAGAAAAGTCTGCTGGATAAGATCCCAAGCGCCCAGAAAAAAATTATGGAACTACTTGTCATTCATATTCACTGAGTGTTACAACATCCTTAAAACTGAAATTTGGTTCCAATGCTGCCTGTATGATGTTTCAATAGATTTCTCCAAGTGCTCTGCTTACATGTCATTAAGACATTACAGTTCCACGCAAAAGCAGCAAACACAAGAGCCATCAATGGAAGAAATTAAAGGTCTGAACATCCATCCAATATAAATTAAATTCAGATTTTGCATCATGAAATTACCATACTTTTATTTCAGTCTCCAGCACAATTGTCACATTTATAAGAACACACGATTAAAGACAAAGACTGGAAGAAAATGTCCACCAAAAGGCTTAACCATTGTTTATGTACCAAGTTGTTACTGTGTAATACTTTGATAAACAAAAATTGATAAGTTGATAATAGCTTTAAATAAAAACAGACAAGTCAGGATATCTGATAATTCACTATACGATATTCACTCATTTAAAAAAGTACAGAATATATTTTTATATTTGGCTGTTCAGCAGAGTCCAAACCAATTATTCAAAGCATTTGTTCGACTGAATATTGCCACTGAGTAATTGATATTAGTCTTACACGTTGCACCACTGCAAAAAAATGGGATATATTTACTTCCAAAATAGTTGTGGATTACACAAAGCAATCGAGAAGTTGTAGTTTACTAATAAGAAATGTGCTGCTAAAACCTGTCAGAACTTATGGTTTTTGTTTGAGACTTAAATGCTATGTAAAACAGCAATAACCTAGCTGTACAGTTTTACCTTCTTTGAACAAGCCATGTAACTCGATATCGTGGGATTATATATTCAATTTCCTCTATTTAGAATAATTTCTAATAAAAAGCAATTTCTGAATACTAGGGACGTATTATGGCAAGCAATAAAATTGTCAGCCCAAACATCTACAAAAATTTGAGAACCAAGAGAAGCTAGACGAGTCGAACGACGTTATTAAATTGTAGAGTTTTAACTCGTGTAATTCCTAATTTCGAATTTAAAATGGCCTAGGTGTAGGAAGTTGTGTGGTCACCGATTAGTTGTTATCCCATTCGTCAATGACCACAAGATACTATAGGTTTTAACAGAAAAGTGCAGTTTGGGGATGTGGTTAAGAGATTAAATCAATTCAGTTCTCTTTTCCAGTAGGGCAGACTGCACACAAGAAGCAACCATGAACGCAGCGGCAATGATTAAACATATTAAAATCATAACCATTAAACTTATAAAGTAACGGTTGGTTAGATATTTTCTGCAGACTACGAGACTTGTTGCGCCTTACTTTGCTTGGAACTGTGTACTAGTGAACTAAAGAAAGAAAAAACGAAAGAAAGAAAGAAGCAAGAAACCAGAAACAACTTTCCAAGGTTTATTCAACATATGAAGATATAACGAAAGCATCCTTACTGGTTCGTGGGCGGTGCTGTGAGCGGGAATGCTACCTCCTCCTCTTCGTATTCCGGGCCATCCAACATATCGTTTTCATCCGCCGTTCCTGTGGCCCCGAAGCCAGGAGGCGGAGGTGGCAAGGGACCAAAGCCAGCGGGCCCCTCCGGAGTCGCTGAGGTGGGTGACATCCGGCTACCTTGTCCCTCTGAAGGGAGGTTATGGAAAGCTCCGCTTCCAGCTCCCGTGCTAGACTCACTGCCACTCCCAGAGGAGAACACCGAACCTGGTATGTCCCCTCCAGCAACAGGATACAATATCATTTCAGGGTCGGTATCTGGGGAGGTGCTGGATGGGTGGCGGATGTTCTGACCTCCTCCAGGGCCCGTATCGCTGATTCGCCCCTTTTGCTTGGAATAAAATGAGAAATGAGCCATCTCAGGGCCTCCGCCGCCTGTACCCTCTGTCCCCGTCGAAACAGAACCCGTATCCTCGCTGCTGACCTCCGTGGCCATCATTTACAAATATATATATATATATTAGGGGAAAGTCCAGGAGTCTTTCCTTTCCCCACCCGTCCTGGAACACTCTCTCGAATAGAAAAGAAGAAAAAAAAAAACAAATACAAAAAGTTCAACTTGGAAAAACAGCACACACACAACACGTTAGTTATCCAGCATGACAATGCGCAGCCCTCACACTGGAAAAATCGCAGCTAGCTTGCGTTAGCTAGCTAGCTAACGACGATTTACTTAAAGTTTCAAGTTTTCATTGTTTGTCTTTTGTTAAAAGTTTGGGAAAACTAAGACGGTGAACTCTGATACACGCAGTGCGCATGAAGTACGCCAACTAACGAGTTCTTTTCCTGCTTTTTTCCCTTTGCCTACTTCACTTAGCAGAAGTCCACTTGTCTGGGAGTGTGTTGTTTATTGTCAGCGTGGGCTCCTTTTTGTTTGTTTCCACAGAGTTCCAAAAGGTCTACATTTCTGTTTGATAGAGTCTCGCTCTCCGGGCAAATATCTCCAGTGCAGTCAAGTTCTCCTCAGCGAACTTTCGGATAAGAAAAGTGCAATGTTTGTTTTCCTGGGTAACTTCTCTCACGGTTTCAAAGCTGATACAGGATCGCTGAGGCTGTCGCTCACTGTCCTGCCTCCATTCCTCCTGGAGCGCGTGCTCGCTCACGCGCAGACCAAGCCAGAAGAGCACAGAGTCACCGAGCACGCGCTCTCATCATTAATATCTGCCATCCCGCGTAACGTTGTGCCCGTTGCTGCAAAACGTCTTCGTTCAGGATGCTCTGTGACTCAGTGGTTGTCTTGCAGTACCGTTGCCTCCTATCTCGAGGGGAGGGGTTCAAATTCCGCTTTTGTGTGTAGAACGTTAAACATGTTTTCAGTTAATTAAAAAGGGGTTAACCAAGAAAATAACAGCAAGCCACCATCAGCATACTAACAGAACAGTGGGTGTCACAGTTAACACTGTAATGTTACATCTCCAGGTTTCTGAGTTTATCCGTGCTGCTTGGGCAATTGGAAATGGATGCTTGACAGAATGGGCAGACAACATTATTTTTATTATGCTCTATATATTTCTCATCATTACACCATCACCACCAGCCTGAACCATTGAAACAAGACACATTCGGTACAAGGATCCATCCTGTATACTGCATATTCTGACAGACATTCTTCCGGACTCTCCATTTTTGGAGAGCTTGCGTCAACTATGCCCTCTGTTAACAGTTTTTAGCTGACAGAAGTGGAACCCAGTGTACTTTTCTGCTGTTGTAGTCCATCCACCTCAAGATATGATGTGTTGTGCATTCAGAGATGCTTTTCTGCACAACATTGTTGTAAAGAGTGGTTATTTTGAGTTACTGTAGCTTTTGTGTCAGAACACTTTTACCTCAAGAATCGCTTCAAGGGTGGACAAGTTGTGCTGTCAGAAAGGCTTCTGCTGTACTAAGCTGTTATTTTTGCACCTGTTATCTTTAACCAGGCCAGCCATTCTCCTATGGCCTCTCTCATCAACATTTCTACCCACAAAACTGCCGCTCACTGGATATTTTTTTTCTCTGCATTTTATACAGAATCATGTTGTGCATGAAAATGGCAGATCAGCAGTTTCTGAAATAAGCTACTCCTTCTGGCACTAATAATCATGTCATAGTCAAAGCTACTTTCACCCATATTTTTCCTCATTTGATGTTTCATCTGACTATCAATAGCTTAAATTTTTGAGCCCTGTATGCACAATGTTATGCATTGTGCTGCTGCTATATGATTGGCTGATTAAATATTTTCATTATTCTATTCAATTCAATTTGATTTATTTAGCGCTTTTAACAACAGTCATTGTCACAAAGCACTTTACATATAACCAGTCTGAACCCCCACCAAGCAAGCCTGAGGTGACAGTTGCAAGGAAAAACCAGTAACTATTTGGTGAACAGTATGTTATTGTAAATGTCAGTACTGTGTTGAATATCAGAATACCAGAGGTTTAAAGTTCAGGTCCAGAAAATTCAAATCCAGACCAAGAAGTTGCTTCAGCCAACCAGTTGACTACACGGTGACTGTGACTCTTTATGTTCACCTGGTTGGTTGAAAGAAAATCTTGGTCTGGATTTTTATTTTCTGGACTTGAACTTTCCACCTCTGCAGAATACATAGAAAAAGCTTGTTTTTCCTAATCCTTTTCATAGGTTCCCAGCTCCCATCTTTATGATCAGGGACTCAATTTGTGCAATAAGAAAAACCAGTCTAAAATATGCCTATAATTTCAAAAAACAGGTACTGTTGTTCTAAGTATTTCTTTTGTGTTTATTGTGTATATTTCCACACCTGGGGTGTGTATTTCATCACTCCCATTATGTGGTGTGTAGCTCATTGTCTTTGGATTCAGTGTGAATGATCAGATGGTCACCAGTTCAAATCCTGTGGTTGGCAGAGAGAAGTTACGGTTGGGCTGTGGAGTAAGGCCTTTAACCCCAATTGTTCCAGGGAGTGGCTCATTCTGCTCTCTCAATTGTATGACACTTTAGATAAAAGAGTCTGTTTAATATGTAAATGTATGATCCACTGGGTAGATTTCCAAAGGTATTTACATGTATGTTTTTGGAAACATGCCAACATATTTGGTATTGCACTAGGACTGCAGAACAATTTGTGTGTTGCCAAATGGCACTAAGATTACACCCCCCCCAAAAAAATCCCCTTTTATTTGTTTTTAGTGTGTTTTCTGTAAGCGTAAGCCATAAAAACATGTGTAATGCAATTGAATGCTTAAAAATAGATGGTGTATAAATTTTCAATTTTAACATGAAATTTCTGAGAAATTAAGTTAGCTTCCAAACTTCAGTAAGTTTTGTGAGGCATGTAGTGTGAGACTGAGTCTGAATCCACCTGCTTGGGGTGTGTGCATTCAGAGACATACAGGGTACACAAAGTGCTGGGCGGTATACCAGTTCATCCACTATACCGGTTTTAATTTGCTGTATGGTATGAATTTTTCATATACCACCATATGGTAACATAGCCTAAACAACAGCTGGAACACTTCAATAGGCAGCATATTATATAATACTGTTGGCTGCTGGAAGCACTATGGATTGCTGTGCAGAGTGTATTGTGGGGGGATCCCCGTTAACTGTGCATTCCCTTCTTACTAACAGTTATACCTTCATAACACAACAATCCTCCATATATAGCATTAAAAGTATTTATAGCTACTCCTTGGATAGCGGTAAAGGTAAATTCCTAATATTATCAATTTATCACGGTAATAATCATAAAAATCATGCAGATCAAGTACACATGTCATCACCAAGCGAAATATATGGTAATGATCAATAAAACATGTCTCTGTGGAGCTAAATATAGGGCCTAAGGGTAATAATCAATAAAACATGCATCTATTGAGATAAATATATGGTTATGATAAATTAAAAAAAAAGTCACTATCTCGCTAAATACACATCGTGATTCTAATAAAACATGCTAGTGAAACATTTCTTATTGGGCTAAGTACACGGTTTTAATCAATAAAACACGTCACTACCAAACTAAATATAGGCTACATTAATAATCTAATAAAACATGTCAGTTATAGGCCTACTATCAAGCTACATGTAAATGATTTTTATAATGAATAAAAACACAACTTATTAAAAATATAACATATTTTATTGATGTAAACGCTTGCTGTGGTGGTAAGGGTGAACTTGGGAAAAAAATGTCGTAGTATACAGTGAAACTGCCAGAATCCTAAAAAATACCGTGATACAAATTTTTGATAATACTGCCCAGCACACAGGGTACAGACAGTGTAGATCCATTGCCTCTGTTTGAACTTTTTACAGGAACTGAACCAAAGTGCTTTGAGGAGCCTTCACTTACTGAAGCAGGATAAATGTATTCATAGTTGTTTAGAGAAAGAGATCATTGTGTAGCATTTTATGGATAGCACAATGTTCTTAGTAAAATAAGGAAATAACTTGAAATGTGGATTAAGTATCCATATATGAATTCTCATGAAATGGACCATCTTATTTTCAGCCATTTCAAAAGGATATAATTGCAGGCTGTACAGCTGTAAAAGGGGCCCTTTTGCCATTTGTACTTGTAAACTGTATGGGACACATGGCCTTAATTATAGTCTTACTACTGATATTGTATTATTATTATCTACCAAAAGTCCTATCCCACAGAGTGGCACACCACCCCATCATGTAGCTGAAACTGAATATACTGTATACAGCACAAAGACAGGGTCCAAAGGGGTCAGGTACTTTTTGAATAAGTACTAGAACAGTTAAGATTTGCAATATATTTGTGTTATTGTTGTGTGTCAGTCATGGTGGTGGTTCCACAATCTCAGAATCTCCCTAGGAGTTTCATACACTACACTGTCTACAGTGTACAAAGAACGGTGCAATGAACAAAAAGCATCCGGTCGGCAATAGTTCTGAAAGAAAAAGAGAGCAGAGAATGACCAGACTCATTAAAGATAACAGCTTAGTAGAGCAGTGGCTTTTCTGAAAGCACAACCTGTCTACCCCTGAAATAATTCTGGAGGCGAAAGTGGGTTCTTCCCAGTACTAGCTAGATGTGCCTAATAAAGTGGCCATTGCGTGTATATATGTTACATAACTACAAACAATTCAGTCATTCTTTACTGTGTGAGAAAGTTTTTTGGCCTTCTGCCTGTGTTGTAAGAACAAATTACTCAGTAAACAAGTGACGATGTGCTATTGAAGCACAAGGACTTCCCACAGTATGGTTAGTATTCATCCCATTGTGGAAGTTGTCAAATAATCCATGTGTGGAAAAACAGCCCTGTGTCATTTACACCACTGAACAATGTGGCATACACCATGTGTATAACACACTACTGTGTCGCTGATGCTTATTTATTCTAGACATTATATTCTAAAGCCCTTGCATAGTGATTCTTCAGTTATCCCTGCTGTCATGATAATAATGCATGAAGAAAGTGCGGTCTGGGCAGCTGAGTCTTGTTTCTAAGCAAACCTCAGTCAACCATAGGAGATTGCAAAAGATACTGCTGTATCTTATTAGAAGCTTACTGTTGTTTGTGGTCACCATTTCTATAATGCAGGAGAAGGTCAAAAATAGCATACCAAAACTAATATTTAAAATATACAAGAAGTATTAATTAATACAACAGAGTAAGATAATCCACAAGATCCAAAACTTGCTAAAAAACCAGGTGAGATATTCACAATACAATATACAGTATAACTAGGTTATTTAGTATAAGATAGATGAAAGATACTCTAATCCATTTCTGATTGCCTTTTTTATGATCATCCACAGTTGTTTGGACATTTTGCATCCCTTGTGGTTCACGGGTTCAGGCCGTGCTGCTGAGTGAGACAGACTATCAGCATGGGGCAGAGTACTTCTGAGCAGAAGGCCTGCTGCTTGTTTTTTCATATCTTGCAGCTGCCACTTGATAGCTTACATGGATTGTGGCAGATTGGCATACAGGATCACCTCAGTCAGCCAGCATACAAACATGCAGGGATCAGATCCCTAATGTCCAAAAGCCAGTGGGCCTGGGCTCATCTCACTGAAGTACATCTGCTTCTAACTAAGACAAAAACTGCAAAAGGACATTATCTTTAACTTAACAGAAAGTACTATCTGATCTAGGACTGCAAGGCTGCCAACGTGCTTGACCTTTTTATGTTGTTTCAAAGCATTGAAAGAAACCTTTACAAACTTCTAAATTAACATGAATTCAATTAATTCAGCTGCATAAAACTACTAAATGGACTGTATGTATCTCTTTACTGCTTACAAAAACTTTATATCATACACATATATCCATCCATCCATCCATCCATCCATCCATCTGTTGGCCACTTAATAAGCGTTTCAGGGGGCCTGGAGCCAATCCCAGGAAGCACTGGGCACGAGGCTGGACTACACCCTGAATGGGATGCTAGTCTTTCACAAAGCACACTCACACACAATTGACAATTCAGAGATGCAAATAACCTGACTGTCATTTGTTGGACTGCAGGAAGAAACCCATGTAACATGGAAAGAACATGGTACATACACGCACAGCAAAGGTAGGGTCTGAGCCCTGACCCTAGAGGGGAGGGAAAACAGTGTTACCAACCATTCCCCCTCCTGTGTGTATACAATACAGCTATATACATTAAGGCACAAAAATATTTGTGCTAATATATTTTTATTTATATTAAATTTTACAGACAACCATGAATATGAGTGAGAATACTTTAGCACTATGAATCCTATTTAAAGATAGTGTAGTTATCGCCATTCATTTGTCCGTACATCCATCCATCCATCCATCTTCTAATCACTTATCCTAGTCAGGTTGTGGTAGGGGCCTGGAGTCCATCCCAGGCAACTCAGGGCATTACGCTGTGTTTGTAATAATCACATTCATTTTAACTCCCAGAATTATGTACATTACCCCATGTAATTTTAACGTAATGTAGTTAAGCAGAGGATTTTTACACTGAATAATACATGCACGCATTCAGTCACCCTATTTAAGGTACAGACATTCAAAAGGATAAAATGTCAGAGGAGTAGCCAAAGCACTCTGTAATTACAGAATTTATAATACTGCACAAATGAACGAGCCACAAAATACATGGCTGTCATTGAGACAAATTACACTGAAATACCTCAATTCTGAGTAATTCACAGTATAATATAATTTAGACATTCTAAAATAATTTAGATTACACTGCCTAAGCATAAAACGCATTAATTTGCATTTGAATGTTGTTCTTGCTTCCTCATAGAATTATCTGATTGTAATGTCATGTTTCTAATGGTCATTTTTTTCCCCATTCAAAAAAATTTGGTATGAAAATTTTACTATTTGCTATGAATATTTAGTGTGTTATAATATGTAGGTCATGTGCAAAATGACACAGAAAAAATAGTATGAACTGTATTTATAAATATGTATATTGTATTGTTTTAATGTTTATTCATCACTGAAAATGAGTGTTTTTGAAAACGGTCAAAGTCACACTGAGTTTGATTTTAAATGCTTCACTTCCTGGTATTCGTAACATCTTGCTCCCTAATTTGGTTTGCCTTGTAGGATCAATACATATGTAAGGTATTTTAAAAAAGAGTTCAGTCACATTGTGAAAATGCATTCAGTGGCTCATTGCCCAGAGGAAGATGATATTATCAGATGGCATCACCATAGCATTATCAGTCGTAAGTCTGAATCACTGTGGTGAAATGGATTGCAACTTTCAGTAAGAACGAGATGCCATTTCAGCTGTGCTTAAGACTTTCTAAGGTGCGCTATAACAAATAATAATTCATGATTAAAAGTTAAATTGATTAAAATCTTAAAAGCAGCAAATTACTCTGTTTGGAAAATGTAGTAGGTATATCTGGAAGTATGGGTTCTATTTATACTGAACAAAAAACATTTAAAATATTTACCACAGAGGTAGTCCAACACATGTATTTGGATACAAACTTTTATAACACAATAAGAAAAAGAACAAAAAACAAAATAAAAATATATATATTGGAATATTTGATTATTTGAATTAATATATATTGAATATTGGCATAGTTTATTTCCAGAATGATGTACAACCTTTAATTTGTTAATTCTTGTCAGCAGTATTATCACCTTTCTTGTGTTTGTGTTTTCATTATTATTATTATTATTATTATTATTATTATTATTATTATTATTATTATTATTGCTGTTAACTTATGCTAATTACCCACCACACACAATCGTATTACTTGATTTGTCAGGAAGTGGCTGATTTAATCAGGTTTTTGTTTTAAAATAGCTCACATCAGTGACACACTGTTTTATCACGGAGGCAATAAGAAGCAACAGACTGGAACACTCCAGATGAAGATGTAGTGTAATGTTATATTTTGGTGAGGTAATTTACTCCCAAAATTAGTATCAGTTCATCCATTCTCTCCAGATAAGACTCCATCCTCCTCCCCTAAACCCTTGAGCCATCCCCAGCCACTGTGACATGTGTTGAAGTGTGTTCTCTTACTTTAAATCCTATTGTTTTATTCATGACTTTCCTATGGTTCTGGTCAACATGCATTCTATCCACATGAGAACAATCAGAAAATAATATTTAATCTCCAGAACAAAAATATGTTTATAAAACACCCTAATAACACACACACACACACACACACACACACGTCATACTCAAAGAATTTAAACTGTAAACCTGTCTGTACAAAATCATTTTTTGAATCTAATGTAGAATTTAAAAAATGGAAGCATTTACATTGTAATTTAATAAGGGAGATATTATAAACTGTCTTTCAAATTTAATCTTATGACGCATAAGCAGATTCTTTTGCATGATCAATTTTCATAAAACTTTATTGACTATTGTTGCAAAGCACTCGTACTGAGGTGACCGGTCAGTGGATTATATTTTGCTGTCATGAGCTGTTTCGGCAATCAATGATGTATTTATTGTGGGAAGGATGAGCATATTCTGAAAAATTTGTATGTTAAGGTCCCAGAGCACAAGGAGCTTACTTGGAGTATGCATGCTTTGTTTAATAAGAGAGGGTGGTTTTTGACTCTACATACACTCACCTAAAGGATTATTAGGAACACCTGTTCAATTTCTCATTAATGCAATTATCTAATCAACCAATC
>JAODJW010000040.1:24320572-24343957 GCA_026777045.1 Hyperopisus bebe
GCAGTTCTGAAGGCAAAAGGGGGTCAAACACCGTATTAGTATGGTGTTCCTAATAATCCTTTAGGTGAGTGTATATAGTCTTTGTTTGGGTCTGGAAGAGTAATCATATCACAGTTTGACCCTTGAGTTAGGCCCTCAATCCCAACTGCATGAGGAATACCAGATAAATGGCTGACCCTCAGGATTCAAAGCCTTGCTCTCACCTGTCTATGTCTATGTGTGTGAGTCACATTGAATAGCAAGATGGGATATGTGAAGATTAAAATTTAGTTGCATTTGCTAACTGTACATTAACAATAAAGGCTTTCTATAACAAGGGATGGAATACATTTACAAGTGCACAATCCCAACAATAAAAATAAGCCCTATGTTTACGGTCTAACGCAACGTGTAAAGCACAAAGTGGAACTAACAGCAAATCCATTTTGCTATCTTGACGATGGAAAAACCAGACTTTGCACCAATGCAAGGTGGAAAAGTATGGAATCAGATTTGTGCCTATATTATCAAGCATAACTTTTTTGACATCAAGCAAAAACATGGCTTCGAGAAGAAAAACAACTGAAGTAAAAAGAAATGTCATCTCAAAAGTAAAATTTATAACTTGTGAATACATGATTGGTCTTTTGATAATGTTTTCCTTTTTTTACGCTGCCAGCTTTCTCGCTTGCGCTCCCTGACTTTTTGTTTACAATTCTGACGCAAACTTCTTGCGTGGGCGGGTTTTTTCAGGGACGCGTCCCCATTGGCTAATAAGTTTTCGACTGACAGGTCAGTGCCACGGACATTTTTAATTAACAGCGGGACTGGACATTCACTACCCAGTATCTAATTAGTGCACTTCGAGAGCTTATCCGTGTCAATAATGAGCGTTGTGCACCCACATGTTTCTAAAACGCACCGCTTAAATACCATTTAACAATGCGCCACTGACCTTAGATGTGGTCAAAAGTGCAAAGACATTGCTTTGCCTTAAAATAGCAAAGCGCCGACAATCCATCAGGCCGTGCCTCATTTACAAAACACTCCTATAGGTGGAAAGCAGGCCCTAATCATTTATTATGGTAACGTGCACACATGGCGTGAAAATGAGCAATGCGCTGGTACTAAACTAGCAAAACCACTTTGCGAGGCACTTTGTGCAGGTGGAAATTAGAGCACAACGTGTTAAAAGTTTTAATGCCATTATATTGGGAAAATAAATTAGATCATACCACACTTGTTTCAGAAAAGGTGGACATGGTGTGGACTTCCATAGTGGCCGTGCAATTAATACACTGATAGTGAAGTATTCTAAGAGATCTCTCTTAACAAAAGACTTAATAAATATTAAGCCACTTCATAGATAGGATGTAACTATATATAGGATTCAGAAGAGCTTTTAAAGGTGGAGTCAAAATATATCTAATGGATCAGGGTTATGTACATCATAAGAACTGTATAAAGAAGCATAATTGCTTTTCTTATTTAATCCTGCTTTTTTCTCTCAAAGACACCCTTAGCGGTTCACTTCATTTTTGTGCCTTGTACTTTTTGTCTAGACAATTTGGATTGATTCTATGATTGATGGACTATATATGCAGCACTACTACAGCCAATGTTCTGAACCTGTAAAGCTGTTGCAGTAGATGTTCTTTTTCAGTACACGGTTCTCCCCCTCCCTCTAGCTGCTGCGTACAGATTTTACCTAAATGTTTGGGTCATGAACTTCAATCACAGCATGCTGGATGAGAAAATGCCCCCCTCCCTTCAGATAAGTAGCCCTCACAGGATCATCATCGGTAATAACGGCCCAACAGAGTAGTATTGATCTTAGGTTTTACATTTTGCCTTAAGTTGTCCGTTGTTAAAGTAACAAAAAAAAAACATTGTATCCCGAGATGGATTTGGTGTTCTGACTTTTCTCTTTTATTACATCCATGCAAAGGATACTATTATACTGATGACACATAGATATTTCCCAGTTTTCTGGAATAATAAGTTACCCTGTGATTTACAGATCTTTTCTCATAACTTGGAAAATTTGCCAGACATGTCTTGTCAGAATTACTATCTACCATATAAATAGTTCATTCACTCTTTTGGGTGCAACGAGGTGTAAGTTAGGTGCATCTTATGATGAATGCATGACTTGACCACAGACTTATTAGGTTTAAACCTTGGTTCTATAAGTTCAGAATGCCAACAGGCCACACACCACAACTAAACTTATGAGCCTATCTTCTTCTGAATGTTTGATGGCTTGTTACCACTATAGCAACATTTTTATAACACACACCTTCGTCATTCTGGGCTGACAGTGGTGCTTTAGCCTGTAGTGAAAACTGAGAGGAAAAAGAACATTTTCAAAATGACACTAGTCATGACAGTTGAGTCTGGACCAGGTGGAGGAAGGCAGTCTCTGGAGTGGAGATAAGAAGAAGTGATGGTCTGAAGCTGAATTCAGCTGACAGCTGCCCATCTGTGATGCTGTGCCCCTGACAGGACTCTGACTGGAGATGATGCCAGTGCCGTATGCTTCATGGAAATAAATCACACATGAGTTACCACAAAGCCTAAATACAAAGGGGAATCCCTGCTTTAATCATAAAATCAATTTATTATGATTACATAACAATTCTAACAAAAACAACATCATCAACAATAACAACAACAACAACAATAATAATAATATGTGTATTATATACAATAATTACTCTGGGTGTGTGTGTGTGTAGATGTGTGTGTGGTTGGTTGGGTTATGTATAAATTACATTGTGGGGGATCAAATGTCCCCACAATGTGATAAAAATCTTAATTTGATGTTTTGGGGACCGATTTTTCTATTTTCTAAAAATCTGCGAATGCAATAAAAAACTAAAAATATCTAAATACTTGTATTTTGTTTGGTTACATATGGTTAAGGTTAGGGCTAGGTAGGGATTAATATTGCCATTTGTTGAGATTAGGGCTTTTCCCAAAGAAATGAATGGATGGTCCCCACAAAGATATCAATTCAAACGCGTGTGTGTGTGTGTGTGTGTGTGTGTGTGTGTGTGTGGATGGGTGGGTAGGTGTATGTGATAACAAATTCATAATTGCCTGCAAATGGCCAGGGTCTGTATGAGCATGTTTTATTCATCATTCATTATATGTTTTGTCATTCTTCATACAACTACCATTCACTCACTTATTTCTGAGGTATATTAAAGAAAACCTGCATTCAAAAAAGAGCTCAAGGGCTATTGTGAAATGCATTTTTACAAATTGAAAATCAAATTTCCAGTGAACTGGTTAATACACAATTGTAAGCACAAACTGAAAATTATGTTTTAAAACGATGTGAATGTTGGAATCTATAAGTTTGTCAGTTCATATTCAAGTTTGAATTTGATGGATGTCATGTAATCTCTAGATGTGTCTGTTTCACTGCCAGGGGCAATTCTAGGATGTTTTTTTAGTGGTTTGCAAAGGGGGAATCAAGCACCAGTTGGGGCAAGGGAAATCATAAAATTAGATCAGAAATAAATACATCATTGCAAATTGGCTTTAAAGACACTGAGCATGATATATTATCATTATTATTATTAATAATAATAACAATAATAATAACAATAATAATACTAATAATGATAATATTGAGCTGTATGCCCATAGAATATTATTAATTAAAGAGGTTGTCCAATGTGCATTTTTTCATTCTTGTGATTCACATCGTGTCTCTCCTCCTGTTTGAAAAATGTGGTACTATGATTCTGCTTTTCAAATCAAGCAGCTGTTGACAGAGCTTTGATCCAGTGGAGTTGAGCACTGTCAAATTTGCCGCCAGCAATTGGCAGTGCTCTGGTCCAATGACGCTGGGCAATATCAGATTTTCAGATTGACAGTAATTTAGCCCAATGCCATTGGGGGGCAGTTGGGGGGTCACATTTTTGAGGTGGCTAGTGCCACCCTATGCCTCCCCTATAGACATGTCCCTGTTCACTGGTAGTACTTATTAGGCCACGGATACTTTGTGATCATTCCTCTTTTATGTCAGGGCACTGATACTTTGTGATCATTCCACTTTTATGTCAGGGCACTAATACTTTGTAATCATAACTCTTTTATGTCAGGGCACATTAAGTAGGAACTTAATGAGGGGCTTGTAAATCAACCTGTGTTAATTACAAATGTAATGCACAGAATTCAACTTAAAACCAGCGTATCTAATGAGAATTCTGAAGGTGCTTATGAAATGAAAGGTTCATGGGAATCAGGGAAGTTTCAATGGTAGAAGCATGATCATGTGATTGTATTTATGGTGAGAAGAAAATCTGAATACCGTATTGAAGGGGAAGAGCATATTTATTGCAAATAGCCTTAGTTATGTAATAGATTTGGCCCAGCTCAGGATTAAACCTGAGAATTGGAATAGAATCCCTTACCCATAGATGCCCATGTTTTTGTTTTCAACATTTTAGGGAATGCATTACATCACCTGTGCATGTTTTTTTTTTTTTTTTTGTAAAAATGAAATTTGTTGTTAGAAACGTTTAACTTTCACAGAAGCAGTTTCATATATCAGATATTAGGATTAGTTTTGCAATGCCCTCTTTAGGCCAATCAGAGTACTGCAGCAAAATTGAAGTACTGCAGCGTTTTTAGGAATATCACAGGAAGATTGTGTTATTAATTTACTGGAATCTCATCCAGAGTGTACCACAGCTTTGTGCCCTATGCTGCCTGGGATAGATTACAGGCCCCCCAGTGACCCTGACCTGGGTAAACAGTTATGTTTGAATGCATGTGTGGATGGGCGGATAGATAATCATTTTCAATTTTATTCACACTAAAACAATAGTTGTTTAGATATACAGCATTTAATTTATATGCATTATGGATTGCATTGAAACCTCACACTTTGAGTGTGTTTGTCTGTCCACATGGGTTTACTCCAATTACCTCCCAAAGTCTAAAAATTTAGGTGAACTGGTGTCTCTAAATAAGGCCATAAGGATGTTAGTGTGTGTCTTGCAAAGGGACATATGGCACACAGCCCTCTACTGAATAAGTGGTTGTGGAAAATGGATTGATAGATAGGTCATAACAACAAAATTTAATTATCACAGCCAAAGTCTCTAAGTAATGTATTGTGATTGATAGAATTGACATTAATTTAGTTATTATTTGTGATGCTACTTGAATACTAAGCCCAGCAAATCACCAAATGAAGCTAATTTCAAATACAAAAATCATTGTAACATGATTCTCTGCCACCACTCCTCTACAAGATTGTTTTTTTTTTGTCCTGTCTTGAACATCCATGAAGACTTTCTTGCCATGTTCATTTATGTTTATTCAACACTTTATCCAGAAGGTGTCACCATTGCCACAAAGAGAAAGTAATACCTACTTGTCCCAGATGACATTAACTGCTTAACTTATGGTGAATAATAGAGGAACAAAATGACACACTAGCAAAATGTAACAAGGTGGGATAAATGTTATTAGTTAAATTATCACAGTAGAGATATATAGGTAGATATATCTTCTCATGGATTCTCCCCTTCAAGTTAAACAAAAACACTTTCAATATGAAATTCACAACGAAGAATTTGCTTTCACCCATCAATCTGTTTCCTTCTAGAAATAGGGATTTTTGCATGTTTTTCAGCATCATTGTATCTACTTTATTAATAGTAAGAAGAAACGCATTCTCTGACCTTTTTCAGAGTTCATGTTATATGTTTCAATCCATTAGTAGCACTCAAAAAGACAAATTGACTACATTATGAGCAGAATAATTTTAATTTATTATTTGCGTTATGAAGCAGTTTCTGTGTATAAATGAATCTGATATTCATTATCATCCTGTGTACAGGGAATATTTTTACATAACTTCATTAGTCATTTTTCAAGACAGATCATTATTATAAATGCATAGTGGTGATGCGTAACTGGAACAAATGTGTCTGTTGTACAAAGCTACAGAGACACTACTGCATGCTGAGCTTTTCCATCACTGTATTCCATTATGTTTTAATGGCAATAAAAACAACATGGTTCTTCATAGATGGATTTTATCAGAGGATGTAAAATTCAAGTTCTTAAGAAAACTGACTGAACTTTGTAACAGCCTAATCTTTCTCTAATTGTATATAACTCCTGTACGCTAACTTATTTATAACTTCCTATTATTTTTAACAAAGCAGTTAAAACAGAGAATACAGATTATGGTAAGAATAACTCTTATACCAAATATAAAAAGGCAATCAAAGGCAGTTCATCAGTGACTCTTGACTTTGCCATTTCCTTTGAAAACTCTCTTATTGTCCCCTCAAAAACAGTAAGAAGTCTCGGTGTCATTCTGGATGACAAATTGTCATTCTCGTCACACATTAGCAACCTGTCTAAGTCCTGCAGATACCTTCTCTACATTAGAAGAATTCGTCCCTTTCTCACAACAGATGCTACTTAGTTACTCGGCCAATCCTTGGTCATTTCCAAGTTGGACTACTGCAACTTCCTTATGGCTGGTCTTTCACTGAAGGCAACAAGGTCACTTTAGCTGATCCAGAATGCAGCTGCAAGACTCATCTTTAATGTTTCTAGATTCTTGCACATCACACCTCTTCTACGTAACCTGTACTGGCTCCCTATGGCTGCCCGCATCAGGTTCAAATCCCTAATACTTGCCTTTATGCCCGAGACTGGAACAGCTCCTCCTTACTTGGCAACACTGATCAAGAATTGTGTCATTTCCTATCCTCTCAGAGCATCAAGTGCTGCTTGTCTCGAACCACCAATACTTAAAACAGGACAACATGCATCAAGACCTTTTGCAATGTTGGCTCCTGGTGGAACAAACTTCCTCTTGCCATAAGAATGGCAGAGTCCCTTGCTGTCTTCAAACGTCGTCTGAAGACTCACCTTCCTACTCACCTATTCTAATGAATGGGTCTGCCATTGGTAACTTACCTCCAAACGTAAATGATGCATATTTCAAAACACAAAATTGTAGGAATGGATATGCCTCTTTTGGTAAATAGCTTTTTGGGATTATCGTACTTTGATTATGGTTTTAACAAAGAGTGATGCCATTTTTATGTTCTGCATTTGGAATGTGTGATGTGGATTGAGAAAATCATGGTTTCAGAAACTACCAATTTAAGGGAAAAAAGTACATGTTTCTGAAGGGAAATGGAGACATTACTTTGGTATTTACTAACTTTGTAAATCCAGCAATCACATACAATTTGCAAACCAAAATTGCAAGTTTTGGGTGTCACACATTTAATCTTTATTTTAATTAAGTTATTATTTGTGATGCTACTTGAATACTAAGCCCAGCAAATCACCAAATGAAGCTAATTTCAAATACAAAAATCATTGTAACATGATTCTCTGCCACCACTCCTCTACAAGATTGTTTTTTTTTTGTCCTGTCTTGAACATCCATGAAGACTTTCTTGCCATGTTCATTTATGTTTATTCAACACTTTATCCAGAAGGTGTCACCATTGCCACAAAGAGAAAGTAATACCTACTTGTCCCAGATGACATTAACTGCTTAACTTATGGTGAATAATAGAGGAACAAAATGACACACTAGCAAAATGTAACAAGGTGGGATAAATGTTATTAGTTAAATTATCACAGTAGAGATATATAGGTAGATATATCTTCTCATGGATTCTCCCCTTCAAGTTAAACAAAAACACTTTCAATATGAAATTCACAACGAAGAATTTGCTTTCACCCATCAATCTGTTTCCTTCTAGAAATAGGGATTTTTGCATGTTTTTCAGCATCATTGTATCTACTTTATTAATAGTAAGAAGAAACGCATTCTCTGACCTTTTTCAGAGTTCATGTTATATGTTTCAATCCATTAGTAGCACTCAAAAAGACAAATTGACTACATTATGAGCAGAATAATTTTAATTTATTATTTGCGTTATGAAGCAGTTTCTGTGTATAAATGAATCTGATATTCATTATCATCCTGTGTACAGGGAATATTTTTACATAACTTCATTAGTCATTTTTCAAGACAGATCATTATTATAAATGCATAGTGGTGATGCGTAACTGGAACAAATGTGTCTGTTGTACAAAGCTACAGAGACACTACTGCATGCTGAGCTTTTCCATCACTGTATTCCATTATGTTTTAATGGCAATAAAAACAACATGGTTCTTCATAGATGGATTTTATCAGAGGATGTAAAATTCAAGTTCTTAAGAAAACTGACTGAACTTTGTAACAGCCTAATCTTTCTCTAATTGTATATAACTCCTGTACGCTAACTTATTTATAACTTCCTATTATTTTTAACAAAGCAGTTAAAACAGAGAATACAGATTATGGTAAGAATAACTCTTATACCAAATATAAAAAGGCAATCAAAGGCAGTTCATCAGTGACTCTTGACTTTGCCATTTCCTTTGAAAACTCTCTTATTGTCCCCTCAAAAACAGTAAGAAGTCTCGGTGTCATTCTGGATGACAAATTGTCATTCTCGTCACACATTAGCAACCTGTCTAAGTCCTGCAGATACCTTCTCTACATTAGAAGAATTCGTCCCTTTCTCACAACAGATGCTACTTAGTTACTCGGCCAATCCTTGGTCATTTCCAAGTTGGACTACTGCAACTTCCTTATGGCTGGTCTTTCACTGAAGGCAACAAGGTCACTTTAGCTGATCCAGAATGCAGCTGCAAGACTCATCTTTAATGTTTCTAGATTCTTGCACATCACACCTCTTCTACGTAACCTGTACTGGCTCCCTATGGCTGCCCGCATCAGGTTCAAATCCCTAATACTTGCCTTTATGCCCGAGACTGGAACAGCTCCTCCTTACTTGGCAACACTGATCAAGAATTGTGTCATTTCCTATCCTCTCAGAGCATCAAGTGCTGCTTGTCTCGAACCACCAATACTTAAAACAGGACAACATGCATCAAGACCTTTTGCAATGTTGGCTCCTGGTGGAACAAACTTCCTCTTGCCATAAGAATGGCAGAGTCCCTTGCTGTCTTCAAACGTCGTCTGAAGACTCACCTTCCTACTCACCTATTCTAATGAATGGGTCTGCCATTGGTAACTTACCTCCAAACGTAAATGATGCATATTTCAAAACACAAAATTGTAGGAATGGATATGCCTCTTTTGGTAAATAGCTTTTTGGGATTATCGTACTTTGATTATGGTTTTAACAAAGAGTGATGCCATTTTTATGTTCTGCATTTGGAATGTGTGATGTGGATTGAGAAAATCATGGTTTCAGAAACTACCAATTTAAGGGAAAAAAGTACATGTTTCTGAAGGGAAATGGAGACATTACTTTGGTATTTACTAACTTTGTAAATCCAGCAATCACATACAATTTGCAAACCAAAATTGCAAGTTTTGGGTGTCACACATTTAATCTTTATTTCACAGTTTAATTCACATGATCATAACCTATGTATGCAATATGGCATATTGTAAGTCTTTCTATTAATGCTTTAAGATTTTAAAGATTTTAAAGCATGGGATATCTGATATATTTAGTGAGGCCATTCCATTGCCTTTTATATTAAAATGTATATGACACGAAAATGAAGTGAATACAGAATTATTAATGACTTACAAATAATACAATTGAATGGCCTCAATAAATATATCAGAAGACACATGCTTAAAAATCTTAAAAACAAAAAAAATCAAAGATTATAAAATGCATTGAAAGACAAAAACTGATGAGAAACTGTTTTCAGTTACACCATTTTAAAAACTTTTAATGGACTTTTACTATTAGATTCTGTTCAGAGTGTTAATATGCTGCATGAACATTTAGCTGTCTACTATTAGACTATTAAAATTAGACTATTAAAATGTTTTGATAAGCATTACTTGACCACCAGATGTCACTGTGTTGCGTTTAGAAAGCTGGAATTCATTATTTGATTTGTTTCGATCTATCAAAACCTGTTTCTGCCTACACTAAGAAAGAGAATGAGTAGTAAACTTTGATATGAATGAATAAATTAAAGCAAGTAAAGCACAAAATAATTTACGGAATAAAAATAAATAAATAATATTTTTAAAAGTAATGACTCCTTAAATATTTGGTTTACTGCTTTAAAATTTGCAGGAGTGACAAACTACAAGTTTGTCAGGATCGGTCCCTATCCTGTTCCACTGCATCCTTCATTTCCCTAAGTTCCCTGCTCTCTCCTGATGATCAGCATGTGCTGCTAGTCTATCCTAGTGTTCCTAGTCTTGTCTATATCTTGGTATTCTGTATTCTGCCATTGTCAGAGTCTTATGTTGTAATTCCCTGATTGGCTAGCGGGTGTTGCAGGTGACCCTGTTTTGTTTATTCCTAGTCACAGTCCCCATAGCTCTTCCCGGTCCCTGGGTCGCCGCGATGCTGAATGGGCTGAGTATGCTGATTTAGTTCAGACCACCAGGAGTCAACAACACTGGACATCTAGCTATTTCTGCCCCAGAACACTGTTTTTCTTAACTATTATGTAATAATCATGTTCCTTGTGTTTCTGCACTCTGGTTAGGTCTTTAATATGTTTGTTCTTAGTTAACCATGTCTGTACCTTGTTTGTATATATGTCTTGTGTTCTTCGTGTCTCTGGGTGTCTTAGTTCTTAGTTATTGGATAATTGTCAATGACCCACACCTGTCCCTCCTCTAGGTCTTGTTTCTTGTGTATATATGTCCTTGTCTATTCTCCGTTCCTGTGACAGCTATTGAATGTGATTGAGAGTAGATGTTACCAGCTGTAAAGCCTGTTCTGATATGTATTTACAGTAGCATTTTCTTATGTTTGGCCTTCTGTTAATCCCAAAATTCATCTGCCTTTGTTTAGCCCTATTGTGGTCTCTTTTGTTGCGGAGTGTTTTGTGTTAAGCTTTAGATAAAGTTTGAAAGCTGTATTGTGGACCATTAATCATGCCTGCAGGTGACAAAGTTAGAAACATTTTTAAAGTTATTTCATATTTCTGATGTAAGAAAAAAAAATGTAGAACACAGCATTCCAAGTGCTGCTACAATTAAGCTTGTTTTTTTACAGAATATTTCAGAACATCACACTTTGTTCCCCAGCATGTTTTCAAAATCTCCCTGTAGGGAAATGCTATTTTTTCATAGGCTGAATTAAGTTTGCTTAATTTGTTTCCTAATTTGTCAAATATACCGATCTCTTTTATTTTTAATATGTTAAAGGTACAGCTTTTATATCAAGACTAACCATATCATTGAGTACAAGGTATTTAAGAGCATTTCTATTTATGTGTTAAATGCTCTAGATAGAAATCATCAGGAAGCTGTTTAGTAAAAACATCACTTACATGCCTTCTATGGTTCAGAAAAGCAATAGTTGAGCTAGATGCAAAACCACTTAGTGTTTTAATGGAAAGAGACACATATTTCCTGAAGTAGTGTCTGGGGCCTTTATTTACTTAAGGCACATAAGTAACATGCCTTTATTTCTAATTCCCTGTTACTGCATTACGCTGTTAATATAAATTCTATATATGAATGAATCAAAGGCCACCATGTGTTATTGGAAATATTCTCTTACACTGTACTGTTGGTTGATTACAGTGTTGCAAATTTTACAGTATAGAAATTTTAAGAACTGACTAACAGTATTAGTACTTGCCTTTTAAAAGTATAATCTTAAAAGCTAACTTTTCATCAGTTGCCGTGTAAATCATACATACGATCAGTTTAACGTGTGTAGTATGACCAGTCACGTACCAGAGTTTACCATAAATACACTCAGCTGTCACAACATAAAAAGGATACGTTTTTCTTTATAGATCCCAAAATGTTCATATACTGTAAATGTCAGTACGAATGTTTCTCTTCTATTTGGTTTGTCCAAACCCTGTGTCTCTTTGGAGAATCTTTGGGTACCACTGGTTTGACTTTGTGTCAAATGAGTAGTTGCTCAGGGAGTCTCAAATGAGGCACATAAGCTGCATTGTGATAAAGCATCAGTTATGGCACTACAGCCACGTCACGTGATTCCTTGAGGGTGATCCGACTGGTTGCTGAGGACCCGAGCAGCTGGACCAGGCCAAGGAGACATCCACGTAACAACTTGCTGCAGCAGATAGGTGGACAATTCCAGAGGGTGGGACTGAGCCATGAATCAGCCAGAGGGGATGCCAACCCGGATACAGAGGTGTTTTGCTGGGGGGTGGGTGCAGCAAAGCGTGGTACCAGTACTTGCTCCCCAACCTGTCACCATTCAGTGCACCATTTGGTCCTGGTTTTACTTCCATGACACACCAACTGTCTTCTGGCTCACCTCTTTGTGGCCACTGCAAAGATCAGACTCACTCAGCACACAGAATGAGATGAATTAATGCTCACCTGGAAGTTTCAGTCAGATGTTCCCAGCAAACTCTCCCACCCCATATGTGTCTTCTTGGCCCATCTGGTCTGCCCCTGCTGCTACAAATCCATCTCACCACCATGCGAAGAGCACTTTATAGTTCTGCCCCTTGTTTCACCATTTTTACAATTGTTCATCTTAAGTAGTGCTAATGATGACATGTGACTCTCATACTATGCAGGGCTCTGGTCCCTGAGTTTTGTGTATTATACTGTGGTGAATAATTTTATAGCATTAAAAATCCATGTAAAATGATGTATTCCTATCAAAGCTGATACAAGTGTATCATGGAGAGATTGATCTAAATAACACACTCAATCCTCACGGTGTTCTGTCAATAGTGGATGCATGGATTATAAATTTGTCAGAAAGATGATGGTGTTAAGCTGTAAAATGAATTTCTGCTTTGTCTTGTGACTGACACATAATGGGCCCAGACTGGAAAAATCAATTCATCATCACCTTGAACTGTTCATTTCTGCAACATTGAGGACAATCACTTTGTTAAAATATTTCATATAAATGATTTGAAACTATTTCTAACCTAAAAAGGTTAAGGAGAAAGTTCATGTAAATATGCTGTTGAAACAGGTTTACCTATATGGTTGTGTTTTGTTGTTTATGATCAGAAAAAAAACTACCATCAGTTTCCTAATTTAGCCATTTAAATAAAAATAATTAGGTTTAACATCTGATTTTATCTGAAAGAAAATATGCTTAAAGGATCATAAAAGTGAATGCCATAATACTAAGCATATACTACACTGAGTTCAATCACTGTTTCTTCTCATAAATTATAAGCAATAACAAATCCTAGAGATTCAACAACAATTAAAAAATGAAATTGAAAAAATAAATAAAATTTACAACTGCAAACACTGAACAGCAGAAAGTAGGACATTATTGAAATACTTCTTGTTCCTGATACTCAATTAGGTCAGCAAGGATGGTAAGATTTATAGCATGGCCCAGATGCTTAGATCCACAGTTAAGCTGTCCTCAGGGACTGCTTCTGTTTTTCATGTTTATGCAATAAATATGAAAGTAAAAATAAATTTATTCATCCAACCACCTATCTCTCTATTGTATATCCATTTCTACTGCTGAGGGGGCCAGAAGAGACACAGGGCATATGACAGTGGCAAACTCTGGATGGTATGCTCAGATTTACAGTGTATGATGAATAAATTGTAGTTCATTTTAGTATTTATTTAAAGGACATATCAAGAGTAAAAAAAAAGAAACTATAGTATTCTGAAAGCATAATCAAAATTTTTAATTCTTTCTTTTCTTCCTTCTTTCCATTGAATTTGTCAATTACTGTCACCCTTTACTGGGCCATTCAAAGACCTGTTGGGTAATTCTTAATAAATGATAGTGTTGCACGCAGTGCACATGGTTTGTTACATTGACATCTCCCAGTGAATAAATTGCTGTTTACCTCAGTATGCTAGGAATATGGAAGCAATTACAGCCCTGATGCGAAAACTTGAAGAGAAAATGAGCTAAACAGGTCAATTTTGTCTCCAAGGTCTCTACCTCAGTTTTATGACTGATATTGTTTTTCCAAGAAAAGAGGACAGTGAATTTGGTTGTGCATACTGCACCTCCAGAATGAGGGTTGTACCGTCAATATGTACGTTCTTAAAAAAAGTGTCATCTCCAATTACCAAGACGACTGTTAAACCAAACATCATTCTTTTGTCAGTAAAATGTGTGAGTGGTTTCTTGTATTAATAATGTAGAAATGTACCCATGAGAAAGGGCATTGGGTCCACTCTCTCTTTGGTTCAGTTTAGTCCACTTGAATTTGTTCCCTGTTTCTTATAGATTTATAATATGTTCTGCTGGTTTCACATCCCAGTGTAACCCTGATCTTAACATTCTGGCTGCCTGAGAAGTCTTAGGACTGTGTAGTTTTACTGAGATCTAGCTGCCCACTAAAACAGAACAAAAAAACAAAAAACAACAAAAAAAAAAAAAACAGACAAGAACAGAAATGTAATTGGGTTTATTTAACCCAGATCCAGCAAAAAATGAATAATAAAAAAATATGTGAGGTCTCAGGAAAATAAATAGCACCTTTCACTTTTTCTTTCTTCTGCTACTTCCTTTCAAAATGGGTTTAACAATTTTTCCAGAAGTACACAAATCACTAACTGTAAAATAACTGGATCATTAACTCAAAATAAAAAATGTAGTTAGCACTGTAAATTCTTCTAGGATCATTGTACTAAAATAATGACAAGATTTAGTTTCCAGTTTTAGGCTGTGGATCTCTTCTTATGCTGTGTCTTTTTGCGGCCTCATGGAGTAAAGCAAATTTATACAGATGACCTTTTCTTTCTACTGCAACTTTTGACTATTGCTGCTATATAATCTACTGTGCATCAGAGGAAAAAATGTTTTACCATAGCTATCAATTGCATCTGTTTTGTATGCCAGCTTGATATTTCACGCTATAAATGTCACTAGAGCACTACTGCTGAATATATACATACTGAAGTGAATACAAAGAACAGTCCACAAAGGAAACTTTGTGGAACACTATCTACATATCCTAACCCAACTCACATAAAAGTCATTAGTTGGTTCTAAATGTTTTTTAAAAAGGATGCCAAAACAGTTCTTGTCAGACTCATTGCATACCTAGGCATAAATTAATATGCATATCTAAAACAGCCTTGAGGCGTCTCCATGACCCAGCTAAGAAAGCCAGCTGGATAACGGATGGATCTACATTTGAAACAGAACTGAAGCAGATTTGGTCATCTACTAAGCTCTGCAGGCAAAATACTAATTCACAAATGAAATTCCCTTGGCAATCACTATTATCACTTTGATCTTTCCTTATATTGTTAGAAGCTTTGGATCTTTAATTGACCTGAAATTGGTTATGTAATAAGTGTCATGTTGATGCCTATAAAATAACACTAAGATGTGTCTTTCTGAGAAACACATATATACTGTTTGTTCACTACATGTGATGCCAGTTTAGTCAAGCAGACTCAAGAAATTCAATTAAGTGAAACAGCGTCTCTAAATTTCCCAGCACAGCAGGTGATGAACTGGAATCTAGTCCTGGGAGTTCCCTTGGCTTATGCCCTATGTTTCCTAGAATAGGCTCTTGGCCCACAGTATTGGATACGGGATTTTATAAGAGAGCTAGATGTGTTATAGGCTTTAAAACCATTTCCAGTTTTTACAGCCAACCAAATATATATATATAACCTAATCCTAAAACCGATTATTTATATTTGATATTTAGTGTCATTAAATATAAAATTAACCTTACCCATCAAGAAATGTTAAGCTTGCTAATTTTACAGATTCCCAGTACCCTTTCACCAATACCCTAAAGGTAAATTTATAGTACGATCGACTTTAGCATACCCTTTCAAAGCTATTTTGACCCTAAAACCTACGGATTACTGCTCATCTCCCAATGGCTTACAAAAAACCTCAACAGAAAGTAGTACATTTTCTTTTTAGAATTTGATATTTACAAAGCAACAGTTTAACTAGGAAAAGCAAGCTAAGGGTGGTATGGTGACTCAGTCAGTAGCACTGTTGCCTCACACCTGCTGGGTTGGAGGTTGGAATCCTGCCTCTGCTGTGTGTGGTGGTTACATGTTCTTCTTGTGTCGTGTGGGTTCCCTCCTGCAGTCCAAAAATATGTAGTCACACCAATTAGTCTCAGTACTGCCTGGAGTGTCTGTATGTGACCTGTGATGGACTGGTACCCAATCCAAGATGCACCCCAACCATAGACCCTATGCTAAGGGCCAAAACCCTGAGTGAGCAACTAACTAAATTTCAATGTCCTGAGGTGGCATGATGGCTTATTTTGATACCCACTGGTATCTTACCACATGTACAGTTCTCACAGGTTTCCTCCAGTCCAAACTACATGATAAAACCACCCACAATTCAGGTCCTGTTAGGAACTAGTTTCCCCAGCTGTGTCCCCTGCCTTGTATCTCGTGGCTAATGGGAAAGGCTCCGGGTTCACCATGAACCTGAAGTGGGTAAGCAGATGCAGAAAATATATTAAATAAGCCACTATAAGCCCCTACTATAAAACCACTACTTAAAGTTTTATCACACTTAAACATGCAATATTTTAAATTCCATTTTATTTACAAAGTGAAATGGGACATAATTCTCCTTGAAGAAGAAACATCCGTAGAATAAGCATCTTCAAACAGCAGACCTAAGAAATAGAAACAAATCCATGAATTTGCAATACCAACACATTTTCCCAGAAACGTTATGCAAGTTACATTATTTTGCAAGAAGGATAACAGCCAAACAATCATTGAGATTTTATGGGTGAAGCACAGTCATGTTTTAGCTTAAACCAAAACCTCTGCAAAAAGATCCTTACCTGTTAAGAACTGCATTTGAATTGTTCATTTCTTCAAAAGCTGATGCCGGACAACAATGAAAGGAAAGGTGAAACCGCTGCCGAAGAAGACCACCATCATGCCCAAGAGCCTCCATTTGTTCTCAACAGAAAATGGCAGGTTCTGTAGAGCAAATATTAAAAACAAGAACATTAAGTGGGACAATTCATGTAACAGTTGCAAGTTACACTAAGTTTACTCATCACGATCTGTCACAAACGGCACTGTCAGTGACTTAACTATGCACGTACCATTACAAATGGTATTTGTTACCAAAGCTGAATTTGTCAAAATGAGCTCCTGCTTTCATCGCAATTGGTGTACACATAAGCCAAATAAATGGCCGGTAAACACCATACACATGCATATGGTTAGCAATTTACCCCTTGTCAGCGGTAAATGCTGTATTAGGAACTTGAACCTCTAAATTCAACCGAAGAGTTTATTTCTCCATAGATACGTTGGTTTTTTTTTTTTTTTTAAAGGAATATAAACGTTGTAATAAATGTTTTCTAAATTAAGATATCCGCATCAGGTAACAAATTACTGTTCATTTTACATTGTAAAAAAAAAATACAAGACCTCATGAATATAACCGTCATACGTTCAGTCATATATAGCAAAATTATTAATTTGCAAGAATTAATTTGCAAGAAATGTTGCAAGATGTACGCGGAAACTACAAGGTCAAACTTCATTTGGACGAGTAAAAATTAAGGGCAGGAAATTTCTGTGCAATTAATTCATATGACAGATATTCCCATGAACTTTCTTGCTGCGTTAAATTCGCTTAGGAATGTGTATTTAAACTCATTATGTCACTCGTTTGAAAATCGTATGCATCAACTAGCCGGGTAGGTCGTTAGTATATTAACAAAATACAAGTAAATGGCTGCATACAACAAAACAAGTCAGGAACTAAACTATAGACGCAACAGAAGTTGCAAATGTTTTAATATTTATTAAGCAAAATGTAAAGTCATATGTAAAGCAGCGGGCCATCCAACTATCATTCCATTAATACACTGACCTCTAAACACGGGCTTCAGATGAGGAAGTAGGCCTTACGATTCACCGGGAATAATTACCAGACTGCTCTGATTTTGTTATAAAACACATTTAATTTCCTACCTTCCCTGGTCCTTCTTCGTAATGGGAGCGACGGATCGCAGAAGTGGTAAATCGTCGAACAGCTTGTCCAAACATGATGATTTCCAAAGTGCCTCAAACACAGCTACCAGCTCTCAGCCGCCGTCAAAATGCGTCCGGACGACAATGAAAGGACTTATGGGATCATGCCGGAAGTATCCAGGGTGCATTATGGGTACCGTAGTATAAAAAGGCTTCCAATTCATATGCTTATTAAATTGTACTATTGCTGGTACGTATTTTTATCATTCAGTCCAAAACTCCATACATACCGGTATTACACTTCTACAACTTTATTAGAGCAGGTCCGTTGATAATAACTAACGATGGCATTACATTATCCAATAGCTTTATTTTTTAGATTTTAAAACTGGAAATGTACATACTGGTTGTTTTTATCTTTAATCAGAAAAAGTAACAACATTTCAAATAAAAAACACAGGAATAGAAATTAAAATACCATTAATCAGCCAATGTATATTTATGCAAGCAATTAAAATAACCTTTGTTCTCCTTTTTGATGCGCCTCCCTTTTTTCGACTTTTTTGGATTTGCCACTGAATGGTAATGGACTCCTAAATAGTCTCATCTTCTGTACTTTTGAATGCTTTTCCTTTCTATAATTCTACTGAAATGCATTTCTTGTAAATAAATTTCTTCTTTTCCTATTCAGTGAGTGTCTGATGCAGAAACCGGCAATTACCAACTAGTGGCCTACTGCTGCGACTGGGCATCAGTATGCTTGGAATAATTTTTGGGACAAATGTATTCAGGTTCCGTATTTGATTTTCAAGTAAATAATTCAAAGTAATTTTTTAAATAAAATATTTTCTGCAGCTGCTCTGGAGACACAATTACAGAACAGAAATAAAGAATTAATTGATTAATTGGCATTTTTAGGTGGCATGGGACCTTAGTAGTTAGCACTGTCATTCTGGGGATTCAACCCCCTGTCTGTAGCTCAGTAAGTTGCGTGGGTCCCCACATGCTGAATAGTCATATCACTATTTAGCCCTCAGGCATGGCTCTTAACCATAACTGCTCCAGGGGTGCTGGGTCCTGCTAAATCCTGCTCCATGACCCAAGTTCTCTGCAAATGTACATTGCTTTGGACATACATACATTCTGACAAACCTACATAAATATTTGGATACATACAGAACTGTGCAGAAGTTAGGCATTCAAAGAAAATTATGTTTGAATGATCTTCATGTTGGTGTACAACTATGATATTATGTCTGTCAAAATGTCAACTTAGCCATTTCAAAATTTCTCCTAAAATCACCCAAGTATTTGCAGCAACCATCCAACAAATAAATAGCTTCTGGCTCTGTGCTGTGCATATTCTCCCAGTGTTTCTAACAGGTCAATACCATGGCAAATTAAATCCATCCATCCATCCATTTTTCAACCCGCTTATCCTTCTGGGTCGCGGGGGGTCCAGACCCAATACCATGGCAAATTGTGACAAATAATTTGATCAAAATTTACCATTTACGTTGTATTTAAAAACATTTTTTTCCATAATCATTTTGAAACAGACACAGACACATTTGTCGTTACAAAAAATTGAGACAAAAACCTCAGTAAGGTATAACCAAACTGCTATTTATTCAAAAAATGTTCAAAGGAAACACTCCTTGATATCTGAGACCGAAGAGTATACAATGATATGACAAAGGTGAAGCACAAGAGCTCAAACATCAACTTGTGCCAAATAAACATGGCTTTAAAATTAACAGACTGAACAAAATGAACAGAAAATGAGGAGCTTACATTGGGAATTCAGCATGACACAGTTAAAGTCAATGACATCACGATGAGCAGGAGCCAGAATACAAGCAGGAGCTGAACAGACTTGATTCTTTGAGACATCTTTGAAGGCTAGTGAATCTTCTAAAGAAGATAAGTTGTTCCAACCTAAGCTGTCTGGTGGACGCCCTGAGAATTGTCTGGTGCTGTAACAAAAAGGAAAACCCTATGGTTTCCAGTACATTTATTTCAGCTTTTCATTTCTGTTCATCTTCTTCATAAGGAATATAAAAAACATGTAAGAGGAATACACAAATACCCTGAAGCCTTATATTATTTACATGCCAGTTGCAGAGAGCTCCTGCCCTTGCAACTGCAGTCATATAGATCTGGGCTGGGACAGGACCTGGCCAGCAGCCATCGGCCTTAATTGTCACTCAAGAAGATCGAGGATTAGTTTCTGTACAGCCTCTATCACCCCTAAACAAAAAACAGTAAATCAATCTGGTGACTGTGCTGTTCGTTTTTTTTTTGTATCTGAACTTCTATAGTTAGGTGTCATTTTGTTTGTAAATCAGTAGAAAATTTCAGATAGTTCCTTCTGTAGTCTTCTGGCTTAGATTTATAGCATTGCATTGTCTGTATTCATTTTACTTATTTTAGTATGTAAGTGGGGTGGGGCAGTGGGTAATAATTTTGCCTCATACCTCTGAAACTTGGGTTCCATGTGTGGTTGTTTGCATGTTCTCCCCGTGTTCTTGTGGGGTTTCCTCCGAGTACAGTGGTACCTCAGAACTCGAACTTAATCCGTTCAGAACTTCGGATCGAATCCTAAAAAGTTCGAGTTCTGATCGAATTTTCCCCATAAGAAATAATGGAAAACCAATTAATTGGTTCCCGGCCCCAAAAAATTACACCGAAATATGTTTTTTTTTTTAGCATTTAAACACAAAATGAACCAGATAAAACAAGAGCATATACTGTACTAAACACTCCTAAGCACATTTGTCAAAACAGTAATTTTTAAAGTAAGAAAATAAATGTACCCAAACAATGTGTCCTGCCCCGATCGTCCGCTCCTTCCGTGTGCCACACCCCCTCGTTAACCCTGTGTGATCAGCTGTTTCTGGTTGTTGTCATTAGTCCTCCATATTTAGTCCGCATTTTAGTTGTTTCCCCAGTCCGGTTGTTGTATTGTCCGTCTGCGTTTTGCCTGCCTTACCTGTAATTAAACCCCGTATTCCCCGACACCCTGACGTCTGCGCCTTTGTCTCCTTTATCCGTCCCCGCTGGGTACGACATTATTATAATAATTAAACGTATTAATAGTTTAATATTAATATAAAAATCTTTATTTTTAAATGCATTTATTATATAATAATTACTGTTACTGTCTATCATCATCTAAATGTATTTTTACTGTCTAAATACATGTATTCAGCTAGTGTAAACATGCACAGTGTTATCACAGCGAATGCCAGGCTGAGACTGAAGCGTTACGCTTTGTTTCCGCTGAGAGATGTGCTGCGTGACTCATTTCCCAGTGTGTACAAGTTCTTAGGTCGGCATTCACGGTTTGACTTCTGAGATTCAGATCGAGTTCTAGGGAAATTTCTTTCGAACTTTTTGGTTCAACTTTAAGAAATTTGAGTTATAATAAGTTCGAGAACTGAGGTACCACTGTATTTTGTTTTCCCCCCATGGTCCAAAAACATGTTGAGGCTAGTTGGGGTTACCAAATTGCCCATAGATGTGAATGGTGTGAGAGTGTGCCCTGCGATGGGTTGGTGCCCCATCCTGGGTTGTTCCCTGCCTTGTGCCCATAGGCTCTGGACCCCCTGTGATCCTGAACAGGATAAGTGGTTTCAGAAAATGGATGGATATTATTAGGGATGCACCGATACCGGCATTGGGTATCGGGCCGATACTGCACTCATACACTGATACTCATAAAAATTGCCTGATACCACTTAATTGCAACATCACGCTAAAACTCAAAGCTGCGGTATTTTTTCCAGACTGTAAGGTCTGTTATGCTAAAGTGTGAAGAGGAGGAAGGGACAGCACGCCACTGAATTAACACAAGCAATTTGATCAAACAACGCACCATAGTGCAAAGTACACGGAATTTGCCAATGCTAGCAGAGAAAGACCGCAAAAACGAACTTTAGCGCAAATTAGGGAAAAGTGAGTGAAAACGCAACTGACACATTATTTATATCAAACATTAAATAAGTTTAGTTAAGGTTAGATATAACCAAGGGCGTAACTTTGGCTGGAACATTGGGGGGGTTGAGGTCTCCACCCATTACGGGGGAAACATGATTATTGGGGGGGTTATATTGGCTGGCTCTGATTATTGGGGGGGTCATGACCCCCCCAACCCCCCTGGAAATTACGCGCCTGGATATAACTAATGCTTCAGGTTCAATCGCAAATATAAGTACAGATGGGTGTATTTTGTCTTCATTCTTACAAATAATAAAAAAAAAAACGTTACCAAGCAGACCAGTCACACCTCTGGTGGTCTGGGTCGCTGCAAAGCATAGATATATTGCAGGAGAGGTGCATGACAGACCACGACAGGGTCCACGGCTACGTCGTACTTACCGCGTCGATTCGACTTAGAATTATAAACCAGAAAAAGTGGGATCGGTGCATCCCTAGATATTATGTAAGTACAGTTTGTTCATATTCTGAAACAGTTAACGTGTCATTCAAAAACAAACATGAATAAAAAGCAGTAATGTCATTATATTTAGCATAATTTCCTATTCATCTGGGTTCTGATCTGAAGGCTGTGGCATTTTTAGTTACACAAATTTATATAGCTATTCCTTAAATGCTGTGTCATGAGATCAGTCTTTAAAACTGAAATAATTCACCTTGTCTCTCTGTAACTATTTTTAAGTCTTGGGCAATGTTCATTATGTAGAATGAAACTTTGAAATGTATTATCAATATATTAAATTACATTTTTTTTCCAAATAAATACTGAATACAAATTGAATAAAAGTAACTACATACAAATATATATATATATATATATTTTAAATAACAGAGATATGTAACATTTTGTTGTCTGCTCTGTCCTTTTCATGACACTTGAGCCTTGTGTAATGTGCAGATTTTACAGCAGACCATATTAGAACCTGTGGCAGGGTATGTGAAGGTACAGGTACGTGGCCCACAGCTAGGGCCAAAGTGCTCTAATTCTAACAGCCTCTGTGTCGGGGAAGTGAAATAGAATTTAGAAGGGCAAACAAGGGCAACCTGGTATTAAGGCCATTATTTCCACGGAGTCCAGCTATGGTGGATTGCGGACACTAAAGTGGTACAATTAGTGGCCTTCTCTTTCCAAGAACTTTGACTTTTATGCTCTTTGTGCTGCAGTGTCTTCTTTAAAGTCTGCTTAATATAAGTAGTCTTACATAATACTGAATGGCACCTAAATATTCTTAGCAGGGTTTTAATAGTTTAATTTAATTTAGAAAAATATATTTTGTTTCTGTCTACTTAAAACATTATCCCAAATTATATTTTAGGAATATTTTATTTTTTGACAAATATCTTCTGAATAAATACAATATGTGTGTGTGTGTGTGTGTGTGTGTAATATATATATATATTTATAGGCATTTTCGCCCACAGGACTGCCGCATACTGGATGTTTTTCCCTTTTCACACCATTCTTTTTAAACCCTAGAAAT
>JAODJW010000040.1:24377080-24389450 GCA_026777045.1 Hyperopisus bebe
CCCCCCCCCCCCCCCACCCAAAAAAAAAAAAAAAACTGTAAACGTAGGGGAAACACTATTTTCTGTTAAATTTTAAGTGTAAGCACAAATTCATTTTTTACAGTTTAAAAAAATCTCTCATTTTATGCATGTATGCCAGTGATGAAGCTTAAATATGAAGCTGGAAAAAATAGCTTCACCTGAAAAACAATGTTGTAATAACTGTACTGCAAGTTGAATGACAAGGTCATTGATGAGGTTTCAGAGCAATTAACTACCAAAGAGCCCAAATAGTTTAGTGATAAAAAAAAAACCATCATGGGGAATATTCTAAAAAATCATAACAGCATATGGCAAACATAGACAAATTGCATCAGCAAAGAGGATAGTCAGAAGTTGAAGCTCATTAACAGGGACAGTTGAACACATAATTGAATAATTAAGAAGCATAAAAATCCAGCCTTACCACAGAATTAAATCAGGATCTTTTCTTTATTTTGGTATATATCAAACAGTAAAGCTGTGTAAGAAAAAATACTCAATGTTCATAATTTCAAAATATTTTGTCACAGAATACGATTAATAAATATATCAGTAATTAACAATGAAACTTTATTTTTGGGGTTTGGAAACTCAGATTTTATAACCTTGGGTAAATAAAATGTATAATGTATATGTTATCCAATTGCCCCTCTCTACCATTCCTGCAGCAGGAAAGGTTTTATTGATTTATTTTTCAGTCTTTGTTATCTGGATGTGGTTATCTTGCCTCTAAAATATGGTGTAGCTTCGCAAGTCATCAGGAGGCACCTTCAGCTCTGAATAAAGAAAAACATGTATAACTTAGTTATTTTTCCACTTCAGAAAGACATGCATTGTATTCTTTTTGTATTGGTCATGGTAATCAAGAATTATACGAACTTAAGACTTAAATGTTTGTGACAGAACTAAGTCGATTTAACAAAGCTGACTTTGTTTGTTTAACACAGAAATAAAGTGAATTGGAAAAGTTTAATACTAGTTCAGAGATATCCAGTCAGATCTTAAAATTCTTCGGGCACAATATTTTATCAATATTATTTAATAGCATGACAGTTTAATAATTAAATGGCTCAAAAATGTATCAATATTATTATATATTTTAATGTCCTAATATTATACTCCCCAGTGACCCTGCTCAGGATAAGTGGTTGGTTACAAAAAATAAACTTCTGTTTAATGAAACTCATACTGATTCTACATGTACACCATTATATCTAATTGTACTATCTGACCAATTTTACAACAGAAAAAATAATTATTACAAATATGTATTGTGCTTACAAAGTCTTTTGAAACTTGTGATCAAAAAGAAATATATATTTACCTGAACTGTACAGAAAGATGATAAACCAATCACGTTTAAGTACAATGTTAGCAATGTTATTTTTATACAAATGTATACGTAGTGTAACAGATGAGGAAACAACCCTACTTTCCTGCCCTTCCCTCTATATATCCATCTTCTGAAACCACTTGTCCTATTCAGGGTTATTTAAGCCTATCCTGGAAGCTATGGGTGCAAGGCAGGATTGGGTCCCAACCCATTCCAGGGCACACTCACACACTAATCACACTATTGGGCAGTTTGCTACCTCCAATTAGCCTCAGCCTGTTTTTTGGACTGTGGGGAGAAAGTCAAGTATCTGGAGGAAATCCCATGGCAACACAAGGAGAACATGAAAATTCCACACACACAACCTTGGCAGAGACTTGAACCCAGGACCCAGAAGTGTGATGTACCACTGCACTAGCTAATGAGCTGTGCTATTTCAATGTAATTTGACCCCATGAAACAGATAAGACTTCTCTTTATTAGAAATACATCAAGACATTAGTCTCAAGTAAGCATAACTGATTCTGAAAAAATCATTTCAAAAATAATTTTAATCTTATATATTAAAACTATCCTTTGATATATTGAAGCTTTTCTGCTTGGGCTACAGCAAGAGGGGACACCAGCTATTCTGTTACCTGGAAGACTCCCCCAAGCCTGAAGTGGATGAGCTAGGACTAGCACAGCAACAAAGGTGCTGCCTTGTCCTCCCGGAATGGTCCAGCAGCTGTGGAAGCAGTTGTGCAGGGCCACCTGACCCTGTGAGCAGTAGGTCCCGTGGCAGGACTGCCTGCCGCCCAACATCAGGGCCCCACTAAGTGTAGAAAGAAGGCATGGGGCCAGGGAGAAGCCACACCACCAGCAGTTTCCAGCAGCCCCATGCGCTGGCTGTCCTTAGAGAAGGGGGCCTGCCTGGGTGTCAGCTGCTGTGGCCAGGTAGACCCCCGAAAGGTGTGTTGGGTCCTTAAGGCTCGTAAGAGGAAGGGTCAGCGCCAGGGGGGATCTGACGTGCCATAACTCGTAAGCGATGGGAGTGGACGGCCCTCTGTAGTTGGAGGCGTTGCTCTGGCAGCTGCCAGTGAACCCCTGGGACTTGCTTCTGAACTGAGGTGGGGACTGGGGGTGGTGGTCGCTGGGATGGTTGACCTTTGAGTGGGGGGCAGTGTAGTACCGGTGAGATCTGAGTGTGCATTGTCCCCCATAGTTTAATGCTTCATGCACATTTAACTGCACATATCTGTATCGTTTAGGTTCATACTTATTAGTTCAGCTGTCTTGCTTACGGTCACTGGCGGTGAATGGACACAGTGCAATTAAGAAATAAATGCATGTAAGAATACATAGTATGAAAGTTACATGGTGTACATTGTCCCCCAAAGTTTAATGCTTAAAGCATACTTTTCAGGACATGCCTGTATCACTTGCGTTTATATTTGGTCAATAAATAAATTCCATCTTTCGTTATTTAAATGGACACAGTGCAGTTATTAATGGTAATGGATAAGTACTGTGAGATCTCGCAAATGGTTTTGTGAGATTTTGCAAAAGTGCGTGTTTTTTTTTTTTTTTTTTTCAGCCACCAATTCCCCCCTCCCCCCCCTCCATATTCTATTCCAGACCTCCGTAAATTATCTTGTGGGGACAAGATAGTGACTTTTGTGTTACTATAATTTCGTATGTGTCTCCAGGGACTTCAGATACATACAAAGACCATAGAATTAACAGAATTCAGCTAATCGAGTTTTATTTTCACATTAGAATGTCATACAATGACTTGCTGGTTTGTATGTGGTGTCAAGTGCTCATTATAGTGCACAAAATACATTTTGTGCCACAAAAAGCATTATTTAACAATGAAATCAAGTAATGCCTGCACAGAGAGACAAACTCCAGTTATATTTTATCCAGAATTTTTGCGCAGAGATCAAAAAGAATATTTCATTTTGTGCATGGAACTGATATGAGCACTTTGAATTTTGTGGACAGAAGAAAGTCATGAACTAAATAAATTCATTTTGTGTACAAAATGGATTTTGTGAATTATAGGAAATCATTTTCTGTAATGAAATGTATGCCATAAATGATTCATTTGATGAGTCATTTAATGGACAAAATTGATTCTGTGGTATCACACAATGTCATTGCAGAACCCCCAAACGCATTTAATCTTTTACTGAGTCACAAAAGGCACCACAAAATGCCTTTCATCCACAAAATGATTGATTTCGTCATGCATTTACAGTAGAAGATCATTATTGTCAAAATGTCCGTCTTTGCATAACCCATATCCCTTATAAGAAAACACATATAAAAGTGAGAGCAATGCTTAGGATCAGTATATCTGGCACACCTTATCAATAGTGATATTACTCTAATGGTTACAGTATTTGAAATGGAAAACTTATGGACAAAGACATACTAAACCAATGAGCCACAGACCACCACACCGTGTTTGATAAATAATTAACTCTGACTTAGACTATGCATCATGCTGCATAAATCACAACTAAGTTATATTTGAAGTTCCATATAACTTATGTACATCTGTCACATAAAAATCAAATCACATAATTCATATTACCACTATGCTTTAATTGATTGTATGACCACAAAACACTGATATGTTACCCCTTGAGATGCATTTCTATTGCTTCTATGGGCTTTGTATTCACTCCCAGTCATGGCTCATTACAATTCTGACATTGTTACCTTTCACCTTTAATATAGGTTATTTATATGTATTATAATTTATTTAAATTGATTCATTTGTTTGTTTTTTTTTACTGATATCTCATGCATAAAGAAATTAATGCATTAATGCTATTGTGTGAGTTATTAACATAGTGGTGTTTCTAGTGCTTTTAGTTTCCACCTTGGATTGAGATTGCATTTCCTTTCCCAAATGGCATAAAAGCCAAGTTGCAATGAATTATTTAGGTATTCCCTTGGGGTGGCAAGACGGATTGAATGAAGTCCATAGGCAAACTTTCTTAGGAAATATTGGCTTGCATGCTTTCTTAGGAAGGAAAAACCAGCCTTGAAAGTTGAAACTGTTTGATTGCAATATTTTAGACTTTTTAGAGTGAAGGGGAAAAGAGAAAATATATATTTATCGTTCCATGTCACTGCGGTTTTTGGCTCTCCAATCATTGGAGAAAAACAAATTACAACATTACAATAAATATAAGAAACATAAAAATATTTGCATGCACACATGTCTCCCCTGAGACATTTTTGGCGGAGCTCTAAAAATGATCCGCTTTTGTGTTATAGGTTATACAGTATTTACTCTTCCGTACATTAAGGTTCCTGAAATAATGAATATATAATTTATATTTTTGTAGATGTATTTTGTAATGACCGGCATGCGGGCGAGTGGGGAAGCAAGCGAGAGAGCTGTAAGTACGGGTATAACGGGGTTTATTCCAGGCAGACAGCACAAGGGGAGGACACACAAACTATGTCAATGACAGACCTGGGGAAACAGACTTAAATGCGGACTAAATACACAAGACAAGCAGAAAATAACAGGCGACAGGTGATCACAATCGGGGTAGCATGCGTAGGTAATGAGGGGGCGTGGCACACATAAGGATCATACAAGCAGGTCATGACAGAACCCCCCCCCCCCCAAAGGCGCGCACTCCAGGCGACGGACGAGACGAAACTGGAAAAACGGAACCTGAAAAACAAGAGCAAAAAACATTAATGGGACACGGAATAGAACCGAAACGCAGAACAGGCATAGGGGCAAAAACCAGGACAGAATACGACAAAAGACGGGAAATGCAGACAGACAAATCAGAAAAGGAGACACAGGGGAAACAGAGAGAGGAGTAGAGGCAGGAGGAATAAAACTAGAAGGTGGACAACCTAGAGAAGGCGAACAATGGGGAGAACAAGAGGTGGCAGCCAGAGGGGTCACAGACAACCATGAGGCCGGAGCCAACGGGGACCTCGCAGGGTGTTAGGAGGCTGGCGCAGCTGACTGAAGAGCCGAGGCAGGGGAACTCAGAGGCCATCGACAAGGGGTCGGAGGAGGGACCACTGGCAGACGACGTGCCCCCGGGGGGCACCCGCAGGCGACCGACAAGGCTGCAGAGGCGGGACTAAAGGCGACCGATGAGCCCTCGGAGGGGGACCCGCAGGCGACAGCCCAACCGGAGTCAGAGGACCCGCAGGCAGCCCCGGAACAGCGGCCTTTTTTCCTCAGGGACCGGAAGTCAGGAGCCGTGCAGAGGATGGAAGAAGGCGTGGCTGGGGCATCAACTAGGAATAACCAGACTGGTTTCCAGCAGGTAATCTGTTTCCTGTTTAAACAAGGTCCGCTTATGCGAGCTGAGGAGGGGAACCAGCTCCTGTTCTTGTTCCTGTTCTGCTGTCCCTGCAGCATCCTCTGATTCCTGCCCAGCAATTACTTCATCGCCTGCCTGATCTGGCCCTATGGGCCTTCCAGCACCTGCCTGCCCTGATCCTGTTGCTCCCACAGTGCCACCTGGTCCTGCTGGCCCTCTGCACCCGTTTGGTGCTGTGGCTATGATGGATCCTGCCTTACCACTGAGATGGCGCAAGGAGAGCCACATTCCAGGGTTGGGGCCCAGCTTCCCATATTCACACCTCAGATCCTGTCCCATCGCCCTGGTCTGCCTTTGTTTCACATTGGCCTGTGTCCCCTGTGGTGCTCTTCTGTGTTTCTGTCCTTGTTGTTGTTCCACCTATATGTCCTCTTCTGGTGTGTATAATGTTGGATGTACCCCTTGCTGTCCCTGGTCATGCCCTGTGCCCTTAGTAATGTCCTGTATCTGGTCCTACTGTATGTCCTGCGAATGTATCCATCTGGGGTTCTTGTCCTGTCCTGTCCTGTCCATTCTTGTCCTATTCTGTCCAGGGGCTCTGTCCCTCCAGCCCAGGTGTGATGTTTATCCTGTGTGCCCTGTTTAGTCCCATCTGTCTCCAGCCCTGCCATTTTGTCCCTTTGGTCCCCTTCTCTGTTCATCTTTCATGCCCAAAATGCATTCTTTAGGAGGGTACTGTCACACCCAGTCGATCTGTAAGGAATCCACTTTTAGAGTCTCGTTTCAGCAAAATGGTGGTTTATTGAACAGTAAAAATAATATAATATAATCCAGTGTAGACATACATCAGATACTGAAAGGCAGCTCAAATACAAATAAAGGAAAGTTTTTTACCCCTCTTTATACCCCCAAAAGGCCCTCCCCATCAAGGTGCTGTGTATAGCTATTGTGAGTGCATTCGCATATAAAGAGTGACCACCTGGAGTGTGAGGATCCTGAGGCAGGGCAGGACGGAGACTACCCGTAAGAGCAAATGATAGCTCACCACTTCTCTGGCCACTGTTAATTCAATTACTTCCTTAGCACCCTAGTGGTACCAAATGGAACCCCATTCTCTCCCTGATTTCCCCAATGATCATAAATTGCTAACACTGTCTGTATTCAAATGATCAACTAAGAACATTGGGGCATCTTTACTACTTTTCCTTACACCATCTGATTGCTGTCTCCTCCAGAGCCATGCCTATCAACCTTATCTCTCATTCCTGCCCTTGTTAATTATTTCTGTTGCCTCTTGTTAGCTCCTTCATCAGTCTTGTACATAAATGCATGCTAATCTTGTGTTCCCCAGTCCTGTTATTGATGTGATAACCTTGTGTTTCCTGTGCCCAGTCTTGCTACACTCCTCCAATTTTGATCCCCCCCAGATTGTGTTGTTTCTAGTTTTGCTGTTTCTTTTGCGTATAATAAACCCATTTTGCTTTATAACCTTGCCTGCTCCAGCATCCTTCATCCCAACTTCATGAGACAGGCAACTCACAAGCATACTTTGAAATAAGTAAAAAGGAAAAATAAGTAAAAAGTTTTAGTAGCTTGGATACAGCATGTTTTCTATTATTTTTGCCAGTTTACTGAATGATTGGGAGGAACAGCCTGCCCAAGCTGAATCTGAGCAGTGCTCTGTTATTGGATTTCTGTGCAAACTACAGTTTGTCCATAATGAACACCATTTTTGAGGATAAGGGTGTTCATCAGTGGACCTGGCACCAGATTTTGTAATGTAGTATTTGATCTACGTCTGCATGTTTTGGACACTCAGGTAAAGAGAGGAGCTGACAATTGATCATCACCTAGTGAGTTTGATTTGATTTGAAATCTTCAGCTCCTGCCAAACTTCTCTTGCATCCTGTGGAAGTCAGAGGACATTGAACCTGAAAGGGCGATGTTCTCGGACTGCAAGTTCCTCACACAAATTGCTTGCAAATTCATAAGAAACAGCCTGATCTTGAAGTCTGGCCAGGCCCAGCCTCATTCCTCTAGTAGGTGGTACTGTAGCAACAAGTTTGTGGTCAGAATTCAAAAACTGGGCACTTCTGTAGACCCCACAGTTCTGTAGGAGCCTCCAATTGGCTGTACAGAGCTGTAGCTAGTAGGATCTGCTGTTGGTGCCTATCGTAGTGGCAATCCCTGAAGTCGGTGGTAGAGGTAAAGGGAGTTGTCAGGCTGAAGGAGGCATTCCAAGCTTATTTAGCTTGTGGGATTCCTGAAGCAGCTCACAAGTACCAGCAGGCCAAACGGAATGCGGCCTCTGCAGCAGCTGAAGCAAAAACCTTTGTGTGGGAAGAGCTTGGTGAGGCCACACAGAAGGACTTCTGGTTGGCCTCAAAAAGTTTGTGGCAAACCAGCAGGTGATTCAGGAGGGGGAAGCAAGGCTTTACGCATGCTGGTTACAGCACTGATGGAGAACTATTGGCCTCAAACGGGGATATAGTCAAGTGGTGGAAGGAGTATTTTGAGAATCTCCAACATCCCACCAGTATGACTTCCTTGGAGCAAGTAGAGCTGGAAGACTCATCACATGGCCTGATGTCCCTAAAGTAGCCAAAGAGCTCTTCTTTTAAAGGCTCAAGGGGTGGATAAGATTCCCTCTGAGGTCTTGAAAGCTCTTTATCTTCAACATTTTGTAGAAATTGGGGGATAGTGCCTTTGGACTGGCAGATTAGGGTGATGGTCCCAATCTTTAAGAAGAGGAGCAGAGGATACATTCCAATTTCTGGGGGATGACACTCCTCAGCCTCACTGGGAAGGTCTATGCTGAGGTACTGGGGAAGAAGGCCCACCTGTTAGTCGAACCTCAGATCCAGGAGGAACAATGTGGATTCTGTCCTGGTTGCGGAACGCTGAACCAGCTCTTCACCTTCACAAGGTTACTGGTCTACATGTTTTGTGATCTTGGAAAAGGTATATATTTGTGTGTCTCGTGGGGTCTGGTGTGGGATGGGGTCTGCAGTGGCAGTCCATCAGGTCCCTGTACAGCCATGGCCAAAAGTTTTAACAATGACATAAATAATAATTCTCACAAAGTCTGCTACCTCAGTGTTTGTAGATCTTTTTGTCAAATTTTTCTATGGTATACTTGCATATATGGTATAATTACAAGCATTTCATAAGTGTTAAAGGCTTTTATTGACAATTACATGAAGTTTCAATATCTGAAGTGTTGGCCCTTTTTCAAGACCTCCGCAGTTCACCCTGGCATGCAGTAAATCAATTTCTGGGCCAAATCCTGACTGATGGCAACCCATTCTTGCATAATAAATGCTTGAAGTTTGTCAATTTGTGGGCCTTTGTTTGTCCACCTGCTTTTCTTGAGAATTGACCAGAAGTTCTTAATGGGGTTAAGGTCTGGGGAATTTCCTGGCCATGGACCCAAAATGTCGATTTTTTTTTGTTCCCCGAGCCACATAGAGCACCATGCCATAAGGCAGAAGTGATAACTATCATGCTAGAAAAGGCATTGTTCATCACCAAACTGTTCTTGGATGGTTGGGAAAAGTTGATCTCGGAGGATGTTTTAGTACCATTCTTTATTTGTGGCTGTGTTGTTAGGCAAAATTGTGAGTGAGCCCACTCCCTTGGCTGAGAAGCAACCCGACACATTAATGATCTCAGGAAGCTTTACTGTCAGCATGACACAGGACTGATGGTAGTGCTCACCTTTTCTTCTCCAGACAATCTTGTTTTCCAGATGCTTCAAACAATCATCAGTCTGTCCCTGATGTTTTTCTTGGAGAGAAGTGGCTTCTTTGCTGGCCTTCTTAACACCAGGCCATCCTCCAAAAGGCTTTGCCTCACTGTGCGTACAGATGCACTCACATCTGCCTGCTGTCATTCCCGAGCAAGCTCTACACTGGTGCTACCCCGATCCCGGGGCTGAATCAACTTTAGGAGACGGTCCTGGCACTTGCTGGACTTTCTTGGGCGCACTGAAGCCATTCTCACAAGTACTGAACCTCTCTCCTTGAAGTTCTTGATGATATAATAAATGGTTGATTTAGGGGCAGTCTTACTAGCAGCAACATTCTTGCCAGTGAAGACCTTTTTGTGCTAAGCAATGATGACTGCATTCGTTTCCTTGCAGGTAACCATGGTTAACAGAGGAAGAACATTTCAAGCAACACCCTCCTTTTTGTCTTGGCCTGCTCATCCGATACTCCTGTGTGCCACGTCCCCTCATCAACCCCGTGTGAAATCCCAGTGTTACCAGCTGTTTCTAGTTGTGTCTAATTAGTCTGGTGTATTTAAGTCCACGGTAAAGTATGTTTCCCCAGTCCAGTCATTGACGTTGTGCTGTAGCTGTATTTTTCTGCTTGTCGTTTCCTTAATTAAATCCCGAGTCCAGCCTTGTCCTCGTCAACACTCTCACCTGTGTTAATGAGAGAATCACTGAAATGATGTCAGCAGGTCCTTTTGGGGCAGGACTGAAATGTAATGGAAATGTTTTTTTTTTTTTTTGGGATTCATGGTAAAGAGGGACTTTGCAATTCATCGTATCACTCTTCATAAAATTATAGAGTATATGCAAATTGCCATCATAAAAACTGAGGCAGCAGACTGTGGAAAATTTATATTTGTGTCATTCATTATTTGGAGTAGCCAAGAGGTGGAGGGGGTCTGGTTTAGTGGCCTCAGGATCGCATGACGTTATTCATTGGATAATGAATTTTTGTCACAAAACCAATAAAGTCTAAGTTATAGTAATACTAATCTGGTTGCTCAATATCACAGTAAGACGTTTTTAAAAACAGCCTAAAAAATCCATTTGAATTCTTGCTGGCCGTTGAGTTTTAAGTGATTCTTGGTCTTTAATTCGAAGATGTTTTTGAATTGAATTTAATTTGACGTTTCAAATCCTTGGGGTATGTCCAAAAAGAAATATTTGTGTTTACTGGGTTCTTGCCAATCTACTGACAAAATAGTGTTAAACTGTACATTCAATGCAGTAGGCTCTCCTGTGTAAAGTTTCGACAGTCAAAAAGTGTGACTGTCTTGTAATGCTTCAGTCAAGTCCTTGTTATGCTGGAGCATCAAGGTATTGAGCAGGTGGGAGTAAGTGTTAAAATTTTGTATGTGGCTGTGGATAATTTGGGAGCACATTCTTGTCGAATTCTAGTTTCACAGTGGATGACTTTGTTCTGCATGGCAACATCAAATGACACAGAAGAGTGATCTATGCTCAGTTTTCTTTCGTGATCATATTTAAGAAACACATGACAGGTACAGACAGCTGGGCAGGACTATTTTTTATTTATTTATTTTTTTTAAAAAGCATGGTATGAAAGGAGGATGTCCACGCACAGACCTACATTTTCATGTTGTGAACCCATAGCCAACTACTATTTGTGAAAATGGCACGCACATTTTTCACAGAAGGTTATTCACTTTCAAAAATATATTCTTTCATTGGCTATGAGACATGAGAAAATTATGGGGTATCATTTAGATTGTATTACCCTTCTCAAGTCATCTGTGGAGATAAATTACTGCAGCTCTGAGTTCCACTCCTGAAAATGTTCTGCACATGTTTTGCTAGAGAGATCCACAGCTAGTGTTCTTGTAGGATCATCTGTACCACGAACCAAATAGGGGGGGATGCCTTCCTGCGTCACTCCCTCCACATCAACCACACCCCTCAAGGGATTCCCACTGATGGACACTCAGGGAGACTGTGCAGCTCACAGCTTGGGATCACCAGTGACTTCAGTTTGCACAGACATTCTTCTTTCTAGCTTAAGCTTGTCCAATTCAAAGAAACATCACCCTAAACAAGTAAACATCCATGATCCTTTTGTGCCAGGAACATAATTAGGATTAGCAAATTTGTTTGTTAGTAAATATGTACATATATGATTGATGCTTTTGGCTTTTTGTACTTCAACATTAATGATTTCATACAGGAATTTTCTCATTTTACTCATCACTGTACTCCAGGGTGGTTTAGTTCATGTTAGTCTTGTTTGTTCCCTCTTTTCACCAGTTAAGACTTCAGGTATTTATGCAGTGAGAATTACACTTCTTATGGGATTTCCTGTCATCTTGGGTGATGATACAAAATATTTCTCTGTGATATTCTCTGTAATTAAATTCCCACTAAAGTCCTCCCCACCCCCAAAAAATGAAATAGTTCATGATCGTATCTGATTAAATGTCAGTTACAATAATATCAAGTTTGTTCCACTTCATACATTATCTTAATTACTTCAAATCCCTGTAAGCACTGTACAGTATTTTTCTGAAAGATCAAGTGAAGCTTTTTCATTTAAAGATGTCACAATAACATGTCTGGGACCTTTGGATGCTTGCCATTCTAATTGATTGACAGGTGCCCATGAGAACTGCAGTATCATAGACAGTGGCCACTGGTCAGAACTTCAGCATCCAAATTTTGTACAGCTGGTCAGCAAATGTCCACTGTGCTCCACCTCTAACCTCTTGGCACAGTCAGTAACAGTGTTTGACAGCTGCAACCACCCTCCTGACGTTCACATTTTTAAAAAACTGCCCCTTGGACAAAGCCAGGTGTCACATAAAAGGCAAGGACGGAGGTGAAGGCAGGCATGGGGAAAACCAAAAGGGGGTTCATTGGTAACACTTTATAATAACGTTCCTTTGTAAGGCATTTATAAGTGATTAGTTAATGATGAACTAATTATTTACAAAA
>JAODJW010000040.1:24396918-24415640 GCA_026777045.1 Hyperopisus bebe
ACGAACCCATCTGGGACCTGATTATTTGTTCAGTGGCTTTTGGTCAGAGTAGAGGTGTTGTCCGTGAACTAAAAGGTGAGGGTTTTTTTTTTGTTTATTTTAACAACCTGATCATATGATTCATTGGTCTTTTGGATATTATTAGACTAATCTGACAAATCACACACATAATCTTTATTCTTTATTCTTTTTGGTGCCTTTCATTGGGGATCTCCATTGGACCATAGTTTTTCTGAAAGACACATCCCACAAATTGCCCCGCATCAAGATCACGATCCTTAATGACTTAAGATAAAAGCCTAATGTTTTTTTGGATGTGCTCCTGTAGCTCAACAAGTAGAGCACTGTATTACTAGCATGAAAGTTGTGGGTTTAAAAACCCAGGGAGAATGCCTATAACTGTAACTCTTTCCTCTACTGTAAGTCACTTTAAAAGTCTAGTAAATCATGTATATTCAGATTATGTTCCAAATGTTTCAGGGGTCCTTGGAATCGGCCTAAGTTTCCCCTGCCTTATGGCGCCCCTGTGTTATATAGTTGGAGACATTTTTTTCCCATCTTATTTTAATGCACTAAATGTGTTCAATTGCATTATAAATGTTCCTTGTGAATCCCTTGAATTTCTAAAATGAAGAACAAGCATTATTTGTATAATTGGGTATTTTCCATAATGTGTGAGGAACACAAAAGGTCCTCTCCTTATTTTAATAACCTTCAGAACATTTACAAACCTTGCCACTGCACCTAAATTTTATTAGTAGTCTATTGTTTGAAATGCAGTGTCTGTTGTGCACCGAACTTTAATATAAACTATGCAAGTCTGAGTATTCCATTACCCTGTCATCCACCAATTTTATATTTTTTTTCATGCTGGCATATATTTTAATCAAGAACTTTTGTTTTACTCTGCCACCCTGCAGTGAATATGCAGTCGGAAGATGAATGGACCTTTGTTATAGCTCATATTATTTTCATCATGTTTTGTGCAAACACATATCTTGGAAAAAAGAAATACATCTCCTACAGTCATCCTACTAATTTCAGAGAAAGCACCCAGAATGCTTCAAGAATGATAATGTTATGGCAGCCACAATACTCTCAGACAGGCTGTTAATTTATAGCATGTGCAACTCAGTGAAGTATTACATAGTGATTTATATGTGTAGAACAAATGCCTTTATTTAATTCAGACATTTTAAATTGATAAACGCCTACTCTTTCAGACTGTCTGCACTGTTGATAATCATACAGTGAATGTACATCTTGACAGTTTTATTTTCAGTGATGCAAGTAAATTAAAATTCTGTTTTAACATTATATTTAAATTTCAACTTTTTAATTTTTTTTCTAGAAAGAAATTAATTTAAAGATTCAGTAGGAGGAGCTGTGTGTTTTTTTTTTAATAATTGTTGTATTGAAAAAAAATATATATACCTAAAATCAGCATAGATTAGCATCCATTTCTCTTTTGTAATGTTGGTATTGGTGATTGATGCCTCATTAAAATAAAATAATAAAATGCCTATGACTAATCCATTTGTCCATCTTCGAACTGTGGGGAGGGGGGATGGTGGTAAGGAGTAAAAAGCAAAAATGTGGACTCTCTGGGAGACCACGAGATCCAGGTTGAGAAACTGTACTAGATTAAAATTTTTACATATGAATTTAATACATACTTATTTAGTACATGTTCTTCCTGTGTTATGAGCATTCTTTAGCATGAGAATGTAATATTTTACTACGCAAATTTATATCCTGTACCTTGAGGAAAAAAGTGAAGTTAGCAAACCTCTCATGATGCAAAATAATTAAGGAAAATAGATAAATTACTGCTCATCACTTAGCTGTTCTTCTGAAAGTACTAAAAAGGACACCAAAGGACTTTATAAAGTGTGTTTAACACTATGCTATTCTGTAAGATATATAACATTGAATAACTGGCTGAAGAATTTAATTATTAATTAATTAATCTACACGTTATTAATAAAAATGTCATCCTTACCAAGAATTAACAACAGCAATAAATGTTAGTAGAATTTGCTTCACTGACACCCCATACCAATGACAACACTCTCCAAGCATATGATATCTGAGGTGCAAGCCTATTGTATTGTTATCCAGGGATACAAACGATTTACTTAATTGGTTTGAGCTACTTGTTATGTTATTCACAACTAAACTCAATACAATAAAATTAAATAATATAATTAAATTGAAATGCCTCAGGTAATGTATTCTTTATGTAAGTATTGCTTTTTTATATTTTATAGTAATAGAAAGCCATGATACAAAATTAGCACTACAGTGAACAGTCTAGCTCCATTTCATTATTTGTTATTCTAAGCTACTGTTATGGAAAAACAAATACCATAGATCCAGATTATTATTATGTCCTTGTTCTTGTATAATACTGGAACAACTATTCCTGGAATAAGCTGTAATTCAATAACATATTTTCACAGATTAACACATTGGTATTTAACATCCTAGCTAAGATTTTACTAGTGCACAGCCTCAGTATGGATTCTGATTTGGAATTCTACACTCAGGGCACACAGACATTTTTTATGTACAAGTGTTTCATCATAGATATGGAAGTGTCACACAACAATGACGAATGCCTCGGGAGCAGACTTTGAAACTAAACTGAAAAGGTTTTATTTGGACTCAAACCAAACAGAACAGAACTGGGGCTGGAAACAAACAGGATCAGGAGGGGTCAGAACAGCAGGACTGCAGCATGGAAGGACACGGGCAAACAAGAGTAGCGACGTTAATGACAGGACTGGGGAGTGCAGAACTAGGAAGCACTTTTATACAAGGACTATCAACGGAGCAAATGAGAGGCAACTTAATGAATCACACAAGGGCAGGAATGAGAGAAAACAAATACATCATGTACAGGCATGTCTCATTAGAGCCACATTAGGAAGAAAACAGGAGGGACAGGTAGGCAGGGTATGACAGGAAGGATTTCAACACTAAAAATGTCCCGCAGCTGTGCAGTTATACTTGAATTTCATTTGTTACGTGTTTACCATGTTTTTATACATGGTATTCTGTCAGTCTTTTATAGCCAGTTTTGTCTGCACCACATCAGTGCTATATTCATGCTGGCAATTTATTCATGAGGGTGAATACCCAGCAAACAGCAATTATGATGAAGACTAATTTAATATACAGAATAAAATGTGTGCAATCAAATTCTATTTGACTAACATAACACTGACGCTGAATTTAAGCTGATGTTTAAGTAAGTCTCATTGTCTACATTGTCACATTTCAGTTCATGTTGCTGGCTTTAACACTGCCTGTCTAACATGTGGCATCTATTTACCTTCTGCATGAGTGCTTGTCACTGTGAAGGCAGTCAAGATCTCTACCTTGTCGAATCCAGACATTCTGTCCACTGATTACTAACTAAGCCAAATATTTTCTGAAGTAGTTCTCTGTATCCACTGCTGTTACAGCTATTACAGTATATCTGAATGGAGGAAAAACAAAACAAGGGGACAGTGGGCTGCCAGTATTCATGTCACCAGCTGTGTTTGGTGGCATGGTAGCACTGTGAGATGCAGGTAAGCACCTCATACTGGACATGGACCTTAGTGATGTGGTATTGAGCACTATCTTATTCCATGAAAACTAGGACAAAGTAAGCACAATTAGTCTGTGATCATATAGCTGTCGATGATGAATTTATACAGAAGATTCATCCTCAGTTTTAGCACAATTGATGTTCAGTTGCTAAATTGCCCGTAGGTGTGCATGTGAGAGTGACTGGTGTGTGAGTGTGCCCTGCGATGGGCTGGCCCCCTGTCCAGGGTTGTTCCCTGCCTCGTGCCCATTGCTTCTGGGATAGGCTCCGGACCCCCCGCGACCCAATAGGATAAGTGGGTTGGACAATGGATGGATGGATGGATGTTCAGTTGACTGACTTCATGCAGAAGGCTACAGAAAAGTTTGTTTGCAGTAGTTGCTGTTATGGCAAATGTAGGCAAGCAAGCAATGGGAAATGTAAATGTGGGCGAACAGGGTTTTTTTTACCAGACAAAGACTTCACTCACAGGCAATGTTAATGACAGACCTAGGGAAACATACTCGAACACAAATACACAGTACAAGCCGGAAATAACAAACAGCTGGGAACAATCAGGGTTTCACATGAGGTATTGAGGGGGCGTGGCACACAGAAGGCACTCCGAGTGTGCCTCAAGGGAGGACGAGACAGGACTGGGACACGGGACCTGGAAGACAAAAGCAAGGAGCATCAACAAGGACGGACACACCAAACAAGCACAAGGGCAACAACCAGGACAGAACCTGACACAGAATGGGAAAGGTAGACAGACAAACCAGAAAAAGAGACACAGAGGGAACAGAAAATGGAGGAACAAAAGGACCAGGAGTGAACAGAGGGGACACCGAGGGATGAGGAGCAGACATAGGAGGGACAAAGGAAGGAGGCAGAAAAGCAGAGGTTGGTGGACAATGGGGAGCCGAGGGAACCGCAGCGGGCGAGGAGTGGCAGCTGGAGGGACCACAGGCGACCATGAGGGCGGAGCCGAAGGAGACCTCTCAGGGGGTGAGGAAGCAGGCAGAGGAACAGGCGAAGAAGGTGAAGAGGGAGTCAGAGGGGGCACCAGGAGAAGCGAGGAGGAAGTTGGACGGGACCACGACGCAGGCAAGGAGGGAGGAGCAGCCACAGCAGGCAACGGAGCAGCTACAGCAGGAAAAGGCATAGCCGACTTACGGGCCATAGTGGGGGGAGCCGCAGGCGCCGGACAAGCCGAGGCGGAGGAACCCGCAGGCGACTGACTAGGCGGTAGAGGAACCCGCAGGCGACTGACTAGGCGGCGGAGGTGGGACTGAAGGTGGTTGACGAGCTTTCGGAGGGGGACCCATAGGCAACTGCCAAACAGGAGCCGGAGATCCCATAGGCACCCCCTGAGCCCCAGTCAAGGCAAGCAAGGGCGAGCCAGGGGACAGGGCGGGCGGGAGCTGACCCCTGCGTCTGTGTCCTCTCCCCTTACGTGACACCGAAAGGTGGGGCCCTGACCGGGATCCACCGTGCCGGAGTGCTTTGTCGGGGTGACCCCTCAGTGGGGGTTGAGCTGTCACGGACCCCCTCGGGACCATGGACTGGTGGTGTTGAACCTGGGTCAGGGGTAATCGGGGAAATCCCTAAAAAGTCCCATTCGAGCTCCTCCTCTCCTTCCATCAAGGGAGGAGGAGCCACAGTCAGGCAGTCCAGAACCTTGGGTGGAGCAGGGTCCTCGGGAGGAGCTGAAGGAGGAGACAGAGCTGGGACCTCGGGCAGAGGACCAGGCGGAGGCAGCGCCTGGACCTTGGGCGGAGCAGCAGGTGGTGCAGGAGCCGGGACCTCGGGCGGAGCAGCAGGCGGTGCAGGAGCCGGGACCTTGGAAGGCGACGAAGGGGTGCCTCAGAGGGTGGCAGCGGCGTCGCAGCAGGTGCCTCAGAGGGCAGCGGCATCAGCTGCCGGGACTGGGATCCATCTGGGCAGCGACGCAGCAGCTGGGACAGGGACCCCGCAGGAGGGTGCGTCAGCCACCGGAACTGAAAGCACAGGGGCTGGTACATCAGCCTCCGGGTCCAGTAGGTCAGGCACATAGGGCAGGCACAGGACATCAGGCGAGCCAGGAACAGCAAGCGGGTCAGGAACAGGCGGGTCAGGAATATCGGGTGCTGGCGCATGCAGGGGGCTGAGCATCCACCGCTCGTGCTGGAACCTTGGAACACCAAAAAACATTGTCACGGATCAAGGACTGAAATTCACATTGTGTGTATAGAGAGCTTTCTGTAAACATCTGGGAGTTACCCTTTGTCTCTCTTCTAAACTACCAGCCAGACTGAGTGCTTACATTATGATATCAGGTGATGTTTGCAATATTATTGCTTTCCAATCCAGCTCATTGGAGTCAGTATCTCTTTTAGGTAGAATCTAGAACTCAAAGGCTCACAACATACAGAACCCCCTGATTCAATGTTTCTCCACATTTTTGCTCCATCCCAGTTCCCAGCAATCTTGCACTAAGAAATCAGGAACACCAAATACCCCTTTCCAATGTGTTCTAGGCTACTTGCCCCCACTATTTCCATGGAAGATGGCGGCCAGCAATATATAGGCCATTCAAGACTATTTTAAAAAGAGCGTCAAAAATAAGGAAAAATTAGGAAATTACCGCCTTCAACCATCTCCTTTCTTACACGCCAGACAATACATTTAGTTGTTCACACAGGACATAAGTCTGTTTTACCTGGTGGTGTGGCTCAGCAGGCTAAGCCGCTGTGGTTATGAGTATGAAGGTCACCGACTCAAGGCCTGGCCTCAGCAGAGTAGTCACAAGTCTGAGGGCCCTATAGCAAGGCCCTTACCCCCAGCTCCAGGAGCACTGCATGCAGGCTAAGCCTATGCTGTGAGACCATACTCACGCCATTAAATTCGAGGTTATGTCCCTGAGGAGAGTCTGTGCTTATAACATCCTGACCTGTTTATTGAAGATTTACACTTTTCTCACCCATTATACTGATCCTCACCCCCATGGTTGCCTGCCTATAGGGCTTCCTGATTTGACCAGGGATGAGTAGTTTCCTCCTGCAGTTTGCAATCCAGAAATGGTGAAGTAAAATTACCCTTAGTGTGTGACTGGGCTGGTGTACGAGTACCTGACATATCACCCAGTTTATTCTCTGTCTCATGCCCTGTGCTTCCATGCAAAGGCTCCATGCTTTCTATGCCACTCCCTTAAATAATTGGTTAGGGAACACTGGCAGATAGTGTGACACAACCTTGTTGGGAGGTTACCTTGCAGAATGCAATTGGCACCATGTATGTCAGCTGTAACCATGCTTTGTTAATCACCGGCCATAATGTATGCTAAGGAGACATGACTGGTAAGTCACTATTGCTCCATTCTGATACTGGGAAAAATCTTAGAGGAGAAAGTGGGAAGCCAGGTCTGCATGGATGCATGCTTTACATGAGTATCCTGCATGCAGGGAGCACCACTCTGGGGCTACTGGAGGACCACCCTGAATGGACTGTTACCTTGTTGTAAGCCACCCAGTGTGCCCTCAGTCTCCTTGCACTGTGACAAACGTTTAGACCCTAACTCATTTCCTAAAAATAAGACATTCAAGGCACTCTTAAAATACCTGAAAAAAAACACTTTTCTACAAGACATTTTATTTGGAAATGATGAGTTGTTCCTGTGGATAGAAAGCAACTCATAAATTCTCTAAAATCATTCCATATACTTCTGTGAGACCTGCATCCAAATTCCATGGCTGACAGAATAATCATATTACTTTTGGGCTCGTAAGTAAGCTCCTGAGACCCAGCTGCTTCAGGGATTGTAACCTATTCTGATCTTTGACCACAAGTTTTCCTCATTTGTATACGGCTTTGGAGAAAAATCATCATACCCCTTCATTATGTGCATCCTGTCTTCCCATGCAGTATGCTATGCTAAGCATGGTAACTTGAATCAGAATATTACAGAATAATTTAACAACAGGCACATATATTCAGAATCCTTTTTAAATGTTCAGCTTGAAACATGAAAAAAATCAGGACTTTTTGTGCATTGCAGAGAGAATCAAAATTTATAGTAAGTCAATCCATCCATCCATCTTATCTTATCTTGGTTACAGTCTTGGCACCTATCCCAAATATCAATATAAGGGGGAAAAAATAAGGAGTTTTTCTGGCAGCATGAGGTGGAATAGATGGGAGTGTCATGGTGGTTCTGTGGGTGGTGCTTATGACTCAAAACTCTTGGTTTGACTCATGTCTGAACCCCACCTCTGCTCTGTGTGGAGGTGAGAGTTTGTTCTCCTCATGTAGTGTCGGTTTCCTCCTTCAGATGTAAGATATATAGTTAGACTCATTGGCAGCCCCCCCCCCCCCAAAAAAAAAATAAATAAATAAAAATTAACACAGCATTTAAATTTATCCTGATTTCTTTATTCTGATAATGTGGGAAAATGAGTGTAAATTTCAAGAATAAGAAAATTACTATAGGCAGGGGTAAATGTGAGGCATACTACAACATTTCATTTAGAAGGAGTTTTTTCCAGTTATATGAATAATTATCTATATTATAGGATCTGCTTGTCGCGAGTGTTTTTAATTTGATATCCCACTAGCCCAGTCCATTGGCTGACTGTATATGATCCTCTAAAAATAAATATATGCACTGCATTTGATATAATATTACTTTCTGGTTTGAACTGTGATCTCATACCCTCAGGGATTTAGATTTATGTTCTAGTCTAGTTCTGTACGCATGGAGTTTGCATATTCTCCCATATGCTATGGTTACTACAATTCCCTCTCACAATCCAATGGCATATATTTCAGATGCATTTTTGCTTCTAAAATTTAAAAATTATCTGTTGTATGAGTACTCCTCATGCTCTGTGCTCCATGCAATAGACTCAAGACTCACTGTAGCCCTACACAGATATGTGAAAGTGGATGGATCCAGCCAAGCATACAATTACCTGATAAAAATATATATAAATATGTATTCATGTTTCATCCAATTCCTCATTAAACCTTGGCTTATAGGAAAACAGTAGTAGGCTGTTTAAAAACCTTTTGACCAAAGTATCCTAGAAATTTGAACATCAAAGTATATTTGAATTTCAAGAAACTGTATGGATGGAAAAGGAACAGTTGTGTTGAGAATAAGTTTTATTTACTGGGGGGGTAAATTAATGAAAAATGACAATAATATATCTGTAAGGTATGTAAACACATATAAACTTTTGCTAATATTAAAAATAATTTTGTACTTGATGCTGAAATTAATTTGTGATATGGTTTAATTAGAAGCTAACCAGACACATATTATTATTACAAGGGAATTCTTACAGTCTTATGATTAGCTCTTTAAGACAAGATTGTGCTATACCTTCTCTATGGCTAAAGTGTTTATATTTTACAATGATAAATCAATTCCTTTGTGAAATCTTGTCGATCTTTGTGAATTAGCCTTCATCCCATTTTTACTGAGAATCGTTGGCTGAATCTCAAATGAAACAATCACTGGACAGCTTGATCTGTGCATGGTGTCCACTGGATATTCCATTCAATTCCATATTACATTTTATATCAAGCAAAATTCAATACTCATAAATCGAAGAGGAAAACCAATCAGCATTTCCTGTCTGCAAAAGATTTACAACCAATTATTCAAAAATATAATTATATTAATGATTATGTTACTTTGTTTGGTTACTTTAGAGTCCCTGGGGAGTATGTACAAAAATACCTGGAAATGCCTAAATGACTCGTACCATATTTTTGTGTAATTATCACGCCTGCATTGGAGCAGACCTGACTATGCTCAAACTCACCTGAACCACCATGTCTCCAATGCATTCCCAGTAATTAGTTACCTGATTTAAGCCTAGGGCTCACCTAGTCCAGTGCAAAGTAGTATGATTGCACTGTACAAGGCGGTTCACATGGTTCATCAGTCTCTGTGCATGACCTGTGTTTTTCACTTCCTGAACTTGCGATTGTTGCCTTTGTGTTTTCTTGGATTTGGCATCGACCTTCCGCCTATATCTAAGTTTCCCATCTTGTTTTGTTTCTCTACCTGTTTGTGAATACAATTTGAGCCTCCAAATTAAACATCAATTCTCCCCGCAATTGGATCCCTTCAGTCTGTTCATTCAGTAAACCTCTTGAATTAAAGCTGAAAGTTTACACTTCAATCACATCTTGATTGTTTTTTTTCAGATCCATTGTGGTGGTGTCCAAGAACCAAAATGATGAAAATTTTAGAAACTGTTAGGGTTACTACCATACCACCTTATACCAATGTAGAAGTTGTACAATAGCAATTCTGTTCCTCATGCTGGTGGAGAGTCCCACCCTGAGTATAGATAAACATATGGCTACTGTACATATGGACATTATCTCCAAAATTTATCAGTTCAGATTACATGCTTAATATTGAGAATCCAGGTCACTAGCTATCTGCCACAGGCATGGCTGTTCCTGATGTCTTCACTTCCTGTAGGAGATCGTAATGCAATCAACCATACCTATAATCAATGTATTCAAAGCTGATTTCCATCAGAGTTTCTTTGTTCAACCTAAATAAGACTTTGAGTATTTGACTTCTGGTTCAGAGTAAGGTCACAAGGAGCTTGTTCAATTTCATGTGACAGCTGTGTAACTCTGGTCTTATATCCCAGCAAAGATTTTCCACCCTCAGTGTAGGAAGATAACGAATACATTACAACATTATCCACCATGATTTTGTAGTTCATTCAGACAACCACAAGTATGAGAATCTTTCCCACCCACCCATCAGCCTCCAGTTTCCTGGCTTCATGGGATTTTATTTAGTGTCCTTTTTCATCCGTTTCTACTTTGAACATTGATTCAAACTCAGAAAACTTCCTCTAATCAGAGGTATTACAGTTACTACTCAGTAATAAAATACTAACATTATGCTTATTCGTGTTATGAAGGACTCAGGGAATCAGCAATCCAGACAAAAAGGGTAACACCACAAAGCAGGGGTTCCATCCAGCTGCCAGGTTATATATCATATGATCCTCAAGACTGTTAGAAAAGAAACCACAGAAAGCAGGTAACCGACGGGAATTAGGGCTAGTGACTTGGCTGGCAGTTCCAGAACAAAATAAGCAGGAGCAGGACCCAAACACTGAGAAGGGCTCGGAAGACAGGAACCGGGAAATGGGACTCCAGAAACCTAGGAACAAGCAGACAGAGAGAATCAGGAACCCGATCAATCATTCAACTACATTTCCAGAGAAGAGTCAGAGGGGGCATAAAACAGCAGGCTGGGAAACACCTTGAGCCAGGTGCCAGCCCAATTCAGGGTAAACACATTATGGGCAATTTAGAGAGACACAAATTTACCTACTTGCTTGCCTTTGAATTACAGGATGAAACCCATACGGAAAATGAAACCTATGGAAACTCCATATACAAAGAGGAAAAGTACAAAATTTACCTCTCCAATCCTGGATGTGGGAAGCAACAATGCTACCCCCTGAGCCATCATTAAAAAAAGACAGGTTTGCACAATTTTACACCTGGTGAATGGTGCTATCCTTTCCAGAGCATTCCAAACCTAAACCCTCCTAGTAAATCTAACTGCATGTTTTTGGGCTGAACACATGAACAATCCCGCAAACACAGAGAAGGAATTGAACCCACAATTGTGGCCATGTGAAACTACAATGGTAATCACAAGAGTCACTTTCCCAACATATTACTAAAAAATAATTCAGAACATTTTTGATACCATCACGGATGTTGCTGAGGAGTGCTATGTTAATAAAAAATTATTTAATTTCCAGAGATAATTGAATTAGATATATAGTGTGCAGATATCGAAGAACAGAGAATTGGATTAGTCTTTTAATATATTCCCTTGACATTACTAGAAGAGATTTCTACTCCTCTTTTGTATTGTGAGGCTATGGTGTGTACATTTTATGAACTAAACAAATGGTTCCTTGTTATCTTTTTTTCCCGCTATCCCTGTCATTATCGAACCCATGCATTTTTGTCTCCTACCATTTGATTTCAAAACTGTAACAATTGTATTTCATCCATCCAATCACTCATCCAGAATATATGGTTATAGACAATAGTATTGTCTAAAATCAATTTTCAGTTGTTCAATTGTACATTATTTTATTATATTAACAATTAGCTTTATAATAGCTTATAACATTGTCTTAAGTATACAATATAATAATATCTCATAGTATTATAAGGATGCTAGCACTGACGCTGGACTCCATTTGTCCTGCACTGTGTCTCGCTTCAAGGGAAAGGGACAAGGGACAAGGGACAATGGACAAGGCTGGACTTACAAATCTATTGTCAAACCCACTACAACACCAACCCATTTAGAAGTTGGTCGGTTTGGTTTAACAGTTTTCAGAAGTGCTAAGAGAAATCTACAATACATCTATAATACATTTGGTTGCTTAATTCGATTCCAGTGGCCAGTGGGAGGTTTTCCTTATAGTGTGTAATATAATATTATTATATAATAGTATATATCATTGTTATTAGCATTATCATTAACAATTACATTACTGGGGAGAAGCCATGCAAACTATGACCAAGGCCCTAATGAGAGGTACCCTGCCTGGAATAGGGTTATTATAACACAGCTGGGCTCAGCCTGAAATGGCTATTTAGAGCCATCTTGTAGAAATGACCCAAATGGATGAGATCTTGGAAATGGACACTGATTTTAGAGATGTGTAATGTTACCTCTCTGGCAGGGAAGAAGCCTGACCTATGTAAGAGATGGAAAGATGCGCTCAGTGACAAAAAAAAGTTATGTACTCAGATGGAGTGGTGGAAATTAAATGAATCTGCATGTGGTAAAAGGTCATGTGACTGCATCACAATGATTATAGCATCAGATGAAACAGACAACAGAGTTGGCATGGGCATACATATATGGGCATATTGCTGATACCATGTCAGTCGGGTGTGGCACCCCCACCGGGCCTTGATACATGTGGTGATACGTGGTGATACGTGGGGAAGTCCAGCATACAACCGTTGTGTCCTCTCTTACGGCGGGTTGGCCCACCACTGTTATAACTGGCTCTTGAGATCCTGCAAATTGGCACTGGGTCTGAGTTGACGTCTGAGCTGATCCCACACATGTTTGATTTGGGAAAGATCGGGGGACCTGGCTGGCCACGGGAGGACCTCAGCATGACGCAGGCAGTCCATAGACACATGTGCCATGTGTGGACGGGCATTGTCTTGTTGAAAGACTGTACCAGGGTGCTGTCTCAGGAGGGGTAAATCAAGCGGACACAGGAAGTCACTGACATCGCACTGTGCTGTCAGGGTCCCCTGAATCACTACCAGAGATGACCTGAAGTCATACCATATGTCTCCCCACACCATGATGCCAGGAGTAACGCCGGTGTTTCTCTCCACAACATTGGCAGGATTGGTCCTTTTCCCTCGGCGCTGCCATACGCGCACACGACAGTCATCGGTGGTAATGAAGAACCGAGATCCATCACTGTACATGGTACGATGCCATTCGTCATCAGTCTATGCCTCCCGGTTATGGCACCATTCCAAACGCAGCCGTCTCTCCGCTGGTGTTAACGGCAGCCTTTAAATGGGGCAGTGAACTCGTAGTATGGCTGATGCCAGTCGTTGAGACACTGTGTGGGATGACATGGGGTGTTGTAGAGAGTCCAGTACCTGTGTCCGGATGGCAGGCGCAGATGTCATGGGATTTTGTAATGCCAAACCCACCTTGAATGTTTATGGCTAAAAAGCTCCATTTTGTTTCATCATACCATTGAATTAGGCTCCAGTCAAAGTTGTACTAACGTTTCGCGAACTCCAGGTACTTACGTTTCAGGTTAACTGACAAAAAAAACTTTTTTTCTGGCATGCCTTCCAAGTAATCTGTTAGCATGAAGGTAGTTTCTCAGAGTTTTTCGGAGACTTGGTAACCCCAAGATTTTACTTGGTCTTGTAATTCACCAACAGTGATCCTTGGGGATTTTTTTTGCCTCTCTTGTGATCTGTACTGTACGTGGGGGAAAAATAAACTTCCTCTAACAATAGAAATAGGCATTTTAGAAGTAACTATTTTTAATACCCATTCCCTGACTTATGAAGGTCAACACACTTCTCCCTCATTTGGTTTATATGTTCTCTTATCTTTCCCATGTTGATGGTTGACTAAGGGAATTTGGCCTCTGTGCCTCCTCATGTTTGTAGTCCAGTTAATCAGGAAGTCATGGATTAACAGTTGAAGGTTCCTATTCACTCCAATCATCCCAAAGATGTACAATTTACAGGGGAAACATGCTTCAGTTACATTGTGTTCACTATAATTTTCAGGGGTGCCAATAATCATGGCACATTTGTTTTTGTTAAAGATAATTATTTTTTGATTTTTTTTTCTTTGAATAAATTTATTTTGATGAAAGGTTAGATTTTTCTCAGTTTTTCAGTGTGATATGCAGCTACTTCAGCAAAAGGTGGATTTTTTTCTAACCTTTTTTACAATATCTTTACAAGGGTACCAATAATTGTGGAGGGTACTGTACATGTATGCAAGATAAAATTCAACAAAATACTTTGTGCAAAAAGACACAAGGTAGTGTGAATATGGTGGATTCACAGTGGAGGCTCCGGTACCTTCTCCCAAATGGCAGGGGACTGAATAGGCTGCAAAAGGGGTGGGTGGGGTCTTCCACAATGCCAACTGCTTTGCAGGTTAGGCGGGTGTAAGAGGGCTGGGTGGGGTCTCCCACAATGCCGACTGCTTTGCGGGTTAGGCGGGTGTAAGAGGGCTGGGTGGGGTCTCCCACAATGCCGACTGATTTGCAGGCTAGATGGGTGTTGTAGATGTCTAGAAGAGACGCGAGTGGTGTTCCAATGATCTATCCTGCTGCGTTCACTATGCACTGCAGGGCTTTTCTATCATTGGCGGTGCAGCTTCCAAACCACACAATGATGCAATTTGTCATTTAGCAGGGGGCTAAACAAGCTGTGCAGTGGAGTGTCACAGTTGTGGAAAATTCCTGCTGACATGCATGTGTTAAGTTCTGCTAGTGAGCAAGTTCAGGATCCAGTTATAGAGGGTGGGTCTAAGCCTCAGGCCCAGGAGCTTGTTAGTCAGTCTGGATTTGACAGTGTTAAATGACAAGCTGCAAATAATAACCTGGAGTATGAGTTTCTATTGTCCAGGATGGTATGGAGGGCAATGAATAATACCATCCTAAGTGGACCTCTTGTGGGAGTAGGTAAACTGTAGGGGATCTAAGCTGTCCAGGATGATGCCCTTACTGTGTTCCTGCACAGACCAGTTAGAGCACTACATTTTAATGGGTCAAATGCCACTGTTTCTGAAGCAGATGGGAACCATAGAGTAGTTGCTGGAGATTTTCAGTACATGAAAAGAAACTGTCCGTTCAGGCTGATTGTGGATGTTGACTCACTTGAAAGTCCTCCTCACCTCATCCACAGAGTGGAACTGGGTTAATGCAGTACTGCATGCACTTTTACTAGAAGACGTTTATTAGCAAGCATTTCATTTTGGAGGGTGCACGTCTTTGTTCACAGTGTAGCAGTCATACATAATACTAGTGCCCCTAGTGGAGGATGAGATGTGCGGATGGTACTTGAGAGAAACTTTCCAGAATTTTTTAATGTTTTAATCTCTACTGAAGTCACCAGCAGTAAGAACTTCTTTCAGGATGCTCATTTGCATATTTGATATGTGATAATGTTATACAGTTTGTTTAGCGTAATGATGGTATATTCTGGTGGAAGGTAAATGGTAGTCATAAAAACTATTGAGAACCCTCTAGGCAGGTAGCACTTGATCAGCAGATACTCCAGGTCAGGTGAACAGAACTATGCGATGAGAGATTCACATCTGTGGGCAATGTATTTGATCCAGGCGCACCAGTGATTCAATGATTCAGGTGCACCAGTGTGGTAGACAGAATAACCCGGGGGTTGGATTTCAGAGACTGACATGTTGGCAACCAGCCATGTCTTTGTGAAACAGAAGACCTCAGCCGCCTTTGAAAATGCTGGCTCTGAGTGTTGCTTTGAAAATGTCTGCCTATGAGTGATTGAACTAAGTAAACAATGACAAGAACATGACTATAAACATACTACCAAAGAGTCTGTGAGAAGCAACATGCAGTGAGAGGTGGATCAATGCTCAGGTTGTTTTAACAAGAATGGAGAAGTACTGACCAACTCTGGGGATATAGGGAGTAGGAACACTTTGAGTAACTCCTCAACTTGGTGGATATGCCCACTCACCAGGAGACAGTGTTGGACCTCTGCAATAGCAAATAGTGATCGAGGTCCCTGTTTTGAACAGGGATACCAGAAGGTATGTTCTAAAAATAGGAGGATCAAACTTCTCAGGCTGTCTGAGAATATGCCAAAGTACTAGAGAGGAACCTATGCTAGGGTACGAGGGTGGAGACTCTATCCAGTGGTTGAATCTCAGGTTTAGGAGGGACAATGCAGATTCCTACCTGGCCATGAAACTGGACAAACTTTTCATTCTCATCCAGCTGTGAGGGGTTTTTGTTGGAATATGCTTAAAGGCCACATGTACTTTGTGGGCTTGGTGAAGGTATATGACTGTGTTCCCTGACTTACTGTAGGAGGTGTTTTGGTATACAGGACAACTATTAGGTCCCTGTATGAATCTAGCAAGTGTTGTGCCTGCATCCTTGACACAGAAAAGAAGCTATTTAGAGTGTGTCTTACCCTCTATCAAGGGTGTGTCACTACTAATGTGATTTTACAGGCTAGGATATCAAGGCATAGTCAAGGCTGAAAGGGTGACCAGAGTGAGCTGGGCCTGTACTACAAAATCGGATTTCCAGCTTAGCCGGAGAACATGTCAGATATAAGGTAGTCTAGGTTAAATGTAAATGAACGAAGATAAAGTCCAGTTAAACTGGGGTTCCTCAAATCCAACAAATTATCCAGCTAAGCAAGAAATCCTGTTTTGTGATACAGGCTCCTGGTTGGTTCCCCAGGATGGAGGCCCTGAGGAAGATCCAGGACACACTGGAGGAAATACACTGATCAGCAGTAACATTAAAACCATCAGCCTAATATCGTGTATTATCTGGGGCTAGCATTAGCAGGAACTCCTTTCAGTCTCATAAACTGGGGCTGCCGTGGATCAGACTTGTTTGTCCAGCACATCCCACAGACACTCGATTGGATTGAGATCTGGGGAATTTGGAGGCCAAGCCAACACTTTGACCTTTTTCATGTTCCTCAAACCATTCCTGAACAAATTTTTGCCAGTTTGGCAGGGCATATTATCCTGCTGAAAGAGGCCAGTGCCATTGGGGAATACTGTTGCCATGAAGGGGTGTACTTGGTCTGCAGCAACATTTAGGTGGGTGGTACTGTACATGTGGAAGCCAGAACCCAAGATTTTCCAGTAAAACATTTACTAGAGCATCATACAGATTCCACCAGCTTGCCATTTCTTCACCAGGTAAATAGATCTTGAAGGCAGGAAAAATGGGCAAGCTTAAACACATCAGCTTCAAGAACATACTGTTCTCTTGCCTAATATATAATGGCAGATGCTTTTGTAACGAGAGTGTCAATGGTTTTTACTTCACTTGTCGGTGGTTTTAATGTTATGCCTGGTCATCTCACAACTGACTTGTTTACATTTGGGGATCCCCCAGAGTGAGTGATTGTCCATGGCCTCAGATAGGGTGGTCTGACATGCAGACGAAAAACTTAATAATATTGCTATTAAATTATTAATAATCACCACAACTATTTTCTAGGTTCTAAAAAGCAGTTTTGCATTAATTCTTCATGCTATTGCAATGTAAACAGTGCACTAGCAAGTAAAATACTCCCTGAAGGAACATAACTGTAAGAAATGAGTTGTGTTACTATAGCATTGATTAAAAAAAAATAGAAGAAAACTAACATAGAATTTCTTTTTAAATTTCGTCAGACCGGAAGGTACTTTGAATACAATGTTGTTGATCCCCTCCTTCAGAAGTCATACTGTACCTACTAGGCACATTTAGAACAAGTCAGTTTGGTCAAAGCAAAGGGCAGAAGCCTTCCAATCCCAGTTCATTAGGGTCAGATTAATTGACTTTGGGCCAGATTTCTTGACTTAGTAAGATTGTTGAAGCTGGGATGATTTCAAGCAATGTTTGATATTTTGTTTCCTGAAAAATTTTGTTTCCCAGTGTTGGAACATACATGTTGATCATTTTACAGTGAAATACATTCCTCCATTCCATTAACTTTTAATGATATATAGGATAACACAGTAGCAAATGAGTCACAGGCTGTCGGAGAAGTTTGGGCTGAGATTCTACAGAAAAATGACTTGTATGCCTTTATGAAGATGGCTGGGTGCTTAAGTAGTGATAACAATGGACTTCTATGTTCATCAACTATCTACTCAAATGAAGCAAGCATATGTACAATTTCCAATGAAAATCTCAAGTTTTGTCAAAATTTTGCACTGTGCCTTTCCAACTACTTCCAAGATTGTGCTTAAAAGGAACTGAATAATACAAAGTGAAACAAAATAATACATAAAAAGAATGTATTTATAATAATAAATATGATTAAGATAACAATAAAATAAGACTGCAGAATAAAATAAAAATAGGGAGCAATGGTATCTCTCTGCAAAAACAAGAAAAAAGACAAGCATGAATAAGGAATTATTTCCTTGCCAGACACATGATCACTAATGCTTTGTGAATGAAATACTTTTAGGATCATATTACTACTGGAAATCTATTATTTTATCTATGATATTAGTATTGGAATATACATTTACATCCTGGCCAACAATTTGACTGAAGGCCACATAAATTGTCTTTATGCATAAAGTGTTATATATCAAGATGATTTGAGTGAATAATGAATTATGATTGATTAAAGTGAGCTTTTTAAAACAGGCTTCTCTAAGGAAACTTAATCTGGTTTGGAGAGACATTAAATTAATCTCAAGCTTAGATTTCAAATGCACGGGTTGAAGCTTAGCAGCATGCTAGCTTAGGGGATAGCGTTGTTGCCTCGTGCCTCCAGGGTGCAGTGTTGGGCATTTCAGGTCCAGTAGCTATAAATCCAAACCAGGATTTTGTTTCTACCAACCAGTGCAGTACTC
>JAODJW010000040.1:24415740-24432056 GCA_026777045.1 Hyperopisus bebe
GATTTTGTTTCTACCAACCAGTGCAGTACTCTGTGACTGTGACTCTTTATGCATCACTGTTTGGTAGAAACAAAATCCTGGTTTGGATTTATAGCTACTGGACCTGAAATGCCCAACACTGCCAGGGTGGTGGGTTTAATTTCTGTTTTCAGCTATGTGTGTGTGTACTTTTTGCTTATTTGTGTGGGTTTCCTTTGGGTAGTCTGGTTTTCTCTTGGATTCCAAAAACTTGCAATTGATTGAATCAGTGTCTCTGCATTTCCCATTGTGTGTGAATGTGCCTGTTGCTATGTACAGGTGTTTCTTCTTTGATGTACCATGCTTTATTCCATAGGTTGTAAAGCCAATCGCATATATAAGTGGTTATGGAAAATGAGTAGAGATCAAGGCATATTTCCATTATTAATCTTTAGGATAGAATGCAAGATTCAGTTCAACTACAAATTTGGGCCACCTACTCCCTTAATTCTTTACAGTGAAGTCTGACTGTTGCTTAATGGTTTCATATTTAAATTTTGATACTCACAGCTAATTTATACTACTTTGTCTCTATATGGCAGCTCTTTGGGAGAAACACAAGCAAATGCATGATGAGGCAGAGAATTTCAGCTTGATGAAATGTGCGTGATGGCTCCACAGTGACCAGGGTTGTAAAAAGTATGGAAATTCAACAAGATCAAGGAGACTGGGTGCACTTAAAATATGCGACAACCCATTACCACCCCAGATTGACACATTTTTAAGAGTAGATTATCTGCGCATTTTCCACCCAACTACATATTTTCACCTTATGATATCAGAGAGAATGCATTTAACCAATTACCACGTTCCAGATACACATCTGCAGAATGCCACTATCAGCAAAGAAAATGAAATAGGAACGCCATACACGAGTCGATGTTGTGCACTAATGGCTGCAAAGGCCAAAATTTGAACAAAAGTAAAGACCAAGAATATTTGTCAGGGTTGTGAAACAGAGTGTAGCATATCTTTGACTTTTAATGACTCTGAAGGCTGCGACTCAGTGAGGTCCATCATGTGCTTAACGTTCATGAAGCTCACTTTGTAAAAAAAAAAAAAAAACTTTGAAAGATAGTACCATTAAAAATGTAATCAATGAACTTTAAAAAGATCTTCATGCAAGGCATTTAATACATTTTTCTAGACAGGTCGGTGCCAGAATACAATCTTTAAAAACAGCTTCATCTGTTTTGAACCAGTGCCCTTAAACTTTGGATCTGATGACTCTGGAAAAGAGTACTTCGCCAAAATATACCCCTTTAAAGGTATTGATTTGGAGTCAGTCAAGAAAAAGCACACTCACACCTCCTGGACTATGATATCATACACAATATTTTGGATGTTATTTCACAAAATGTATGATTTTAAACTCTATCAAGATTCATTTGAGGTGGTAAATCAGGCACTTTTTTTAATTCGAGGTAATGTCCACATTACATGCCAAATATTGAAATATAACTTATGTTATTTTATTCTTCTCAGAAGACTCAACCCTGTTCTCAGAAGTTCTCAGTCCAGAGGGAACATAAGTAGCTAGAGAAGAGTACGATTTTGTTGAGTGGGTTGTGTGCCATAACTGGGGAAAATCTAGGCTCTCATAATGCTAGAGGTTTTGTGGATAATTTCAGGAGAGATATATATATATATATATAAAATACAAATTTGTGACAGTGACAGAAACACAGTTCAAGGTAAAAATACTATGATAGCTTGATTTCCATCCTCAGTATAACTTGAAATTGTAGGTTTCAATTATCCTTGATTAGTCCAGCTGTATCAAGAAATAGTTATTACATGCCGATGAGTTTAGGTCACGGATAAATTCCTGTTAAAAAATATTTCGGGTTTCCTTATTTTAGTCTACTTTAAATGTACACATTTTTATTTAAAATAAAGTCTGATCATCAGCACCATGCAATGTATGTTTTTAAATGTGGAAAAAAATGTACTGGTCACAAAAACTGTAAAATTATTTACTGTTACGAGGTGACAGCATATGCAATAAAGGATAAACTGCGTCATCAAAGAAACGTGGTCATAAGTTGAAAGTGACTGACAGTGATGGACAAACCCTTAGGAGACAGTTTCTAAAAACCACAAAAAAGTATGAACTCAAAAATTACTACCACAGTGAATCAGCACTTCTGTGACTTAGTCTCACAAAGCTCGAATTTTTGATAGAACTGTTTGCAAATTGGATGGATCAAAGACCAATGCAAAAAGATACATAACTTGGCATAATGAGCACAAAACTTGGACTCATACACAGGGGTCCCTGACAAAATTCTGGGTCCCTGACAAACTTAAGCCCCTCAAATAAGGGCAGTGAGAGGTGGACCCACATGATAAAATTTACTGAGCAGATGTATAATCTATCCTGGGTGTCTGTTATTTATTGTATCAAGGGGCCCCTATAAAGTCCTGGGCCCCCCAAGTCTGTCGGGTATCCATGCCAGGGTATCCATGCCCCTCCAAGGCGCCTGCTGCCACAATGTTAAACAAGGTAGGAAATCTATAATGGTATGGGAAGCCATCTTTATTAGGTCCACAAATTCCTCTGCATGATTGTATGACAACTGAATAATATAAGCCTAGGTACAGCTTAGGGTACGAACACTGTGACCTCATAATGATCCCCTGTAACAAGATGATAGCATCCTCAAATACACTACTGAACAAATTCAAGAGTGTTTGTATGAAGCACCAGAATGAACTTAAATGCTTTCCATCTATAATAACAGGACTAAACATCTTTGAACTTTATTATTTGTGTAGTGCAAGACCAATAGGCAGGCTCCCACACTGGGAAACAAAATTTAAAACATTGGTTGATCAATCATCCTAGCTCCAACAATCTTACAGTCAAGAAATCTGACCATGGTGAACTGGGATTGGTATTGGATGGCTGCTGCCCTTTGCTGTCACTGTCTGCAGCATCCCTTAAAATACTGGAGGCTTTTCTTGGAAAAAAATGATTACATTTGTGGATGGATAGACGGATGGATAGATGGATGGAGGGATGGATGTAAGATCTGGGACTGCTGGGAGGGTGAATAAGAAGTTTATTAGCACCTTGTTCTGTATTAAAGTGATTGGTAGATGAACAGATAGAAAGACACATGCTCTGCTATAGAACAATAAGTGAATGGTATTATTTTATATAAAAGCATCTTGCATTATTCCACATTTTTCAAGAGCTTCATGATCATTGCAACCATAATTAGACAGGACAGTACCTGAAAGTAGGTGCCATAACCTCTTTCTGTCCCGAATGTTATAAACATGCTATCCTGCAATGCCTGAATCTGTCACTTTAAAATAACCATTGCTGTATCCACCCTGCTTCACAAACAGCTCTTTGTCAAAAATCCAGTGCATACTTGGCAGCAGATGTAATGCGTTACAGCACTTCAAAATGCCATTTTATTTGTTTGCTTTCTAAGGGAGAGGAAGACATGCACATTTTGATTGTCTATGTTAACATATGTTTTAGGCTTCAGTACACATTAATACCCACAATGGGTTGGCACCCCATCCTGGCTTGATCTCTGCCCCCACAACCTTGAATAGGACAAGCGGTTACAGAAAGTAGATAGACACACACACACTACGGTACTATGGTTTGTTTTGGATACCACTGCTGTTTGCCTTTCTGCCAAGAAATTAGAGAATTACTTTTCAGTCATACACTGCCTAACATAATACTTGTTTTGAAATAATACTGTCTTCTTTTACTGTGGTAGTGCATATCTGGAAAATTCATCCCATCCAGGGAGTACTTCAGGTTTGTGCCTGTCCTTCTTGGGATAGGCTCCATCCCCACTTAGGACACCGACCTTCCCTCCACAGTTCTAGTCAAAGCGATACAGAAGCATTCCTGCGTACTTATTCTCTTTTCATCTGTTTTAAAGGTTTTCTGCTGCCTGCTCCTAGTGTCCACAGTCCTGAGCAATAAAATCTTCTTGGCCCATCCCAGCTAGATTCCACGTTGTTTTGTATTGGCAGTGCTAACATGTGTGGGGAGGAGCAGAGGTTGTCTTTATCAGCGAAAGAGCGCCCCGATTGGCGTTCGGCCGCCGTCTGCCTACAGTACGGCTCTCTCTCTCTCTCTCTCTCTCTCTCTCTCTCTCTCTCTCTCTCTCTCATACACACTGTTTACGCGTAGAATAAAATCCACATCCTACAAGCTGACATTCCCTCCATTATTAGGCTATTACTGCGGTTAAGCAACCAGAGCAGGAAAACTCAACCCTTAAAACATTCAGTATTGTAGACAGAATCTTTTTCTTTGAAAAAAGGACTTGCAACGGTCAGCTCTAGATCTGGGGATACTGTCATTTATTACTGCACAGTTGACCATACGGAACTAAAGTTTTATCATTGTTTTATTGTTATTTTCTCTAATCGTGGATCATATACCTGTAAAGGAGGATGGGACTGTTGTACGTATTCATCGCCCTTTTCGTAAGCGCGTCTGTCCCACGGCAAGGAAAAGGTGAGTAAGAGCAGCTCAGCAGTTGATGGGTTTATATATGAGCGGCTTATGATGTTACCGCTCCGCTGGGTTAAGAAAAAGTAGGCTAAAGTAAACCCCTTTTGATCTTCTGTTACAAATAGAAATGTAGAGAAACATAACATGATAATATGTGTGCCTTCGAGTATGCAGTTATCCACGATGGAAACAATTAGTTTAATAACGACTAACTGCAACAATACTATGCCTATTAATAACAATAAAATATATATAAACGTGTTGTAACCTGATAATTACGTTTGAAATGTTTTGCGCTTTCTTTTTGATCGCAGGTGGCTATTCTTATAGCTAAATTTAAATAGTATACATTGCCAGTTGATTACTTTTGAAACGCAGTTGTGGTTTCTGTAAATGCCACACGAGTTGTGCACCTGTGTGAGCTGATTTGCTCTACGTTATTACTTCTCTATGGGATACGCAAGAACATACGTAATATATAACCAAGTAGAGTATTTTTAATCATTTGGAACAAGTGAAAATAAACACAATGTTCGAGGTTCCAACTAACTTAAGTGTAATTTTCCGGTGGACTGGCTTTGGTTACGCTTTATTCTTTGGGTTTCCTATTATTGCAAAGTGAACCATTAAAGGAAGCGCGCGTAAATTATTTATGGTTCGACTGATTTGTGGCCAAATTTATGGAATCTTCCCAATACAAATTACAATGCATATAACGTGACGGCTCAGCTAGTTTTACAACCTAATTATGTATAAAGACTAGCGCTGCATTCATGGAGTGCAGTTTATTGTAGGTCGTATTTCTGGTTTTGTAATGCAGTTCTGATTTCAGTTTAAAAAGTTGTACAGGTAATGGTTGCAAAATGTGATGATAAAATGATGAATAGAATTATTTTGATCAGTCTACGGTTTGCACATACATTTGAGAAGGGACTTGCATCGTTACAGTACAACCTGCAAAATATAACGCGTACAAGCGGATTAGTCATCTGATGCAAATATCTGACTGCTTAGGTCAGGGAATCAATCAAACTCCAGGCTGTAATCCAAGGAATGACGTCACCGTTGTAATGAATTTACACATACTGGGCAAGGTCTGCTTTATTTATGTGATACAAATCTATCAAAATGACACTTATGTAGTTTATCAGCAGATATTATGGTATTTATTCCCAGTAGGGTATTTCTTTTCTTCCAGTTACTATGTGAAATCACAAAATTTACCATATTACTAATAAAAATAATAGTACAGTAATAGCAAATAAGACATCTATTTTGAAGTTGTAGGCCTATGTTAGTGACACAAAATTTAACTGCAAAGAATTTTTAGTTACGTTTTCAGCCACATAATATTTTTATACTTTGTTGTACACCTTGCTGGTTTGCTATTATCTATGATTACAGAAGAAAGTCAGACGTTAAAGGAAATCAGGAATTGTCAGACCTACCCAATAGTGTCTAGTAATTACTAATTGCCCTGCCCTGATTGCCTTCATGTCTTGCACCTGTGTTTTCCCCTCTGTATGAAAGGGCTTAGGTCCTCGCTGATGAGTCGAGTGTTTGTTGTGGGTATTAGTGTCTTTGTCTTCTTTGTTACCCCAATCATCTTATTAATCAACCTTGTATATTGTTTAATAAACCTCCTGTACTCACAACTGCATCCCAGTCTCCCTCCAGCTGTGCCAAGCCTTTTTATAGCTGAATGCTCGACTTCAAACCAAAGGAGTCTGCCCTGGCACCCTGTCTCCAAGTCCCATCCTGTCCCGGCCTCAGCCCTGTCTCTAGCCTTGGTCTCCCCCAGGCCAGTTCTTTTCTCTGTCCTGTCTTGTCTCCTTTTGTGTTTAGAAGTCCTGCTTCTGCAGGCCAGTAATCCAGGGACTAAAGGTGGACTCCAACTGTGTCCCAACCGATTCGTGGCACCTATAGCGGGGTGCCTGCTAGGGATGTGAATTATAGTCATTTTTGGTGCTTGAGTACATAACAAAATAATATCTCAATATTTTAGGAACATTTATCGATATTTGATATATGCAGCTATGGAAAAAATTGAGACCACTCCATTTTTTTTAAAAAAAAGTCTGCATTGTTTAATCTTGGTTTAATCCTGGTTCTGGCTGAAGGCGATGCTGAGCAGCAGGTTGCTTCCAGGCTTAAAATTTCTAAGATTGCAGTAAACAAGAACAATGTGAAGTAGGAGACAAAGGGAACGACAAAAAAACCAGCCAGGCAGGGGGCAGAAGAGACTTTCTTGTACCAGAGATGACCATCAACCAACAGTGCCTCATGAATCAGAAGATGACAACAAGTGACCTTCAAAAGAATGGGAAACAGCGGTGTGAAGTGCACTGCTAGGACAAGTTCGTAATAGGCTCCTAGAAGTAGGACTGAAGTCCCATAAAGCAAGAAGAAGCCCTTCATCAATGAGAAACAGAGATGAGCAGGGCTGGAGTTTATAAAAAAATTTATATTTTATGCAGAAGCATACCCATAAATTGAGTAATGAGTGAAACAAAATGTTGCTGTGGTCTCATTTTTTTTCAGAGCTATATATTGTTATTGTTATGTTTTTTATAAGGCAGGGCAGATAGTCAGAATGAAACATGGTTTATTTGTTCATGTTAATGTTTCCCAACTGGAAAACATGAAAAAGTGTGTCTCTGCTGATTTTAACAATTACACATTATACATTATATGGAGAAAAAATAAATTACCTAAATATCCAAGTGCCTGAAATGTAAACAGATTTTTCAAGTGTTTAACTGTTAGATTGTTCAGTTAAATGTTTATATTCAAAATCAGATGTTATCATTTTTTCAGTGCTGTTTTGTACCTCCGCTCAACTGTTTCACATGACTGTCTGAAATGAATGAATGAATATTTACCAACCAAGTTAGATTTATGGAGTCCAATTGAAGCCACATAGCACTGCAAACAAATGTGTGTACCAAAAGTAAATAAATATATTTAAAGATTAATTTTTTTCTTTGCCAGATTTTTTCAATATATTTTTTGTGATAGATTTTTTTCCCTTTCACTTTTTTCTGTACTCATTTTTCTTCAGGGAACGTCAGTTTTCCTTTGTAATACTTCTTTCCCTTTGCATTGTATTTTTCTTTGCGTTTCACTATCTGGCCTCTTTTTAGCAGAGTGTGGATAGGCCGAGCTTTGTGGGGGTGTCTGCCACTACCCGTTCTTTACCGCCTGCCTGATTTGTACTTCACACATGTGCGTACACTACATTTTCTGGCAGTGCCCGTGCGTACACTGCTTTTTATGTTCTGGCACTGCCTGTGCCTGACCTGTTCATCCTGCCATTTTACGGCAAACCATATTGTCTACATATGTTACTATAAATAAATAAAATAGATGTAGCCATACATAAAGAAAGCTACCTTGCCAGTAAAAATGTATCGAATATAAGATGCATCGAATTTTTATCACTTAGCACTACTTGACAGGGTGAAACGAGTACTGCAGTACTTGGGGGGTGGGATGGATTGCGGAAAGTGAGAATTGGGGGGTTAGATAACATGCTAATAGTGGCTGCATACTTCAAATAATATAAGTGGAATCAGCTTTGCTTTATCAATATGACGTTGTATGAGCATCATATGTGTGATCAACATGGACCTCAGGCAAAGGACAACCGGGTACTGACTGGTTCGCGGTGCCTCAAATGGGGTGTCCTCCAGGCAGCAAAATCCTCCCCCTGTTCTCAGTCCTGTCTCCAGTCCCCTTTCACCTGTTCGTGGCCATTTTGTGAAAAAATATGGATAATCTGCAAATGTACCTTAAGTATAACCTGTGTGCCTTGGGGTTTGTGTGCATGTAACATGATCATTTAATGCTTAAAAAATGGAAAAGGGAGGGAAAATAATTCCCTCTGTCTTCCAACTGTCTTGTCCTGGGTCATGGGGAGGTCTGGACCTTATCCCAGGCAGCATAGGGCACAGGGAAGGTTTTCATGCCAGGCAGGATGTCAGTCCTTCCCAGGGCTCTCTCTCCCTCTCTCTCACACTCATACACACACACACACACACACACTCACAAAGTTGGTCTTCCTATCTAAATGGACTCCATTTCTATGGAAAAAACCCTAATCCCAATCATGACACCCTTAACCCCTACCCAGCCCTAACCTTAACCATAAGTAACCAACCCAAATACAGGTACAAGACTTTTGGCATTTTACTTTTTTGATTGCATTCACAGAATTTTATAAAACTGAGGTTATCCAAATGGAGACCTCAAAAGATGTCCCCAAGAGTAGGGAAATTTCAGGTTTTACTACACTTTGGGGACAGGTTGATTCTTAAATGTGATCTATGCACACACACACACACACAAACAGACTCTCACAAGCAAACATTAATTTTGGGAAATTTAGAATCATCAGTTCACTTGACTACATGGAAGGGAAAAGAAGATGGGAATACCCTGAGGAAGCATGGGTATCATGGGAAAAATATGCGAAATTCACACACATAGTGGGGGGGGGAGCAGGATTTGAAACCTCAGCCCTGGAGCTGTGAAGCAAGAGTACACTTAAAAAGATTAAAATTTGAATCTTATTAGATTTACACACACACTGTTTGTTTTGTATGCAAGACAAATACATGACATCTGTTCTCTTTTCATGTTCTAAACCTGTCCACCAGTTGATAATTCTTCACATGTTGCAATGCTACTCTGCAAGAAATCTTTTTTTTTATACATTAAAAAAAGGTCCAGTTTTATATACAATTGACCCTTCTGCACTGTGACTTTCCCCACCACTGTTTTTGATATATTGTGGGACTGGCATAATAAATTAAATGGGATGTCTTTATGAGTTTTGCAAAAGCCGCAGACAACACAAGAAGGCCAGCAGACGGCGAAACTTGCATATACTGCAAATAATTTAACAGATTATTTGTGTGTAATTGCTAATATAAGCCATCTGTTAACAACTCTGCAGGTTGCCAATTCACACTTTAAGGATGGTGACAATAGCAATAATTAACAGTAATTATTAGTTAATTTATCTAAGGAGATGCTACGGACAGGGTGGTGCATGAGTATTACTGTAGCCTGCAGGGTTGTGGGTTTGATTTTTGTGCCTAACTTAGTGTGTTGGGAGTTTGCACATTTTCCCAGTATCTGAGTAAATTTTTGTTGAGTCCATTTATTTTCACCTGCCTGGAAGTTAAATGGATGGATACATATTTAGTTCTTTTTTATTATGGAAATGCGTATTTTAACTACCAGCTTAATACATTGTTAGCTGGTGGAATGCAAGTAACAGGATAGTGTTTCCCCATATATATATATATATATATATATATATATATATATAGTTTAAATCAGATCGCCAATCGGTCATTTTTTCCAAAGACCAAAAGAAAAAAAAACGATCAGCACAGTTGATCAGCACCACCCATCCTTGTCCCTTTTTGATGTGAAAATAAAAAGCTCCCTTAAATGCAACCAGGGATTATCTTCTGGCTTTTCTGATGACCGATTCAAAGTAGTCTCAGGTGGGTTTAAGTCTAACTCTGTAGGTCACTTAGGTACCACTTTCCGTGGTCCTTTCTGCTAGCTGAATGCAAATTATAACAACTGGCGGGCAGTGGCTTGAGTCCACTGCTCGTTTGTACATTTGCATGTGTACTGTATTCTTAGTTGGCAAATTTTCAGTGTACATTCCCACTTCTGCTGACTGACAGTTGGAAGACATCAACGAGAAACATACAGATCCGTGACAGGTATTGTGCAGCTTTAGAAAGGAATGACAGGATAGAGGGAAATCAAATACAGGGAACTATTTATATTATTTACAGGGTTGGCACCGGTCCAACATGCTACACTGCCCAGCAGGTACCTCCAGTGCTAGAGTATTATAATACGAAAAGATAGCATATTTCATGGATGTGGTGCCTTATGTTGTTTGGGGTAGGCACCAGTGACCCTGTAATGGATAAACAGTTGGAATAGATAGAATATTGTTTTGAAATCTGGGGGGGAAAAACTTGGCCTTGATAGTGTACTAATGCAATGCTACTGGACAGGTAGAGTCCTCTGAGACTCTAGCAGTTCTTCCTGGATATGAAGATTCACCAGAGTACTTCAATAAGCAGAAGGCTGCATACCTACCTTCACATCAACAGTGGGATTATGCCATCAATTTGCTTCCTGGAACCAGTATTTCTAGTTGTCAGATTTATGCTTAACATATTTTCCGTGCCAGAGTCTCAGGAAGCACTGAACTATGATTTCATCCGTCCATCTCCTTCACCTACTGCTGACAGCTTCTTCATTGTGGAAAAGAAAGATGCTGTTTTTGTGATCTTGTATTGAGTATCGTAGCCTGAATAACATTATGGTGAAATGTTGTTACCCAGTACCCTTGGTTCCTGGGGTCCTCAGACAACTTAGAGAAAACCTAGACCTGTGAAGTTCTTACTTGATGTGAATGCTCAAAGGGAGTAAAGTCTTATGGTCTTTTCTGCACCTTTGTTCTTCCAGGCCTTCATCAGTGGGGTTCTGCCTGAGAGCCTTGGGAAATCCGTCATTGTCTATTAGGTTTACATGATGTGTAATGTTAATATTATATGCACATGCAGTTGTTACATTGCAAGAACCATGATAATAAGCAGGGTTAAGACCCCCATTTTCATTGTAAGAGAAATGTGAGTTTCCTAAGTCTGAAACCCTACAATATATGGTGAATGTTCAATCAAGGAGTACAAATAGACTTTATAAATGTGGGAGCAGTGAAATATTGGCTTGTGAGTATTAAGGTTTTATAGAGATTTCTAACGTTTGCTGACTAGTGTTCTGATTTTTACAGATCTATCCCTTATTTCAGTTCTTTTGCAAAACAGCTCACCGACCTATTAATTGGTGGTTCTCGCAGGCTCATTTGGAATAAAGATGCTGACAAGGACGTCAGGGAGTTGAAGAATAGATTCACTTGTGCTCTTGGCCTCTTGACGCAATCTGTCATGGATGTAGATGTTTCCAGCTCTGTAGTGGGGTAGATTTGACCCAATGGCGCGGTGAGCCACCTAAGTTGCAACTATAAACATTTTTGTAGGAACACCTTACCATTAGCTGGCGTTTTAGGGGTGACGACCAGATGTGTCAGGGGCCTGGGGCATTCGTGGTTAAAGCCTCAAAAGAATCTGAATGAGTCCCAAATGATTTATTTAGCTCTGATATTTTAACAACCTTGTTGTCAGTTTCAGAACCCTCGCTCATATAACATTTACTGATGCTATGTGATGCTGATGCTTTTGTGGGGGGAAACCAGAGAACCTGGTATGCAAATGCCACACACATAGGGGCTGAGACTTAAATGCTGGTCTTAGAGTCGTGAGGCAGAAGTACTAACCACTGTGTTCCTATACCTCCCTCTACCAAGCAACCAATACCCCTAGGCCCATATTCCACATAGGCAATGATTTTGTTGTGGATTTCCCCTGCTCTTAGGGATTGACTTCTATGCTTGTGGGATTGGATGGATTCTCTAAGGGGTGTTTGCTAGTTCCACTAAAATGACTACCCACTACATTTGAGACTCCATAGCTTCTGTTTTACTATGTCTTTTAGACATATGGGCTACAGGAGTTGATTAAGGTCCTGAGTTTATATCTCAGGTCTGTTCTGTTTTTTTTTTTTTTCCTCTCTGTCTAGTTTGGATACCGCCGTCAGCCCACCAGCTAGGTCAAAATCAGGAGGTAGCTATATTTCTTTGTACCAGCTATCACTTCCGCTAAAAGAATCAGTAAAGGTTCCTTTGCTGGGTGGAATATGCATGAATTTTCTTATTAGGCAATCCATAAGCCTGACCCAATTGCAGTGTATTTTAGGTTATAATACACCCCCGTGTGCATACAAGATGGTTGAATGGCCAAAGTTCAGTGAGGAACTCTGGTTAGCTACCTATGGGTGTATCCAGTGTGCTGTGTGGCGAGAATTATAATCAGACCTGCGCTGACGTCCCGCTCCTCAGCATCACCCCAGTCTGGAAGGCCACTAGCTCAGTCATGATCTATTTCAGGCTCCCATCAAAAAATTAAACTCACAGTTCACTGGCCTTTTCCATATAGTTTGATAGATTAACTGTATCCTACCTCCTTAGAGATGCAATCAGTGCCGTTCCCGACTCCTGACATCACCAGGGACTGGGAGGGATACAGACTGGAGGAATGCTCTTGGGTTCAAGTGTAAGATATCTTGGATCCCACCCTTATTGATGAGTTCCATTATTCCTATCCTGCTTTGCTCCTCACCCATTATGAAAGACCCATATGCTTTGGCATTGTCTGCCCCCTACAGGGAAGGAGTTCTATAATACCATGACATATCACATGCTTTGTGTTCTCCCAGATGGAATCCTTGATGCCCCCACACTTGTTAGCTGTGAAAATTTAAACCATCATGCCTATTCTCTAGTTGTAAGTCCATGCATCCATCCATCAATTTTCCAAACTGCATATCCTACTGGGTCGCGGGGGTCCGGAGCCTATCCTGGAAGCAACGGGCACGAGGCAGGGAACAACCCTGGACAGGGGGCCAGCCCATAACAGTAGTTGTAAGTCTTGATTCCTATTTCTTAGTTACATCATTAACTTGTTTTCTGTGGTTTTTTTTGGTGTGTATCACTTTCTTTACATATGTGTGATAATGTGTGTAAAACTTAAGTGATGTTTATTGTCCTCTTTGAACCTGATTAACAATAGCCTGCCTTAAGACTCTGAGTGCTTGAGTATTGGATCTTGGAAATAAAATGCTTGGACCTATATGTGGTAGATCTCTTTCATTATAACAATGCTACAGCTCAACAAAACTGAAATCCTTTATATTTTAGTTATCACCATATTTTAGTTTAGATCACCTTGTAGGTTGATATCCAGCCATACTTCTGCAGAAAAATGTATGCTCCATCCCCAGTATAATTTATCATTTTTGTTGGACCTCTATTTATTATGCATGTATGCACTGTAGATAAAGAATTGCTGTTTATAAAAGGATTGCTACTGTCCTACAAAAATACTACATATCATAAAATAAGCCATGATAGGTCATTCAGTGGATTGATGCAACTGCTTCACCTGAAAACACTGTTTTATTTTAGCAGGTTTCAGCATGCTACACTTTCAGACAAATATCTTTCAACTTTTCTGCCCTTTAAGTACCAAAGTCATCTTCTAACAGTGAAATCATTCACTTTCTTGTTTAGTCAGTTTCAAGTTCCCTTGACATGAATGAGAAATAGCATGAAGGCTCCAGACTCCATGATAGTTCCTGTCAAGACCTCAATTACTTCCTGGAATTCCTTATTTCAATGATTTGTCAGGATGCCTACTGTTTTGTCTGCCCTTGACACTTTGAAGTTTGACGATAAGGTCAAAATTTGTAAGAAGGCAGTCCATAAGAATATGAATTAGTCCTCCTTAACTTAAATACAGTAAATATATAATAAACTATAAGGTTTCTTCTGATAACACTTATGGTGCAAACAGTCGCCTCACATCTATGGAGTTTTGGTTTCCAATCTTGTCTCTGCTCTTTGTAGAATAGGCAAATTGGTGTCAATAAATTCTCCAAAGTGTGTAACAAGTTGTGTAACAGTGCTTGTATGTGAATGTGCATGTGATGCCAGGCTTACCAAGGCTACTGGCCTCCTGTGACCACAATTAGGAAGTAATTATTTAGCAACCTAACGAGTTTAATAATATTCTCTAGAAGAACGCAAATAGAATGTCTCCCGTGATATTTTCATTTATTAATGTGTTTTTCTGTTATTGAAAAACAAAATTGCAAGAAACTGTAATATTTGGAGGAATCTTTGAAGCAATAAAGCTGTCATAGATGGCTTATTGTAATTAAGGCATAATTCCCGTATTTTATGCACCTACATCTGTTCCACAATGTTAAAAGCATATTCACTACTTCATGAGTATATATTCCACTGTAACCTTTGATACCAAACTGCCCGTAGGTGTGCATGTGTGGGTAAATGGTATGTGAGTGTGCCCTGTGATGGGTTTGTGCCCCATCCTTGGTTGTTCATTGCCTTGCACCCTTAGCCTCTGGCATGGTCTTCAGACCCAGTTACAGACACTGGATAGATGATTGTCATGTTTATCTGAATTTACACAGCCTTTGTTTTGAGTGCTTCTTTAGGTTTGTCAGTCTTTCTGTTATGTTTTCATATGGACTTAATGTAGACAGAATAAGCCTAATGATGTCCAACAACCTTCAACTCTCCACTTTGTCACCAAATATATAGCTCAATTTTAAAACTAAGCCGTTATGATTTATACTATGTATGATTGATGCATTTTAAATCTTTGCTCAAGGATTTCAGCTCTCGGCATGAACAATCATGGTGACATCTGTGCATGACATCACTGAACTATGATGTACAGCTGTATCAGGGATATACACAGGATATTAAAAGCATCTCAGGAAATTCTCTAGACTGTATGCTAGAGGTTCACTGCCTTAATTCAATTTTCAACAGTCACTTGAGAAATTTGGATGTTATTCAGTGGTGCTTACTAATCTGAAAATTTCCCACTTTTCATATGGAAAAAAAACATTTCTTAAATACATTACAATGATGAGAGGTATATGTATGGTAAAGATGTACTAAACCCTTGCATAGTTAAAAAGCAGTTCATGCACTGCTTTGGATTGGCGTGCATAATGAACATTGGTATGGAAGTAAATCTGTGTCATCTCAATTTGAATTTTATATGCCACTGAAATTTTAACATTGGGTATTTATGCATTGGAAATATGCATCGGAAATTCGATGGTCCGAATTCACATGCAAAAATACGAGGTTAAAAATACATCCGGGATACCAAGGCTAAGCAATCGAATCTGTGGCTGCGTTCAACTTCATGCAGCCGCTTACAGCACAACAGCAATGCATTCTGGTCCTGACATTTGTATCCCAGGCAGTTCCGAGGCATCTACTATTTATTGTTAGTTACTGTAATGTTGCGCTGCTTTATTTGTTTAATCGTTCAGTCTGTGAAGAAGGCATTCAAGTAAGAATTTCATTGTACTCAGTACATGACAATAAACTTTGATTCCTTGAAATACATGTATTTGATCTTTTTCCTGGCAACTATCTTTTTACACAGTATTTTTTTCCACTGCTAACAGTTTGGATCAGGAGTTGGCTATTGTAAAAGAAGTAATGTGCATGCAGGTGATATTTGTATAGATTTATCTACACCCTTCTGGCAGTACGGCCATTGCAGTCAGGTCTCGCACGCTATGAGGAGTAGAAATTGTCCGACTTGGCTGCAGTCAGTTTATACTCCACCCCTGCAGTCGCAGCCATATGCTCTTGTCACATCTGCTGCAGACAGACCTAAGCCCAAGTCGAACTCAGCCACAGATTCGATTGCTTAGCCTTGGTATCCCGGACGTATAACTCGTATTTTTAACCTCGTATTTTTGCATGTGAATTCGAACCATCGAATTTCCGATGCATATTTCCAATCCATAAATACCCAATGTTAGAATTTCAGTGGCATATAAAATTCAAATTGTGATGACACAGATTTACTTCCATAGATTGTTTTTCATACATTATCATAGCATGTTGAGCAGCTGAGGTTTTTATGTTATGTTGAGAACCAGAGGATATTCAGAATAACAAATGTGTTTTTTTTTTCTTCTTCCAACTGTGTATGGATGGCTAAGTGGAATATTTCCAGTGCAGATGGTCTTTGTTACAGATAACGGATAATCCCCTGTGAAGAGTACAGATGGTGAAATCACAAGTCGTAAAGGGGGG
>JAODJW010000040.1:24433855-24447899 GCA_026777045.1 Hyperopisus bebe
ATAAAAGATTCCCATTCCCCTGCCATTCTGTGATCGGCAGTGATCGGCAATCGGCAGATCATGATCTTGGTGATCGGCAGTCGGCAGATCATGATCTTGGTGATCGGTAATCGGTGATCGGCCCCAAAAATGCTGATCGGAGCATCTCTACTCTTAACTTTTCACATCAGCTGTATCACTCCGCTTTACAAGTGTACAGTATCTAAAAACTGTTACATCCGCCTCATTTCCACCAACACAGAGCTGGTGCTGGGCTAGTTCTTGCTTGGCGCCTTTGGAAAATCTGCCCGTGTTTCCACTGCTTTCAAAAATGAACATAGGCAGAACTGATCGTAAAATAAAGGTTCATATGTATTCCATTTTGTTGGATTTATTTTTATCTGTTTCAGATTTTAAGTTTTTATAAGCTGCCGAACCGAAAAAAAAATGTTTTCAAAAGTATGACTCGTTCCACCCTCTATTGCCTGTATCCACTTTTGTGTCCATAAAGGCTCCCCCGTCTGTGTGTGGAAGTGAGTTTATTCTCACTCATTATTTTAGTGCTTTTAAAGATTGCGCAATAAAAGAGTCTGCTAATAACTGAACTTTGCTGTCTGCCTCATGATCTCCCCACTTTCAGTTGCGTTACGAAAACACACATGTATTGCTCAGGCCCATAAATGTTTAAATAAACGAAACATGCGGTATTTTATTACAGTTACCTTATAAATGCTACTCGATGAACTGCTATATAAAAGCAGTAACATACTCAAAGTCATGCGGTTGTCCTCCGATATATAACGGCTGTGATTGTCTTCAGCAATCGGCCTGCGGCCTCGTGCCCCATGACTGAATCACAGCCGTGATACATTACAACACAAGTGCACTCCTTCTCGTATGTTTTTGCTTAATTCCTGGTAGATTGAATCGCTGCTGTTGACACTGTTGTTTCAGCAATGTCATATCTTTCTTTGCCATCAGTATTATGAGGTACTTAAACTTGTCCATTCCTACCCCTTGCCAAAAATGAGCAATCCACTCTTTTCTAAGAGAGTACCATGGACTGAGGTTTGGAGGTGCTGATTTCCATCCAGGCCAATTCTCACTCCTTAGCAACTTGCAAAAACGCATGTGTCAGTGATGACATTCAGATGAGGCCTCAAGGATGACATAATTTGCCAAAAGCAGAGGTTCTTCCAATTGTCCTACAATTGTCCAATTTTTGAACAATTTCTAAAAGTTTTCTAAATTATTATATTTATTATTTTGGCATGCACTCCTAATTTTAATTTTTGCCAGCAAACACAATGATTAGATTGATGTTAACAGTTTCTCTTTCTATAATAATTTGCATGCTTTGAATGTTGGCAGCCAACACATTATTTGAGGCTGTCTGGTCTGGCATTTCCGTTTTAGCCTGTATTTTTATCTGTCGAATTTTGTCTGGATGTCCTTCAGGTTCAATGGGCAATGTAAATGTATTAGTTTTTCCTCATATACAGTGATACCTCAGTTCTTGAACTCATTAGAACTGGAATTTCTTAAAAGTCGAACCAACCAGTTCAAAAAAAATTAGCTAGAGCTCGAACTGAATCTCAGAAGTCAAACCGTGAACGCCGACCTAAGATAATTTTTACACGCGGGGAAATGAGTCATGCGGCACGTCTATCAGCGGAAACAAAGGGTAATGCTTCAGTCTCAGCCTCCATTCGCTGTGATAGCATCGTGCATGTTTACACTAGCTGAATACATATATTTAGATAGTAATAATACATGTAGACAATGATAGACAGTAACAGTAACTATTATATAATAAAATACATTTTAAAATAAAGATTTCTTATTAATTATTTTAATATTGACAATAAACCATTAATACATTTAAGTATAATAATATTGTCGTGCCGAGCGGGGATGGAACGGAGGCAAAGGCACAGACGTCAGGGTATCGGGGAATTCGGGGTTTAATTAAAGGTAAGGTAGGCAAAACCCTGACGGACAATACAATGATTGGACTAGGGAAACAAACTGAAATGCGGACTAAATATAGAGGGCTAATGAAAACACCCAGAAACAGCTGGTTCACATGGGGATTCCACACGAGGTTAACGAGGGGGCGTGGCACATGGAAGGAGCGGACGATCGGGGCAGGACACATTGTTTTTTTTAAACTTTACACATTGTTTGGATACATTTATTTTTTTACTTTACAAATTATTGTTTTGATAAATGTGCTTAGATGTGTTTAGTACAGTATATGCTCTTCTTGTTTTATCCAGTTCATTTTGTGTTTAAATGCTAAAAAAATCATATTTAGGTGTCATTTTTTGGGGCCGGGAACCAATTAATTGGTTTTCCATTATTTCTTAAGAGGAAAATTCGATCAGAACTCGAACTTTTTAGGATTCGGAACGGATTCAGAGTTCTGAACGGATTAAGTTCGAGTTCTGAGGTACCACTGTATTTTCTATTTGATATCACTGACTGGAGAAACAATGCTTCAACATAGTGGTCAGATCAGAGATATCGATAACACTCTGGACCACAGGTTATTAGTAATTTGTTCAATCAACCAATCACTGCATGGTAATTATATCACTTATAGAATTTTGAAGTCTCATTTTTTCCACACCTACCTGATACTATTGGGAAAACAGTACAATCCTTTTTATCATACAATATGTGTTAGCTTTGGGTGTCTTGAGGTTTAATTTACAAAGTTTGTTATTGATTCATTTTCATGGATTCATTCATTAACAGTTTACATAATGTTTGTGAAATAATAGAATCCCATGCCTTTGGATTTCACTTTGGATTTAATTTTCTTTATGCTAAAGTGTTCCAAAATGCTAAAGTATTTTTAGTAAAAAGGCCTCCAGACAGTTAATGCTGATACATTAAGCAAGGCTTTCGTGTTTCCTGACATTACGTGACCACTAACCACTCCAGACATTCCATTGTGGTGTGTATTAATGCTTCTTTTGCAGATGGCACAATGTACTTGAGCTTTGGGCTGAAGATGATTCAGCTGAACTAGCAAAGGATCAGCTTTTGGGGTTTTTTTCTCAGTGAAATATTTGTGGTTTATGTAGCTTTTGGCATTAGAAATGTGAAAATATCCAGATGGCTGGGGACTGTTTCCTGCCATTTATAAACTCATGAGCCATACTGGTAGTAGTATTAGCTGTATTTAAGGAAAGCTGACATATATTTTAATACATATAAATATCATTCATTGCAGTTTTTTCCTTTGTCATGTGTTTAATATTTTATATGTGTCTCACATTAGTTACTTGGACATATTTTTCATAATATTTGGATGTACATATATCACTTAAAAAATTCTTGTACTATGTCTCAGTGTTGTCAACAATCATGACTAAGTAAGATGTTTACAAATGCAGAAATTTTCAGGGGTTTTTTGTACAATGCAGTTATCTAAAAATCTGTCTGCTTTTTATTATTTTCTGTGCACTTAGCTTTTGACAGGACAGTATTATACTACAATGTTCAGTGTTGATTGTATTTACAGTTGGAAGAATTACATTATGTGATTTTGATAGGTACCCCTTTCTCAAATGTTTCATGGAAACACTGATCACATAAAACAATATTAGAAAATAAAAGTTCAGGACATTGCAAACCTGTACTGCAAGAAGAAATCTTGCAACAGTTGGAAAATTTTCCTTCACAGAGAAAGAATTTGTTGGGAATAAAAGCCTGAAAATGTAATTAATGTCTGATCTTGTGGTGGTTCTCTTGTGTGTTGCGCCCCTCCCCCATCCCCTCTGTGACCAGAAGCCATAATGATCACAGTAGTTTTCGATTTAAATATTGCTGTGTACAGCATATACAGCAATGGTAATGGAAACGTTTTTAAAATCTTGTATAGTACTTAAGAAAAAATAACCTCTGAAGTATTATTATTTGAGGTACAAAAAATAAAAATTCATACTATTTCTTAGGCTGTTTTGGGTTTGCTTTTACATTATTACAGATTTGACACTATTCAAGGACTCGCTTTTCTCAGGAATATACATACTTAATGCAAACTGGATGTATATCTGAAAACTATATATATAAGTCCTCAGTACACTTATAAATGCTTGCAATGTTTAAAGTAACACTTGAAAGGAAACTATCCATCTTCCACAGGACTGTGGGGTGAAATAGGTTTTTGCTGTCATAAATTTTTTATTATGAATGTATTGATCTTTAGGAATATAAATATTTCACCAGGAAGGTTAACCTGTTATTTTATGCTATTCTGTCCCCCGGTAAATGAGGAGCCCCTCGTAATGGTGGCAGCAAAGGGGTTTTATCTCTCATATTTTTGCAGGGGAAGACTGCCAAACAGATGCACTTGAGACCAGGGGCCCCTGCTTCATGCCGGAAGCTGATGAAGCATTTGTATGTGAGTATTTTGTTGGTTTCTAATTTTGTGAAAGTGGATAAGCAGAGAGTATGGACGCCCCAATCAATGGCATAAGTATCCCCAGTCTATCCTATTATTACTCCCCCAGAAGCTTGAAATCTTATCTTTTGCAGCTGACCTCCCATCCTCACATGGCATAGTATACTTTTCCATTCTGTTTATAGACAAGCCCTTGCTCCTAAGTTAATATTAGTGGTTAGTGCTGCCAGCACAAATGTAATCAGAGCAAATGTCAGCAGTAGGATAGCGTTCTGTCTCCCATACAATATTTACATGGTCATGATACTAACTAGCTACAAAAGGGGAGTGAGTATACAATGGTAATTTCAAATGGAGTGTTTAAACAGAGCTCAACAAATATCACCAAACACACAAGCTGTTTTACGCGCCGCTGACATTCTGGTGAGCGCTTTGGCTAGCTTAGCTACAGTGAGGTTCGATTCCCTTTGTAAGGCCCTCACACATTTTCATACTTTGCCCAACTTAGTCATTCCTTTGTTTGAGGTGTATGTCTTTTCCAGACTGCTGGAGGTAACCAGAGTAATTACAATAAACAGAAGCAAGCTCAGGGAGAACATGCTAACTCACAAACAGAAAGGAAGCTGAACCCATTACGTTGGAGGTGTCAGGACACCACACCGCCCACTGAACCATTTATAGCCCATGATAAGACTTTTCATTAGACATAGTTTATGGCTGTCTGCGTGAAAAGAGAGATTGTAATTGCTAGATGAAAGGATTATCAGCCACGTCAAATGTTGCTAAACAAAATTAGCAGGGACATGATCATTCACTTAAAGTTCAAATAACAGTCTTATTTTGCCACAAATTTAAGCATTAAAATTGCAAGTACAATGTTGCAGCTTGCTGACAAATCATTGTAGTCAAAAAATATGCAAATATGCATTTATTTGAAAATCGGCTGTTGTCTAACGAAAAAAAATTAAGTGCTAGATAAATTAACAGCATTGTTGACATTTAGGAATTTAAAAAATGTTTTAAACTGCCATAAGTGCATTTGATACAATGACTATTTCTGCATTGTCTTCCATGATGCAATGTGACTTACCCATTAACTGTGATTACCTGATGTATACAGTAGTCCTCCTGTATCTGGGGGTGACACTTTCTAAGACCTACCACGGATGGCTGAAATTGCGGATACTGGCGGACCATCCACAGACCTCATCTATAAAGCCGTGACACACTGGCTGCATGGCATGTGTGTTATAGTTGTGGAAAGTATCTATTTAATTTCAACACCTATGTTAGCAAGTTACAGCAGCCACAGTGCCTGTGTGAGACACACATCTCAGGTGTGGCTCACACCTCGTGGCAGCGGCTTGTCATCTAGAATGTTGGAGTGGCGTCTAATTTTCATGCATGTGGTAAGTGGTTCCCAGCAGAAATAGATAGTTAAAAGATGTGTTCATATTCATTCTGACATCATACCGGCAAAATTGCAGAAAGTTCAAATGCAGGCTATAATTATATTAAGGAAGCATTATTAAAATGTGCACATAAAATATTACTCAGCGCAAAACCTGAAGTTTATTGCACATCTCTGCCATTCACATGACAGTCCAGAATGTATAAAAATCACACTCAAACTGTATTTTAAAATATGGCAAAACACACTATAATCAGTAATCTGTTGGCTAGTAATCTGATGATGCTAGCATAATTAGCTCCTAACAGTTAGGTCCCTTTGTTTATGGAGGGACTGTATTCCACAATATTGCAAGATATTCATATTTTACCATGCCATTGCTAGTGGACTAGAACCTTTTCATGAATGCTCTGAGCAAATTCTAAAGTCAGTAAACTCAGCTGGTTACAGTGGCTTTATAACGACACAAAATTAAGTTTTCTGTGATGCATATACTGCTCTGGAAAAAATTACGTGACCACAGAAAAAAATTCAGTTTTACTCATTTCTCAATGGGTATCTGCCTGTATAAAACATACATCTTTTTGCAAACTCCAGCCTGGCTCTTCTCTGATTCTGATGGATGAAGGGTTTCTTCCTTGTTTTACGGGTCTGCAGTCCTGCTTCTAGGAGCCTGTTATGAATTGCTCAATACACCACTTAATGTTTCCCATTTTTTAAGGTCACTTGTGGTCATCCTTCAACTTCATCGAGGCACTATCGGATAAGCTGATGGTCATCTCTGGCATTAGAAAGTTGCTTCTGCCCATTACCTGGCTAGTTTAGTTATTGTCAGTGTCTCCTGCTTCACCTGGTTTTTGTGTATTGCTGTCTTAGAAACTTTTTGAGCCCGGAAGCAACCTGCCTCAAAGTGGAGCCTTCTGCCAACAGAACAAGAATTAAACGAGGATTTTATAAAGCTGATTTTTAAAAATATATAGAATGGTCTCATTGTTTCCAGAGCTGTAATTAGCACTACCTGATTCTCTCAGCCACCTTTCAAATAGAGGTTAATAACCTGATAACACTTGAATGGAATAAAAAAGAAAAAGGTGGTAGAAAATGGCAGAAACTAAGAAAAGTTTGGGAGCATTTCAACTCAATCTCAAGTTAAGAAATTCATAATTAAGAAATGAAATAATTGCACTTTACCAAATATCACATAATTCAAACTCAAGATTTAAAAACTGCACTGTTTCATAAACAAAGTATGTCAAACTATATGAGTTTATTACTTTTTTGCATTTATATTGTATTTTATTATATATTGCCTGAGGTTTAAATATATAGCTTCTGCCTGGGATACATGATTGATGAATTATTGTAATGGCCATGGAGGGGCAAAAATCAGGGAAACATGAAATTACCCAAACAAAAATACAGTGGGACCCCTGTATCCACAATTTCAATAACCTCGGTTACAGTCACCCATGGTTTACCACCATCCACAAAAAAAAAAAAAAAAAAACAGGAAAATTCCTGGAACAAACGGTTCATAAGTTTCAAACCATGCTAAGTGAATACAGGCTGTAACATGGTGAAATCTGCCTCATGCCTTCTCTCCCTTTGTCCCTAAACCCATGCTTCACAGCAGAACTGTGTGGCGTGCGGATCATGGGTGCGGCGTGGATCTGCGCGTTTGTTCACACTGCCTGCGTTGCTGCTGCAGCGCTGCTATTACAAGTCAAATAATACAATGTTTCACTTCATTACAATATAAATTTAATTTATATTTAGTTTAGACAGACAACAGTTAAGAAGCGTGTGTTCATCTGAAAACTGTGCTTCACCTACTGTTCTTACCAACTTAAAGACTTTAGCTGACCTGATCTTAACCTGAACCTGCCAATTTTCTCTATTGAAAGAGACTAAACAAATATAATACTATACAAATATAATAACTTATGCACACTTCATGCGGGTCGCCCAACCATGCTCACCACTGACAGCATTTTGAACATGCCGTCTGTGTCCGCTTTTTATATTTTCATATTATAACTTTTTTAGTAAATGTTTACCATAGCAGTATATACAGATGCAATATGGCAGTTAATGCACTAAACAAGAGTGGAGTACACTTTTTAAAAAATCTGGTTGGCAGATTATTCTCACACATAAACAAAATACTTTAAAATCCGATTACCTGATTAATCATACAAATAATGGATAGAATACTCAATTATAAAATAATTGGTAGTTGCAGCCCTAAGCAGCATACTTATTATGAACCACCTATTATCATTATGCCTTTATTGTTAGATAGTAACTTTTTTCCCTTCATAGTTTTTACTTTGTTCACAGTATCATTTTCTGATAAATGGTGGATTATAATAAACAATATTGCATCATTGTTAATGGGGATGTTAGTATCAGTATTCTTTTTTTTTTGTTCTGTTCCTTTCCTGCTAATTTGCTCATATATCACTCATGAGTACTACACCAGGGAATATGTAGAAAGTGAAGAAAACATTTAGAAAACAAGTTGATATGGCCGGCATCACTTTTACAGACAAAATTATTGACATCCAACACAATAATTCTATTTATTTTACAGAGAAATATTTGATTCCCTTTTCCTGTGTACATCATCTACTATATTTGGATGTATATTATAATATTGGATTCCAAATAAACATGCAGAAGTGTGGAGTTCTGGAGTAACTTAACTGCAGAAAACAACATCAAGTAACATCAGCAAAAATAAAAAGTTTCAGTGCTACAAATACATTACTGGAGCGTGCTGCTTGTCCTGAAATGAAGGATCCAAAAGTATCCAAGACGGATACAGAGGGAATGTTTAGCTGGGTGGCCAAAAGTGAACCCAAATCCATTGACAATAACTGATTGGAAAATGATATTTGTAAACAGACCATCTCACTTCATTGTGTGATGACCTACCAGGAATCTGCCATGTAGCAGTCACCACTCAGCACCACGCAGACAGACAGTAACCATGGTTTCTGTAAACACATGAAAGGGATGCTGACAAGAGGCAGCTGGTGGCCACTAATTGTCCCAACTGTGGGGGGAGTGGGGAAGGGTGGGGGGGTTGTCTTCCCCAATGTAGTGTAAAGCTGATGCTGGGCAGAAGAACAGAGTGAGTCCAGGGTAAACAGATTTTGGTGCCACTTAACAATAAGGCTACCCATATAAAGGGTTTACGAATGATTTATAATCTAGTTATTAATTAGGTTGTTACACTTTGTCAATTATTAATAGACAATTTTAAACAAGTTATAATACTGTTTTCTTTTTATTAATGAGTTACTACCATTTACAAGTGGCAAGAGGGAGCCTTATTGTAAAGTGGTACCCAAATTTCTTATGCTTTCTATCCACACTCAGCTGGCAAATAAGTGACCAAGCGGTTTTGGTCACCAGTTCTGTGTCCATTTTTCCCTCTTGTCCCCAAATAAATGTTGCCTCTTTAGGGGTATTTTTGTGTTCATGCTTAATACTCTAATAATATTTGAACTATTTGAAGTTGGAAAATAAAGTAAAGGTCAAGGCTATAATACTAGCTGGTGCAGGTCATTTGTGGACACTTCTCCAGGGCTGTTAAAGTCAAGTGGAAAAACAAATCTTCATTCTTTAATATCAAACTTAGTGTTTGTTCAACCATTGTAAATAAATGTTGTTTTTCATTTGTTTAATACAATTTGATTTTTTAATTTTTTTTTACTGTGGTACGTTTCACTTATAGTACTTAACCTGTAATAAACCGTAGACTTCAAGTGTCCAAAAACCTTTGTCTGGCAGCACATATTCTGATAAGGACATCGTTAATTACATAAACACAATGAAGCATACATTTTAACAAACAAGGCAGACTAAACATAGTCTTTACACTTCAGTTAGAACTTGCATGACCTGAAGTAAAACCATATTGTTGGAACAACAATGGCAATGTTTTTATGAATTGGGGATCTGTAGGATTTCCCAGTGGGAAATATTTTTTATGTTTATTAGATGCAAAATAGCTGTCTTTAAAATTCCATGAACTTGCATAAGAATAACAACCATCTTACCAACTGTAGCCAGTTTTGTAATACTAAAGTCTTCAGCTTATCTAATTCATGTATGGATGACGTCATATTTTTTTCATTTCTAGTAATAAAGCCATGATGTTAACATATATGTTTAAAAAGCACTTTAGAGAAAATAGAATTTAGATTACTTGTGAATTACTTGTGAATTTAATTCAGTTTTGAGAAGAAGAAAAAAGTTTTTAATATATTAATTTTCTGAATGTTTTGTTGTTTACTGCTGGTTATTATAAGACTATTATAACTGTATGATGGAACCACAGCTGACAAACGTTCTCTTTTATTGTTCTACAGCAGCTGATGGTGAGGATCCTGGTGAAGCAGGTAGGATATATTTCTAGACCTAGTAACTGATGATCTCCCCATATTTATTATGCACTCTGATGTCTTTTCATTCTTGTTTTTCAGTATTTGCTTGTGAAATCTTTGGAAAACATTGTAGTAGCTTCAATTGGAGCTTTGATTTTAACATTGGAAAATTTGACATTACTTTTGACACAAATGGGTAATAACTAGCAAGCCATATGCCATTCAAGGCAGATAATTGCAATCAGTTACAGATCCATTATAGATTAGATATTGTTGGAAGGAAGTGGCATGATCATCACAGGTGGAACATTCAGGTGTTGTTAAACAACTCCATTGTAATTTAGGATGTGCATTTTGATTAGTACTACTGGATAACATTTTTCTCAGTAGTCCTAGTTTTCCTGCAGGTCCCTTTTTGTATTTTAGTGTAATTTTCCTTCTCTATTCACAAAGCTTTCAAGCAGCAGGGAAGCAACCCTACAGGACTGGCCTGGGCAATTATTTTCTGTGGCAAAATCTGAGCTTCATTATGTTACTATGTTAGCAAGAACTAAATTTGTGCTTTACTCTGTCAGCAAGTCCCATGGAAGCCACAATAGAAGAGTTCCTTTTTTGGAGAGGCTCATTTTCATGTGCCGGTATGGAAGTAGCAGGTGTTTTTGTGGTTATTGATGGAACTTAAGTATAAAACTTGATCATATGGGCCTTGAAATACCTTGCGCACTGGCTTTTGCCCAGGTTTGCCATAGGATGATTACAGTATGGCATAGTGTTCCCTGGGTAATGTGCAGGTGTACACTTGTGCCAAATATAGAAGTGAGGATTTGTTCATTTATGAATTAATTTATTATGCAAGGCTATAATTATGCACAAAGCCCAGATTTGTGTAGCATCTGTTCAGTTTTCATATTCACTGTTTATGCTATATAAGCCATAGAAAATTGTTGTTATGGGCAACCTAACAGAGTTGTTACAGGCATATTAATTTTGTTATAGGCAGGATATCCATCCATGCATCAATGCTGTCATCAGTCCAGTTTCTATACCTGTTTGTCCTTTGGGGGGATGTGGTTAGGCAGGATACTTTAGAAGAACTAGACAAGGGGGCAGTCGGAATGACAGCATTGTATTCACCACACAGCCCTGTAACTTGTTGTACAAGAATAAATACCTATACATTCCAATTACAGTGACAACACCGACCTCTCATTCAAGATTTTATTTAAAAAAGCGTCTCACAATCGATGTGTGAATAATAAACTTTTCAAAGTGGCAGTCAAGGCATACATGACTCAATTATGAGAAATCCTCCTGCTAAGAAATTTCAATCAAAACAAAGGAGGAACAACGGAGACTTAGTTTCAAATAGTTAATGTCCCAATTCTCCAACATTACTAGCAAATAAAAGGGCACATTTAATGGATTCTTGAGGATCTGAATATATACTTTGTCATGGGTTGTGGCTACAAGGACAATGATGTAGACAAGATACCTAGCTAATGTGTTCTAAAACCACCAACTGTTGCTCGAACTTCCACTCAGAAAAAAATATATACTCTTGCATTAATTGGATCAAATGTTATCAAAACTAAGGGGGTATAGTAGTAAGAGAAATTAACATACAGAAGGATTAATCCCCATGAACCAGATCAATGCATCCTGAGTACTGTAATCAGTATCAAGTGGTACCACTACGGTGGCCAACGCCGCACTGTGACTATTTGGAAGACATTGTGGTGCTGTAATTCAGTGAGGAACAGTGCACATACATGCAAGGTTATGAGGAATCTAGAGAAAATTTAACTGCAAAAAGTAATACAATGACCATCAATGAACTGAAGAGGAACTTGCAGTGAGTTCACATGGGTAAATAAAATGAGAACAACTTCTGAGCCTTACCAGTCCTCAGTAATTTCTCTGTAGTTTACCCGTTTACTTACCGTTAACTGTACTACAATCAAAATGGAATTGAACAAGCTTGCTCATATAATTTATTTTCATATATTCACAGAGAAGCTTTCCTTGGATTCAAAAATAGAGGAAGACTCCGGGGGATAATTTGAAGATTCTAAATACACGATTATTTCTGAGATTATTAAAGACATGAATAATTTTATAGCTTTAATTACTTCACTATCATTCTAAAAGGTAGAAACTTTTGAAGATAAAGAACACCTTCTCTGACAAGGCGTGTCCAGACTTTTGACTGGTACTGTACCTGGAATATTGATGGTGTGAATTGGGTGGTATTACCGTAATGCGGTATACCCCGGTATTTAAAAATCCTGAAGGTGTCATTGTTAATGGCATTAAAAATACAGACATATCACTTTCTATGAAACTGATATGGAGATGCTATATTGAGGCAATGTATTGTAGTGCACACCGTTATTGGTGATTGGAGTTAAAAAATAATGTGTATGTGTAGATTAATGCCACAATAAAAAAATGTGCCTGAGAACGTTCATGCTCTGCTGTGATTACTGTCCCTTTTTGGGGCAAAACAAACCTTTGAATTTGAATGGCTGCTAATAGAGTTCACAGGTAATACACAAGAAAATGCATTAAAATGGTAAAAGTATAGATGAAATGGAAGGGATACGTATGTACTTTAGTGGCTGATGACAGGTGTCGGTATTTTGATAACTTCATGGTATTGGTGGTCAGTGTTGTTTTAGCCGAACATCAGAATAGATTAATGATCCCACTCACTGGCTGGAGGTGTCATATTCTAACATTTATAACTATATCATCGATTCTGCAGGTAATGATGATTTCTGTCAACTATGACTTTTTTCTGTCTAGAGAGCTATATGTAGCTGCCTTCTTAGTCTGTCCACAGTGTTTACTTTACTGCTGGTAATGTGCAGATCCAGTTTTGCAGTTTCTTATTTGTGTTCAATAATGCGCAAATAGTAATTATATAATTTAGACTTGATATATTACCAGTGGTAAAGTGTACATTGCTGACAAACAATTTGCTATCGGTGTCCCATAGGCTTCCTTCAGTGTCTTTCCGAATAGTTTGAAGCTGTATATTTTTGTTTTTGCCCTCCCTTTCCCTACTTGGTAGCAAGGAGAACCGAAGGTATTGGTGCGTTTTACTATTTACAGTGCAACACAGCAACTTTTACGCATGATCAAATCTTCTCCTGCTAAGATAATGATTAGCTGCCGGTCAATTTTACGACTTTATGTTTCCCCAAAAAAGTGCAGGTCCACCAAAACTACTTCAAGCTGATGTCATTCTGCTCTGGTCTCAAACATATGTGAAACCTAGTGCGTATGTGGAGCACGTAGGGCAGTGACAGTGGTGTCAATAAACAAAGGGTGATCTTTTAAACCCTTCAACAAGGAGTTGTCTCCTTGTTTCCCTAGTCCTTAAATTCCACACTGATAAACCTGGTTAGGGGTTTACAGTTTTTTTTTCACAAGTTCATATACAGTCAATTATATTATTATAAATGTAGCCTTTATTGCTTTATTGTACCTGCTATTTGGCATATCAATAAGCAGTTATATAATAAAAGATATTCAAATTTCATACATGCTAGAATGGTCCGACTACTATCACTTGTGCCTTATGCAAGACGCTCTGTAAAGGAATACTGAAAAGCTGATTTTCTATTGTAATTGCCTGCTGTACTTACATTTCTGGTTTGAGTGGGCACTTGAAATTAATAGATGTTCTGATTGATGCAAATTTACCTTGACTGTGCTCACCTTTGTGCATGTGAAATTTGTGAAATATACTATGTGTATTATACTGTGAAATGTACACTCACCTAAAGGATTATTAGGAACACCATACTAATACGGTGTTTGACCCCCTTTCGCCTTCAGAAC
>JAODJW010000040.1:24447999-24471346 GCA_026777045.1 Hyperopisus bebe
AGCAACTGCCATGTGATTGGTTGATTAGATAATTGCATTAATGAGAAACTGAACAGGTGTTCCTAATAATCCTTTAGTTGAGTATACATTGCAAAATCATAGTAAAAAGTATGAGTACCTTGCTTGAAGTCAAGTGATCCATGCAACAGGCATTTACAGTCTTCTGATTTAAATTGTATTTATGCCTTAATCTGAACTGCAAAGGTAAATATACAGACCGATTGTCTGCGAAAGTGCTACTGAATGACCTGCTGAGCAAGAAACCAGTTTCTCTAAAAATCTTCCAACAGGAACTGCACGTGGCGAGATACAATAATCAGGTTTCAGGGTGTAAATTGTTTCTATCAACTTGCAGCGCAGAAGGCATAGCCAGTGGTCGACTAGCTAGTAGACAAGCTATGTGACATGAATAAAATGAATAACTCATCCTCTGTTTCTCAAATGGATTAGCACTAGCCCAAAGAACTCTACAGCCCTAGGACCTTGCTTTTGACATTGAGGAGTTCTAGTTGTCTTGGAATACTGTGCATGTTCATAACATGGTGTGAGTTTTCCACCTTTATTAGCATGATGGCACGTGATTTGAATAATTTGTAGAAGAAGAGATCCTTCCTGCCAATTTTCACTTCATTACAGTCCATACCAACACACACACTTTGGTGTTTATTTTTTGCATGGTAATTGTTAATGCATAATGCATATATTTTCTAATCCCTTTTGAACAACAAAACAGTGCTGCTTATGAACAATATTTTACAGTTTTAAGGTTACAGTTATGCAAGCAGAGATAGAGAAGGATAGTAATATTGTAATAAATGTGGGTTCTTTAACGCAGCAGAAAACTGCAACAAATACCCGAGTCTGTAAGGATCACAACCGAAGATTTATATAGAATCGACAATCTTTATTAATTCATAGACACTTTTCTACAATTAAAAGGGTAAAAAGAGATCACGAGGGCAGAGGTAATCAGCAATACCAGACAATGGGCTTCATTACATCACACATTAAATTAAAGCTTACCACCCTCTAAAGAGGCACTGCAGACCACATAATCCCTGCGCACTATATAAAGCTGCACATGCACCAACGAGAAGCACCATCGCGGGATGCAGTTACTCCCCCCCCCCCCCGTAACACACACACACACGCGCGCATGCATTCACACGCACGTATAAAAGTTGCTAACTTGCCAGCGGGCGACACCCCCCCTTGGGGTTCAAGTTCAAGACGCTATCCTACAATCCAAAGAAGCGCAAGCTCAAAGAAAGTGACAAGAATCAATTACACCAATATATCAAACCCAATTGCGACACTCCACTCCCCTAAAAGCCCAGCCTTAACTCACTACAGGAGGCAGCAAACCTCCCCTCCTAACACAGAACCAAACTAGTCCCCCTCATCTGTCTGCCTTCGTTGCCGGCAATCCTAAATAACTGCGAACGACACCCTCCCGTCCCCAGAGTGTCGAGCCGCAGGTATACAGAATAATAAAAATCTCTCCTCACCTATTTTTCATGTCCTTTTATATCCTGCCTTGTTCCAGAATACTCCCGAATCAGCCACACCTGTTATGATCAATTCAATCAGTTTACCTATGTCTCCGCCCATCCACACCCAAATCAGTCCACACATCACAATATTTTATTTTACATTTGGCTAGTGCATACCCATTATAAAACAACAGAAAAGTTGGAAATCTCTTTGATTTTCTGTTTTTGTGTAATGAAAAATGGATGGATGGATATAATAATCTTTTCAATTTCAAAGAGAATTTTGTCCACCTCCCACACAGAATGTCTTATACTGTACATGCTAAAACATTTCCTTTAGTTAGATTCAGTTATGTTTAATTATAAAGAAAAACATTTTTTTAACACAAATGGTTTGTGGAACTATCATCCAGTAAGCTGGAGATGCATTTTAAATGTGTAGATTTATTTTTATTTTGATTCAGTTTAATGTTGGCTGATATGGGCTGGAGGTGACCATACTGCTCAAACTCTATGTTTATTTTCCTACATTAGCATGGTGCCTTGTTCATTGGTTGCATATAATTGTATCAAGTTTGGGTTTTACTGTATAAATAATATTTTTAGAAGCAGTTCTTGAGAAAAATCTTCATTTAAACCCATACTTTTTCTCACCATTTTAGGCCCTTGCCGACCAAACCCATGTCATAATGGAGGAGTGTGTCTAATTAGCGAGACCTACAGAGGTGACACCTTCATTGGATATGTCTGCACGTGTCCACCAGGCTTCAATGGGATTCACTGCCAGCACAGTAAGATTATTTTTAATATTGCTATTTTTATCATTTCTGTGAAATTTTGCAGTAGTATCTTAAATCTGTTCGGATGCAGGGAGAGATTTTTTTTTTCCTTAATGAATTGTTTGCACATTTAGTGGAAATTATCTGGTTCAAATTTTGCAGTCACGCTGGACTGCGGGTTGGTAAAAATTCTAAATGTAAAAAAATGTAAATTAAATTAAAGATGCCAAAAATCATTTTAACACAGAACTTTGAATTGAATTAACTGGTTTCATAGCTGCTATGAAAAGCCATTCATGTTTGCGTTGGGGTGGCTGTGTGAGGAGCTTTGTTGCCTCACACTGGATGCTTGGTCTTTTGGGGTTTATCTAGATTCATACAGTTAGGTTTATAGTGTCTTGAACTTCCCCTTTGTGAATGATTGCATGTGCCCTACATTGGAATGACATCCTGTATCCTTGCATTTTGCCTTGTGCTGCTTGGAATTAATTGCAGGCCTCCTTGCAAGCCTACACTGGATAAGCAATTGGAAGATGTACTGTATGGATATTTGCTTATGTGTGGGTTACACATTTTTTTGCTTTAAAAGTTCTAATTTGAAAACACATGGTATTTGGTACCTTATCTCTGGAAAACCTTAAACATTTTTATAGTTATAGGTCACAATACAAGGTGTTCTTTGGGGCTAAACAAGCATATGGAGAAGTGACTGTAGGATGGAGTCCTGCTGATATATGCTGAACCGTTTGAAATTATCTGGATTTTCAAATGAATGGCTTCTGAGATGTGTTCTGCATAATAATATATTTATGTTGTGATTGAATAAATTTATGGCATAATCCGTTAATTATGTTCATTGCTATAACCACAACAATATTAAACACAGATTGCAAATTTCTAAAGACAGCCAACAGTCAGCTTGACATTCTCCCTAGGAGATGTGTCCTGCAAAGATCAGTAGCTGAACACTAAATCCTCACATGAATGGCAAAGAATCCTGCAGTCTTCAGTATCTGCAGTCTTCTCTTGCACTTGACAATCTCTGTGTTCGTGAGTCTACCACGGTAAAAACACTGAACAATAGTAGTGTTCATGGGAGGATACCACAGAGGAATCTATTGTGCTCCAAAAAAAAACATTACTGCTGATCTCAAGTGAGCAAAAGACCACCTGGATATCCCACACAGTACCACAACAGTGTTTTGTGGACGTATCAGACAAAAGTCGTACATAGTGTTATGTTTGAAGAAAACAAGACACTGCATACCAACAACAAAACATCATCCCAGCTGTGAAGCACAGTGGATGGAGTTCAGTAGTTTGGGTGATTTTAATCACTGAGTAAATCAGTTATCGACCAAAATGCTCTGATCCTATTGAGGGTAAAAAAAAATATCTTTTGGTGCCAAATTCTGATACCCAAACAGTAATTCTCAGTGTCTGTGAGCTAAAAAGCATGCAGCATACTTGTGTAAAGATCTAGAGTTGTTGGTGAGTGACAGTCTAACATAACGTTAGACAAACACGTCATGAAGGTTAGAAGGAAAAACGTATGCTGAGAGACAAACTTGTGAACTGGCGCACGTGTGTGTTATTGTTTTAGTTTGTTGTGAAGTTTAAAAAATGTCCAAGAAATCTTGGCTCCACAGGGCTTCAGACTGTGATCATTCATTCGCATTTTGCGACCATTTTTGGACACAGTGCGACTAAATTTTATAACTAGGTGCACCAGTGACTTGCAAATATGGCCCTTATTTATGCCCAGATATGACCCCCATATAGTGGCTGACCACATCATCATGTATCACGTGAAGCACCTGGAGAGAGCGAGAATTGGTGTGTATGTGTAATCATGTGTGTGTGAGCAAGATACTGTAGAGGCACTTACATCAATAACGTGCGGATTGGTTGACCACAAGCACCGATGCTATGGAAGTTATACAGAAGTTACGTGGAAGTGCAGGAAAAGAGACAGAAGTAGCAAAGCAAAAATTGAGCAGATGGATTTATTTTTGTACCTCAAGTCTGAATACCTTTTTTGCTTGTGTCTCCATACATATATTACCGGTGCTGGCGGTGAAATGTGCCAATGTGGAAAATGAAAGATCGATCTGGCCAGATTTATTTATGAATTATGTCCCATTATGATCGTGATTGATCCCTCCAGTAATTAACCAATATCTAACAAAATAGGGCTTGTTCAAATAAAAGATTTGTGCTGTAATGTTTACTGTATTTTTGTTGTTGAACTTGATTTAAAAGCATATTGGTATAAAAAAGTATTGTTCAAGAACTAGTATCAAAATCAAGGTATTGTTCTGGTACTGGTATCAAAAAAATTTCAACGATGCCCCACCCTAGGTGTGTGACCCCGCAGGTTAGGAGTTCGGAGTCTGCCCAAGTCTAGAATGGTCATTGGTTCAAATACTATAGCCAGTGATATCGCTGTTGGGATGTTTTGATATTTCAGTAATGTCAATATATAGAAATTACAATGATAATCTGATGGTGAATTATTGGAAAGAACAGACAGAGAAAAGGTTCTGTTTTCCAGCCTAGCCAAGTATCTATTTACTTCATGGATGAGCAATAAATTTTGATCATTGTGGTTGCCTTCCCATTAGTAATATTTACTGAGAAAATGAGTCATTCAAAACATCCATATAGGAAGTACTAAGTTACTCAACAAATAGTACATGACATAAATGATAAAGGCAGTTTTAGATTTTACAGGGTTGAAAAAATAATTTTTATCCACCTACTCTCAAACTAAATCCCAACTTTAATTATTTTTCTATTATATATGTGACACATGATTTAATTCTTATTAATTTCCTTAGCCCAAGGGGTCTTGTAAACAGCATTGTTTTCCTGTTAGTTTAGAAAAGTTATGTTGTGATTTTATACATTATCACCTTACAGTAGTTTTCAGTCATTGCTCTTGGACATGTAATGAAAGTGTCTCAGTGGATTTACCTGGAAAGAAAATTTCTTAGATAGATTTCACCAATCCTATATAAGGAATTAACTGCTTATTCTTTTTTGCCCACTTCCCCCCAAAAACAATAAAAAAACTATTCTTTTACCAGAAGCCCACTGCACTTAACCTGAAAAAGAAGGCACAGCTGTACCAGAAGTACAAGTGATTCATCAAGCAGGAAACAGGGCTTATGCCCTTGATGATTTTGGCAACAAGCAAAATGTGGAACATGGACTATTTCATTTACATTGTGAACCTAATTGAAATCTGCAGAAATCCTTTTATACTGAAAATGAAAGCATGGTCATAGCCTACTACACTTAAACTTGTTTGTTCTCGTGAGCATGAGAATCCTTAAAAAATACATGTTACAGTGAAATACATTGTTTGAAGTTTTTGCAAAGCAGCTGGCAGTACCTTTCCTTATTAGGTATATAAAAATTATTAAAATCCTAAGCTGCACTGCAAATACTTGCATTTCTGTGAGAGTGGGACAGAGAGAGACCCTTGTCTTGATATATTTCAACTGATCTGCACTTGCATGCATTGCATGTTTTTTTGGTGGATCGTGAAATGTTCAGTTTTGAGTTCTGATTCATTGCGTATTTTTATACACATTCATACACAAACACTACCTACACTAGGTCAGGGGTCCCCAACGGAACTAAGAGACCAGGACACTCGCCTAATTGGCAATCATTCTGAGCTTAATGAGATAGATGTGTGGGTTTTTAGTTGCTGGGACTAGCAATTGGTTTGGAATAATGCAATGCAGCCTACGCTGTAGTGCAGGGGTGCCCAATACATCGATCGCGATCTACTGGTCTTTCTCAAAGGTAGAGTGGGTAGATCGCATGGCATAAAAAAAATAGAGGATGGATGACGCATTCAACTGCACCAGCTGCTGCAAATCTCTAGCAAGCTACAGAGTCTCCTAGTTAGGCTCCAATTTATTTCTACTAAACTTAAAGGGTATAAAAATGAATGGGGGAGCTGGACCAAGTAAGAAGCCAAAAACCTACCACTATTTTTTTTCCACCATGCCATATTCAAAGTGCATTTGCCTCATCTGTCAGTCTACCGTTGCTATTTCGAAGAAGGGAAATGTGGAGCGGCATTTTCGGACTGTTCATAAAAACTAAGACATTAACTTCCCTCCGAAAAGTGAGCTGAGAAAGAGAAAGGTGAAGGAACTAAAATCCCAGTTTAATTCAAAAATTATTTATTTATCCAAAAGGGAAATTAATAATAATAATAAAGAATACTCAGTATATTTATAAATAAATATGTTTTGCATTTTTATAGTAGGTAGATCATTTTCACTTGGTTGTTTATAAGTAGCTCACAAGCTGAAAAAGTGTGGGCACCCCTGCTGTAGTGTATAAACTTGTTTGGATTATGTAATTGATTGCATTATTATTTTATTAATACATTCTAAACTTTCTATCCATGCTACTAATAATACTAACATTTACACCATATCTATTGGTTAGGCATATTTGCTTGTCAACAAAATTGTTCTAAGGGAAAAAAGCATATATTTTAACTCCGGAGTAAAAATCAGCCTTTAGACATTTATCGTGAAAATTATCAATATTGACTGATATGAAAATCTTTTGGCCATATCACCCAGCTGTACTGCTCCCTTAGAACGTACTGGAGTTGGTGCAGATCTTGCTGGTGCTCCTTGTTTCAGCGCCTAGTGTGTATTTCTGGCCCAAAAATACATCTGGAATTCAAATATAATTTGCCTTGGCGTGTCCACCAGGGCTGACCTGCCCTATAGGCAACATAATCTCAGGGCACCATTTGATTAACGGATCAGAAAGAATGAGTGAAAAACCTCAGGTTGTATTCTGTGACTTTACATCTATTTATTTACGATTGTTTTAATATTTCACTCCTTTTTTGTGAAACGGATGCTAGCTAGCTAGTTACCAACCAGATACCCTGTGCTACTGAAGTGTTATTAATACACATTTATTGACTAAATTTGTTTTCTGTTGCTCTGGGTGAGGATGGTCCTCCACAGAATCGAACCTATGCCTCGTTTCCACCAGTGTGGTACAGGACCTGGTGCCGGGCTTAAATGGATCTGTGAATTTATCCGTAAAATAATGGCCCTGGGCCAGAAAATGTAGCTCCAGTATGGCAGAATTTTGAACTGTAACATCAGGGGAAATGGGACAGATTATCTCGTGCATACCTTACCATAAAAAAAATTCAATTCATAACTGATATAGTTTTGTCTAATATCTCCCGGGTCAGCAGTGATACAACTTGCCAGCTTATTAGCAGAATAACATTAAGCTTTTTTATTGTGTGAAAAACAAAGGATCGATCTGCTGCCCAGACTTAATAAATTACAAACAAGTCTCTCATCAAATAAATTAACTATTGTGATGCTCGAGTGGCAAAGACATCATGAGGAGGACAGCAAAGTTCAATTTTTTATCAGACTCTTTTATTGTGCAATTCATAAAAGGACAGTGGTAAAACGACAAATGAGAATAAACAGACTGGGGAGAATTACAGCCTTTAAGGAGGCAAAAGTGGATACAGGCAACAGAGACAGAGTACAATGAGCCATACTCTGAAATCTATGAGACTTGGAGGCTAACTTTTCTTTTTTTGGCAGCTTATAAAAACTTAAAATCCAGAACAGGTGAAAATACATCTCGGGCTGCCCCGAGTAGTTGCGGTAGTTGATGACAATGACGCAGAAAATTTGTCTGCATGAATATTGTAGCGCCGGGCAGACCGAGGCATTGCGAAAGCAGTGAATGATGGGAAGACCTGCTTACTGGGAAGAACCGAACCAAACGTAACAGGGAAACACAGGGAGGTCATAGGCCAATCTGTAAGGTACACACACAGTGGGAGATTTATACAAAGCTAAGGACATGCGAGGATCGGACAGGTGTCACATAAGACATGGACAAGCATACACACCACAATCAGAACGTACGAGTATTACCAACGACAATGCAACAAGGAGCTATTTACAATTACCCAGAGGCATGCTTGGACATGCAGACCCCACCAGTGCTACACCATTTTAAATTGAGGCATTATTTTCCTTTAATTTCACTTTGTAATTATGTAAGTACTTCAAATTATCACAAAAAAAAGGTGGTTTGTATACTGTGCAAAGTTTCGATGGCATACCACCATGACACTAGTGCTATGCATGAGCACCTGAAGAGAAAACGCACAGGCGCTTTTCTAGATGATGGACAGCTGGAGTACGCAAAACCACATGTTATCTGTTCATGTTTATTAAATTACCATAAGTATGGAGAGCTTTTTAATACCTTTGGTTACTGTAGCTGCTAAATACACTCAGTATTAAAGCCTGCCTGCTACCTTTAAATCACCATTAAATAAGTGTTTAATAAAATATTTAAGCTACGATCTGGGCTTATTTTACATTGATTGACGGTGCCAGTGTGTGTCTACGTGTGTGCTGGACTTGTTGGGACCAGTGTTATCGTAAACTAAACTTGACTTCAGTGCTTATCTCTTTCATGATTTACCAAAACAGTCACATGTGGCATGCTTCACTAACCCAGTTTAATAAGTATAAGGATTCACAGAATTTATACAGATTGCTATACCTTTTGGGCATCACAATACGCCTCTCATTAATATTTTAGGCATACTATTAATCTGCTTATTGAATCTTAGGCGTGAGTAAGGTACAGATAGTGAAGAAAATAGTCTGTGTTCATTATCTAAAGCCCTGCAATAACAAAGAGTTTGTTCTTGTCAAAATAAAAATAGTCGATAGATTAATTGAGAGAAAATAGTTGTTAGTGACAGTCCTAAATAAATCCAATAAAACAGAATTCATAGAACCATTACTTTATCTCACTTCCACCTTACATAACATTTCTGTTCTATTCTTTTTTGAAACCAGTGGAAATGAGGGCAGTTTCTCAAAAGTCACCAAGTGAGAGCCAGTCCAGTACCAGCACTATGTTGGAAAAAACGAGGTACTTGAGCACCTCAACCACTAAAGACTTCATGCAGCTCAGCTTGGAGGGGCCTTATTAAAACAGTTTAATCCCAGTCCTGCTGTGGACAGCTGACTGAACTCAAAGTGGTGCAGATTACCTGCTTGTAAAAGCTGCTGGACCAGTGATATCCTTTGTGTCTAATGGGACTACTCAGACTGTGTTTGACATTTTGAACTAATAAATAGTTTATTATAGAGATGTCCATATATTTATACAATCTAAAGCAGTTCAAAGTATAAATAATTACATAATTATTAGATTGAAGTGGAAATAATTGAAAACCTAGCATATGTATTCAAATAATTTGGCATGTCTCATCGTATGCCTTAATTAGTGAAAACACTGCATTTTCATTGCCCCCCTAAATTTCTTTATGTGCTCCAGCGTAGGAGCACATATGCTCCTTGGGAAAAAGAAATCATTGAGCCCTGTGAGCATAAACTTTTCATGGAAGTGTGACTGACTTTTTGCATGAGCCGCAAACTTCTCAACACGCTTTTTCCAATTTCTAACGCCTACACTCTCAAAGGCAGAGTCTGACTTGCTAGCAAATAGTGAGTATTTGAACAGACTTAGGCACAGTGGAAATACAGTATAAAACCCCTTTTAAAGTGGCACTGTATTGCAGCCAGGGAAAATTTTCAAACCACTTTTGCTGAAAGGATAACATAGCTCCAGTCTGCACAACCATGAACTGGGGATGAGGATGTGCATGCTTTGTGCAGGTGATGATATCTGAATCATCAAATCCTTTTCTCTCCCTGATGTCTGTGCTCAGCTGGTCCTTGACATGTGGCTCAGTCCTCTGCTACAGGCATGGCATTATAACTTGTCACACACAAAATAACTATCTATTAAACAGCTACAAATACAGTACATGTCAGTAACTGTAAAACATATATGACTAATGTATTTTTAAAAGTTACCTCACTTTCTTGACTGGATATGTGTAGTCTTGTCCCCACACACCTACTGTTTCCTTACCAGAGCATTTATGTTCTCACCTGCTCACCTGAAACTCCCCTGCCAGTGTGACCGCTGCTCATCCTCTCTCTCTCTCTCTCTCTCTCTCTCTCTCAAATGAAACCACATGGACCAGAAAAAATGTCACTCACTACTATAGGCAACTCTTGCAAGTCTATTAACGTGCTCAACAATGTTTGCTTGCCACTGCATTTTCATTCTTTGACCTGATCACCTATCCCTCCTATCCCTCTCTGGTCACCTGTGCATCCTGTCCCTCCTATCCCTCTCTGGTCACCTGCACTGTATATCCTGTGCCTCCTCTCCCTCTATGGTCACCTGTATATCCTGTGCCTCCATTCCCTCTATGGTCACATGTGCATCGTGTGCCTCCTCTCCCTCTCTGGTCACCTGTGTATCCTGTGTCTCCTCTCTCGCTAGTCACCTGTGCATCATGTGCCTTTTTTTTTTCTGGTCACCTGTATATCCTATGCCTCCTCTCCCTCTCTGGTCACCTGTACATCCTGTGCCTCGTCTCCCTCTATGGTCACCTGTGTATCCTGTGTCTCCTCTCTCTATGGTCACATGTGCATCGTGTCCCTCCTCTCCCTCTCTGGTCACATGTGCATCCTGTGCCTCCTCTCCCTCTCTGGTCACCTGTGCATCCTGTGCCTCCTATCCCTCTCTGGTCACCTGTACATCCTGTGCCTTGTCTCCCTCTCTGGTCGTGTGTGCATCCTGTGCCTCCTCTCCTTCTCTGGCCTGCTCTGCTGCTACATTACTTTCTTGGATCTAATATAAAAGCAAAAATGTCAAAAGGACATTAACTATAAGTGGACTACATTCAGCTTCGCCATGGTGAGCATCAAGAGGTATCATCATACCTCGAACTATCACAGTCTGTCATATATTTATCAAGTACCTTTGATATTTAGCTGTTAAAAGCAAAACACTTGAAAGGTGAATCCATTGTTATAAGCATTAAGTAGATTTCATTTGAGCACAGAAATAAGTATTATATAATGAACCAAACCATAGCTTGAGTAATTTTCATTGGACAAGGTTTTTCATTTGAAGTTTTCTCTCTCTGTGCTAGTGTTTTATGCATGTTTAGTTGCTGCAAAGTGTTGATTCAGGTGGCAATTTTGTCATATTCATTCATATGTTTAGGTTTTAGATGTTGAATTAGATTACTAGAGTTGTATGAACCTGATTTGTACTTGCTCTTGACAGTTTAGTAGAGCACAGTTTACAATCCACTATGCTTTCAATTTTTGTTAACTTTGAAGTACTTCCACATCGCAGATAGCCAGTAGGTAAGTGTTAGTTATATGTACTGATCCCGTGTGTGTTCATCATTAATCAGTTATGAGGGTTCATGTATTCCGTGCAGGAACAATATTCGTTAACTAATCAGTTAGTAATTAACTAGTAATTCCTGCATGAAATAATGACCCACCATTATTGATTAATGATGAACTAACACTTAGTTACTGGTTATATTAAGTAAGCGTGTACTACTAAATTATGTGTCCCCTCAAGTAAAGTGTTACCATTATGGCTTTTGAAAATTTCTGAAATGACACACTTCGTGAGGGGCACAAAAAGCTCTTCCCATAACCCTACTGCTGTGGAATATGAAAAAAATGTTCCAATTTTAGCAATATTTCAGCTGTTTTCTGCTGAATTAATCCTGGCAGGGTTTCAACAGCACTGTCATTGCCTGCCACAGGCTCTGTTCCAGTGTCATGTGTTCAGCTGAACTGTTAGGTCTCACAGCATTAGCGCTGTTTGATACTTGACATGACTCCACAAACCCAATGACTCCTTCGACTCCTACTTTAAAGTCTTTGTGTGTATGTGGATCATGTTTTTTGTTTTCATGTGCACTGCATGAAAAAACAGATTTTCAGCTCCGTGAATGGCCACGAACATTACTAAATCCCGGCACTTAACAACTGTTTACAGCCTATGAAGTCTGCATTCACCAGTGCCTTAAATCACTGAGAATGAATCACTGGTGGGGGGGAGGGTGTGGCGTGAATGACCCTAATTAGCATATGAGTAGCAGTAAAATGTACAGTTCACCTTGCTAGAGCTTACCTTACTATTTCTTTGGATGAAAACACCACTTTCAAAATGAGAAAGCACTTGTGACTTGCTAATAGATCTGTCACTGTTGGTTACTTTCAGCCTTAAGTAATAAGAGGCAGCATGTGGCTCTGTGGGCTAAGTCTGTGTGTCTATAATCGGAAGGTCACTAGTTCAAACCCAGCCTCAGCATGTTTGTGGGCCCTTGAGAAGGGGCTCCAGCTCCCTGGGTTTTCGTTAAATGATAATTGGATTCTTTAGGTACCTTGAGAGTGCTTGAGACAATACTCTTAAAATGTTGTACAAACCCTGATTAAAATAAATTGTAGTTTTATGTATCTTTTAATAACATTATTGGCCTTTGCTAATGGCATGGCATACTTGTAACCTTCGCTTTGCCTTTTCAATGGCATACATGACAAATCTATTCAAGCCACAACTTATGATTACAGTATATAAATATACTGAACCAAGTCAATTTATACCAGAGATGTTCTTAAAATGGAATTAGTATCTTTTAGAAACAGTTGTAACCCTCTGGACCAGTGGTATCCTGATTTGCATTTGTATAGCTCACAGCATTTTCGTTTTACATGAGAAAGATTTCCCTAGACCTAGGGGCTGGCTGGTCAACTGTCAACCTTCTCGGGCTTGTAAAACTGCCAGGAACTGAAACCCCATGTCAATTCCTGGTAGTTTTCCGTGCTGCCTAGAAATTCCTGCGAATAGTCATTAACCTGCACTTCCACAACAGCTCACAGTGTTGCTTGCTGACAAAAATCCCCCTTTTCATTGCAGTGGTGTATTAAATATGTGTGTACACTTTTGTTTTGAAAATGCAGCCAAGAAACACAACCTACTCTCTCATGGTTTTACCAGTTTAAAGGATGTGATGGCATACTCAGAAGATTTGGCTGGTTATCTCATTAGGTACCAGGTTTGTTTAGAATTTAGGAATTGTGCCCCATTCCATTAACAAATTGGAATTTGAATTGAATTGGCTACACCCTGTAAGATGTTCAATTTGAATGACGGGAAGAAAATTTTTATTATTTAATTTGGCTGGTTATCTCATTAGGTACCAGGTTTGTTTAGAATTTAGGAATTGTGCCCCATTCCATTAACAAATTGAAATAAGTTCAAAGAAAGTCAATGCAATCACACATCACAGGAATGTCATTTGCTCTTGCAAAGCATAAATAATTATATTTAAGCAATAACTTACGAGGAGGTGTGCAGTCGTACAGTATATCACCGCAGGCTGAGTGCCGAAAATAATCACAGCCGTGATAGATTGCAGTACAACCGCACAACATTGAATATGTTTGAAATGTTTTATACAACAGTTCATCAATAAGCATATATAAGATAACGGCAATAAGATACAGGATACCTTGTTTGTTTGTTTAACCATTTACGGGCCTACGCAAAAAAATAGTTCCCATAACATCAGAGAAAGTGGGACGGGATCGCATCCAAACTTTCCACATACTCAGAAAACTGTGGGGTTAATTCAGGATTTCAGTTCATAACTGTTATAGTTTAGTCTAATTGCCAGTGCCTGCAGTGAAACAATTATCCAGTTTATTAGCGGAATAACTTTCGCATTGTAAATTTAAATCTTGCCGTAGATCTAATAAATAAAATATTGTGGCGAATAGATCATGAAGCAGACAGCAGAGTTCAGTTTTCAGCAGACTCTTGTATTGTGCGATCCTTAAAAGGATCACAGTAAAGCAGCAAGCAAAAATAGTCACTTGCACAGACAGGGGAGCCTTTACAGAGACAAAGGTGGATACAGGCAAGAGACATAGCGCAAGGAGTCTGAAGATTTATTTATTTATTTATTTATTTATTTATTTATTTATGGCAGCTTATGCATCACATGTTATATAACTTAATTTTTGTGATTGCGAGGTGAGGGTGGGATTCAGTATATGCTGTTTATGTTAACATGCTTTGTAATTCAAATTGAAATAAGTTAAACTGTTACAGCTGTACCTACCTTATGTAAATGAATGTCAATTAATTCCATTTTAATTTAGCTTCCTTATATTTTAATTCGAATTGGGATTTCACATCCTGTTTTCAACCAATTTTATGAATTTAATTTGAATTTCAAGGTCATTCTCTAATGAATTTTGAACTGCAGTGTTTCCCAGCTGGTTGAAAGGGCCGGCATTATGTGCCGGCACAAAAATGGTCTACTACATGTGACAAACATCAAATATATGTAACTTTTAACACTATATTTTAATTTATTAAACATTTCTATTAATTTCATATAATATTTCGCAGATCAAACCCCCAGCACTTTCCTTCATCTACCCACATAGGAAAAACTAAAAAAATAAAAACGTGAAGGATTAAAATTTTTCCATAATCTAACGGAGAGATAGTTAGTATAATGCTACAGTGCACATTCTGTCATTTGCAGTTCTATGAATCACACGTGTCATTGTTTCATATAAATTAATTTTATTCGATGTATTTTTGGAGAGTTTGAGTATTTGTATGTGTTTTAGTTTGTGTTCATATTAATCATCTCTGCGTGTATGTACTGTATATGAAACTTTTGTCTTATTTTTCTTATTTGCTGCCATCTTGGCCAGGACTTCCTGGAAGAAGAGATATTGTATCTCAATGGAACCTTCCTGGTAAAATAAAGGATAAATAAAAACCAAAAATAATCAACTGGCAATAGCAAGCAATACCTCCCCTCTCCCTTCAGTACCGTCATCCCAAAGTGCAATGCACAACATGCAACACATTCTCTATTTGGCAACATAGGAGCATGGATGACATGGAGGAGTTAATCTCTAAACAGAATTCAACATTGGTAATGGAACTTGTTTGATTTTTTGAAAACCGACACGGTGCAAACAATAGTTATTTGCAAAACTTGCAAAATTAAGATCCACAGGTTGGATGGTAACACAATGCACTTTTTAACCACCACAAAAGAAAACATCCAAAAGAGTACGTTGTTATTTTTTCTTTTAGATTTTGTTGTCTCATAGGGCTATTTTTAAAAAAATAACGGAATTAGCTTGGTAGTACTGTTTAGTAACTTGGAAAATAGTCTTAAAAACCAACATGAAAAAGAATCATGATAAGATCATGGATCATGATCCTGCCTTGAAAAAATCGATATGATATTTTTTCCATTCCACCCACCCCTACGTATTTCTACAATATCCGATCGATCTGTATCTTCACCCTAAATTCCAGAGAACGCCTCTCTGTTTCTTTGCAGAAGGCACGTGCGATTGTCGGTACCATTCTTGCTACAGCAGAACAAACAGGATGAAAATGGATAGAGCAGGGGGAGATTTGTCAGAATTGGTCCTTCTCCTGCCCCCTTCTGTGTGTCAGTTTCCTGTTTGGCTGGTGGTGCAGCTGCCCATTCCCTTTGCTAGCCCCTTATGTTTCTCCTGCTCTCTGGACTGTCACATGGCTTAATGGGCTGAGTGGGCAGTTATGTCATCCAGACTTCCCCTTCTGTTATATTGCCTCAACCAGTTATAATTTAACATTTATGTTAGTATTTTCGTGGTTAATCCATCACATAATAATAATAATAATAATAATAATAATAATAATAATAATTTCACATATCTTGGGTCTTTAGCGATATGTACACACACATCTGAACACTAAAAATAGTTTCTAAACAAATTAAATTTATTTTTTTATATACCTTTTTAACATCTATTTAAACTCCTTGGGTTTAACCTCACCTTGTGACTTCCACTCTCATTGGCTGTAGCTCTGATACTTTTCATACCCACAGGATTTGGAGTTGCTGACAAGTCCAGATATTTAACATGCTAGATATCTGCAAGCCATCTGCGATGCATCAGTGACTACATCGAGTCGCGCTTTTGAACACTTCACACATTGCCGTTTTACCAGTGCTGAACGCACACTGATTCACTTCAGATCTCAGCAAGCGGAAAATCATGTAGTGTGAACTTAGCTTTAGACTTCATTTTCAGCTATGGGGTTGATGATTTTCATTGGTGTTACAAGAAGAAATGTAACACTAATGACAAACTTCTGTAAAAGATGGATTTTCTAAAAATGAATAGCATCTTGACCTATCCATCATTAATCACACTAAAATAAATACATTATGCCATTAAATAATTTTTGTTAGAAATACATTTTACAAAGACATAAAATCATCTGACACCAATGACACCAATTTATAGCAAAATTTGTAATTTATAATATTTAACGAAACCATTCACACTGTTTCAACAGCCTCTTCTAGTAAACTTTGACCTAGGATGTCAGTATCATCAATGGCGTGAAACTAAAAGATATTATTTTGGAAAAAATTATGAACTTTTTTGTTATAAGTCTGAGATTACAAGTGAAAGATTTTTTAAAATAATTGTAAATGTCACTGAAGCAGTATATATAATGCAGGGGACACGCTGTTTATGAACCACTTGGAAAATTCATGGTGAATTCTAAAAAAAAATGTGCAAACCAATATGAAGTCAAACTCTTATATATAATTGGGTAAAAGTTGGCTTATAAAATTGTCAGCAACATTGTCTGCCTTCTTGAAAAATTGAAACTTTTCTATAACTGAAAAGTCAAGGCACATGTTTGTCATCATGTCTGGAAAATTACTTTATTTTAGTGTAGAGAAAAAATGGCCATGTAACTGAGTTAATGGAATGTGTCAGCTGAATTAGTGTGTGTATAGAGTTTGTATGTTTTTCCCTGTTTTGTGCAGGTTTCCTCCTGTAGTCCAAAGCAAAGGTTAACTGGCATCTAAACTGTCCATAACGTATAATTGCAAGTGTGCCTTTTGCTGTGCTGTGCAGGGTATATGTCAGCCCTGTGCCCTGTGCTACCTGTGACACAGAAATCATCTCTTCCTGTGTGTACATGTGTTTGTGCAGTGGCCCATAGTAATGTTATTTGGATGTTTGAGGACCATATGTCTTATGTTTTGTCCTTGAAGGTCAGGAGTGTTTTAAACTCTACCACACAATAAAATCAAAACTTATTTTTAAGGATGTTGACATTAGGAGCTAGTTGTTTTTTGAGAAAGAAAACACCTAAGAACTCTGTTTTACACCTCATGCACATGATCTCTCATACACTGTGACTTGTTTACTTTGCTGACTTTTTTATTTATAGCTGTTTTGCATAAGTAAATGCAAGTGCTTTTAATTGCAGTACCTCTGCTAGTGAAATAGCAGATTTGTTTGTTGATTTATGCATAGCTTTGAGGCTGAAGGGATCATATTTTGACTTTACATTATGTTTAAAGCTTCTCTGAAAATAAGGAATTAAGCACTCAATTTCTGAACTGCTATGCCAGCGACTTCCCATAAATTTTGATCTGCACCCTTGCTTGAAAGTATTACAACAGCTGGTTATTAAATATTTGCAAACTATGTATGAAGCATTACACTTTGGACTTCAATCTTTTGCAACACTTTATAATGTAGGTGTGAAAAGATGTCTGTCTTGTTCATGTCTGTATTGTAGCACTGAGTTTTCATGTGAAAGTCTCTTCCACAACAGCCTGTTATTTAAAGAGTAAAAGGTATTTAGAAAAATTGAAGCTTGCACGTTTTTGGACATAAAGAAAGCAATGCAGAACTGTTGTGGAATTTCTGAGTTTAAAACCCTCAGCCCTATTAATCATCTAATAATTGACTCTCGTCAGGTTCCTCCTGCTTGTTTTCACAGCTCTACAAACAGTCTAATGTTTTTATGTACGATGTTATGGTGATGATGATGATAACCTGCCAGTCATACCATGTGCTGGGAGCGTGTTTTGGAAACAATGTTGCATCGTTTGGCCCACTATAGCATCTGGTTCTGATATGGATCCATGGCTTGCCACATTTGTGTCCCTTGACAAGCGAGAGCGCTGTGCTGAAAGAAATTGACTCCACACAGCCCTGCACACTGACGGGAGCCCCCAGAGGATCACTCTGAAGTTACCTTAGCATAGTGGGACTGATTCGCTGGAACTATACCTCAGCCAAGTACAGATGGCAGCGTGCACTATGGGTGGAGCACCTTGGAAATCACCGTGCATCTGTCACATGCAGTAAAGGGAAGCACTTTGCAGGCTCTCTTCAATATCATCCCAGCGGAGCAGAAGGTTTTATTAGCTCTCACCCCAGTGTTAGCATATTCCTCTCATTGCCTCACAGAACCTTGCAATACTCCTGGCTGGAAGCAGAGAGAGTGGTGAGCATGCTAATGGTATGATAGACAATGGCTAATGTCAATAGTGTCAGAAAATGGACTGAAGAAAATGGAGAATCCAGCTGCTAAGCCCACATGATGTGGCCTGTACTGCGAATGCAGAAGTGCCATCAGAACAAGTCCTGCTACTGCTCTTCTCCTTGACCATTGTTTACCTGGGTGGATTGCCTGAGGGCACACCTGTGGACTGTACCTGGACTGTAACATCAAGGGTAAACATTGCCAGACCCTAGTGGACACCAATCCATTATCTGGCTCATCTAAAAGACTAAAAGTACATGTTCCCTAGTCCTGATTAGAATTGGAATACTCGTTTTCACAGTTTGGTTTGTATTTTGGTTCACGGGTCATGGTTCAGTGAATTTCGGTTTGGTTGTTTTCCAGAGCAACCAAGATGAACTGTATATACAGACAGAAAACACAAACATTCCTCACATAGCAATTATTTATTGCTGAGAATGACAAAAAATGATGTCAGGGCTCCAGACTAACTTTCCCTGTGAGCTTTCTGGGCTGGTTGTACCAGCACATGATTTGGTTCCAGTATGGTGTTATGGTTGAAAACTGTATTATTTCTTTTTCACTACCACAGTCTGTCTCTCCCTCTCTGTACCTGCACTCTTATCACCTGTGTCTGTCTTGGGACTAAGGTTGGGCTGATGGTTAGTGCCATCCCCTACAGCTGATAGAAGTCACGATGCCGAACCAGCATATCCCATTCTCCCAGTCTTAAACAAAGAAATCCTAATCATTGTATTATTTTCCCTTTTTTCGCCATTTCTCACTCTGCACAGTTAACTGAGAATATTTTATGTTAAAAGTGTCATAAATTAATTATTAATATTGTAATGACTAGATGAAACTTATTGTCACATCCTGGCTATTATCTTAGTTTTCTGCATTGCATTTGAGCAGCCCTAGTTTAAGCTAACTACCTAGCCGGACTTCAGTGACTTCAAGTAATCAATTAATTTTTTTCTGATTAGTTAATAATAGCCATAAGAGACAAACAAAATTTTCAAAGTTCCCAATCATACCTTTATTTAGAAAAAGCAGAACAGCACACTCTATCGGCTGTGGTACATTTTTAGCAACCAAGTCTGTCGACATCATTACTATAGCACTATGACTAGTAAGTATTGCCGTGTCTGAAATAACATGCTTCAGTACTTAAACTTGCTATTTGAGTGCCTAAGTACAAGTATGTTTACTGAAGTATGCAAATTTGAGACTCATAGTGGGTCATAAGCAAAGACTTAATATAAGCAAAGACTGAGTGAGTTGAAGAGGATGGGTTGTAAAGGGGTTCATATGTGCAAAAAATAAAAATAGTAAAAAACTTATAGTAATTAAGTACTTAAATTTATGAATATTAATTTAAAAAGTGTAATATTTAGTTAAAATGAAAGACTATATAAGGGTAGACTGACAACATGGTTAGCTGGGAAGGAGAGGACATGACTCATAAGACTGATTTATTAAGAAGAGTGTAGAGAGAAGTGTGATTTTATGTTTAAGCATCATGCCAAAACTCTGATAGTGGCCTTGTTAAGCAATTCATAAATGTTACCCTAGGGTAGACTCTGACCTTTTCAATGGTAATCATGGTGGCAGTGATAGCTGGGACAAATCAGCCTACTGTCACCTGCTTCTGTCATTCCATCAAAGTTTAAACAACATATTGGAGTTCTCAGGGCAAGAAACAAAAATGAAAAGGGTGCTAACATGGAAAAGTGTTAGAGGTTCACCTGTGAAAGTGGCCTCGTCCACTTTTCTTCTGGAGCTAGGTGGTGGACAATGAGGAACACAGAAATACTCCTTAATGTTTACGTTATGGGGCTGCAAGCCACCTTCTCCTTACGAAGCATAGTGGCTTCACCCCGTTACACACTGTGGCTTGAATCCCATCCTCATCTGTTTGTATGTATTATGTGTGTTGGCAAAGATTTCCTCTGGGCACTCTGATTAGTCATATCCTGTGTACACAATTATTAGCTAAGTACCGTTCTTGAAGATTAGACAATTACAGTCTAAGTGGATGCTTAAATGCTCTTCATTTATCATAAAGAGAAACAAAACCACATTAATTACTAATCTAAATCTATTTATAAAACAACAATATAATATTTTATATAATAAATGATAGGCCATTCTGTACAGTCAGTTTAATGCCCATTATAGCCTTTTTGCTTTTTAATGTCCGTCATGAATCTTATTAATTGACCTTGCTAAGTTTTTTTTGGTTTTTTTTTTTAATCAAATCCTATATTAGCTGAGGCAGCAAGGACAGCCTTCTAGATGCTTTCAGAAGTGTACCGTTTGCCGCCGTGGTAAATTTAACACTATAGCAAGAGCCATCAGTTATCAATGAGGTTTAAGTTAGGCGATCACCATTCAAGCCCATTAGCCAGCCAATCTATGGAATACTGTAGTGAGTGGGAAAGGCCATTGTCCTGCATGAGTATAATAGCTATTTGGCAAATTGCTTTCTTCTTGAACCACTCTATAAGGAAGGCATCCTCTCAAATTGAGAGTCATAGTGTTATACGATGTGAACGTTGGAAAGTTCCAAGTGGTGGGTGCTTGATTAAAAACTGCTGATTATGTTCTTTTTATAATCCAGCCTCGGGCCCATCCATATGTTCCATCAAGAGTCAATCATATCTGTCCAGAAAACTTTGTAAAATTGATTTTGGGATATCTGTTCCTGATTTTTGAGTGTTTTTGTGAGCTTGTGTCTCTTATCGAGTAGAGGTCATATTTGAGCCTTCATGACTTTAGGTATGCTGTTTCCCACACTGCATCTAGTACTTCTGGAGATTCTATTCAAGACTGCATTGGTGGCACTTGATACTAAAAGGTTCCTGGATGGAGCTGAGCATTGAAACCTGGTGTCGATATGGCACCGGTTCCTACATGATCAAATGAATTGTACATGTGTTTTGCGGTAACAGTCTTGATTTCAGATCTGTTTTGCCATTGGGAAGTATCCATGGCTTGCTCTTTGACTCCAAATAGGATGTACTCAAACCAGACACTGAGCATTCTATATTCCCGATCTTTCCATTATTAATTTGAGATTAAGCTCTACTGAAAACTTTGGTATGAACAGAAGATACAAATAAAATACATACAACATTGCCCCTTTCTCAACTGTGGACAATTCATTGATAAAAATGCGTTATCCAAGTGTGTATATGACTTCCTTTTAGAGATTAATGTAGTTTTTTTCTCTAAGAATGGCACTGTAGTGATTAAACCTCAAAGCAAGGATGTAAATGAATGATTTTATAGTTCAATAATTCAGTTTGTGACTTATTAAATGGTTACTGTATGCAAATACCATTTTTTTTTATTTAACTGTGTGTCACAAAGTAGCTTTTTATGTGGCAGCCGGTTGTTGCATGTGGCACACATTCCGTGGATGCACTTGGGAAGCCAATATTTGTCTCCTTGACCCAGAGTTGTACCACATGCAAATTGGCTCGTTTCTGTGGATCGGCGGTGTTCTCTGGGTTGATTCTCTCGCATGTGACTTTCAGGTAGTGCAGTATGGTATATTTTTATTGCATCTAGCAGTTAGGTTTCCCAGTGTGATTTGCTCTTTACAGAAAATATATTGGGCAATGCCTAGTAGCTGCTCTGTATATATCATATTAAATGAGACCATAAACCTTATAAACTGTTCCTCCTAATGTGTGTTCCTCTAAATAAATTTCCCAGTATGAGAATGTGTGCGCCCAGTGATGGACTGGCAATCCCATTCAGGGTGTTCCCCTACCTTGTGCTCTGGGCTGTACATCTATCATTTTTGCATCTTACACTCATCTTCTGAGAATCACCTGGCAACATGGTACATACAGCAGAGAATCTGTGCTCCATTCCTGACATTAGAGACCTAGAAATATATGGTTGAGGTGTCAGATTTTCACATTAGCGATCAATCTCAGGCTGACATGTTTGCATGTCCCGCTCTTTAAATCTCACAACTTTCCTCAAGTCTTCTGTGAATTAACTGCTTCTGAGAAATACTAATGTGGGGTAGGGTGTAGGTGGGGTAACCGAGATACCTATTTTAATAATATTATTATTCATATCTAAAATGAAATCTCACAAACAAAAATTAAAAATCAGTTAACAGTGATTTTATAGTAGTAGATGGCTTAATGTGTATCACTAGGGTCTTGCAGATGTCTTAATTGAGCTCCACAGCCAAGTATCTCAAGACATATGAAATCTCATTATTTTAAATCCCATTCTCCACTGATCATATTTCTTATCTACAACATAAATTATTTTCAAATGTATGACTCATTTATGTGCCCATTACTATAGAGCAGCAATATATTCTGAATGTCATTTTAATTATTAAATGCTCACTATAGATATTTTATGAGACTCTTACACTTTGGTGCTTGCATGTTCTTCCTGTGTGCATGTGATTTTCCTCTGGGTAGTCAGAGTTCTTTCCATGCCTCATTCTAAGCTCCAGGCTTAGCAGAGTGATGCTTTGGATAAGCAGTTGTAGTGTTTCTCCTGAAAACAAAGATACATTTTAAGGAAGTAAAGAACTCAAAATGAACTGCAAGCTTACTCATCCAGCTCCAACATCTGTTTCTCCAGGATAGTACAGTATAGTACAGTATAGGCAGGGAATGCCAATCCATTGCAGGGCAAACATTAAAGCACACTACAGGAAATTTGAACACAGCAGTTCATGTTTCTGAACTATGTGAAGAAACCCATGCAAACAGAAAATGCTTGTTCCTCAAAAAC
>JAODJW010000040.1:24471383-24497380 GCA_026777045.1 Hyperopisus bebe
TTTTTACCTATTTGCGAAATACTGCTCAGTCAGCTGGAATTCCTTGCAGGGCCAACATTGTATTTTACAGTGCTTTCTTTGCACAGCAGTATCTACATTACAATATGATATATGCATATTATTAGCCAGCTAGAGGTACAACACGGCATGTTATTCCATCTACCTTCTAACAACTTACTCTGTTCAGCGTCCCTGGAGCCTGTTCCAGGCAGCATGGAGCACAAGGCTGGCATACAGTTTGACTGGATGGGATGCCAGTTCATCATGAGACACACAGCCTTAATCTACAGGCAATTTAAATATACCAACTAGTCCAACTGCAGACTGAGGAAGTACCCAGCAGAAACCCACACAATATAAGAGGGGTGATTCAGACTCCCAGTCCCAGGTGCTATTCACTGAGCCACTGCATTGCACAGTGCAATTAAATTTAACTCAGTTGACCTTTATCCCACTAAAACCTAGTTCTCTATAGTCAGATAAGTTCACATTAGGAATTTTAGAGGAGAAAATGTGATGAAGTGTCTACTACAAATGTAGCATCTTGGCTCCGGGGCGAGGGAGGGGGTGTTGAGAGATGTCTGCTTCCCTCTCCCCCCACTTGGTTTTTATATTGGCATTCCTAAAGTGGCATTAAGATTTATTTCTTTACTTTTAATGAAATATAGCTGTTCTTTGCCTCTGTTCTTCTTCAGCTCTTGCGTGGAAGCAGTTTACTTCAGGTGTCTGTTTTCATTTAGCTGAAATGTTTGGATGTACTGCAAAGATTTGCAACACCACAAAAACATTTTGTTAATATTTAAACTGGTGGCTTATTTTGTCTTTAGAGTAGATAATATAAACATAGATCTTTTGAGTTTTTTTCTATTAATGTTGTTGTTTTTTCTATCTCCACTTAATGGCCAGAAAGACATTATGATTTTACTAACTATCGAGGGCCCTTTTAACTGAATCCCTTATTAACAAACTTATGGATTTATTAAGTCTCAGTTAACCTGAAGCTCATCTTCAGAAAAACAGAGCACACATTCAACTCACAATAAATGGTAATATACAGACACAAGTTCAACCAAATTACATGTCTTATAACCAGAGCAGGTCAAGCATATAAATCAACATGCTACCAAATGAGCCACAAAACACTCTCAACATACACATATACACTGTTGTGATTATCCTTGAGACCTTGACCAGTGGTCAGTTAGATGAATGGATGGATGGTAGATGGATGTTTTTATTACTCCTGAAGGACATTGTAGGTTTACAGTAGCACAATAAACATATATTTACATAGCAAAAAGGCATTTACAATTTATTTATTTAGAAGACACTTTTATCCAAAGAGACATACAGTTGAAAGCAGGGTCAGACAATCCCTGGAGCACTTTGAGGTTAAGGGCGTCGCTCTGGGGTCCAACAGTGAAATAACTCAGCTGACTCTGGGATTTGAACTGGTGACCTAACGTTCACAGACACAGCATCCCAAACCGCAGAGCTGCTCACTTTTATACACTGAATAATACTTTTAGACTTTAGAATTTAGACTTTTTATACAATGAATAATAGAGTGCAAAAATGACAGGAAAAGTACTGCATACAATAGTACAATAATGGCTCAGAAATATATAGTATTGCACAGTGGGTTGTGTAGTGAACAAATTCATGTTTTGTGAATGTGCCTAAGTGGTTGTAGTCCATTCAGATAGTTAGTTCTCCCCTCTGCAATAGGGTGGCAACTTGAAGAGTCTAATGTCTAAACCTTATTTAGTGCTCCTTGGAGCAGCACCACTGTCTGTCTGTTGATCCTCTGTTTGACCAAGACTACCAGAAGAGGATTGCAGACACTGACCAGTATAGCCAGTATAGCCAGCAGTTCCTGAGTGTCCTCGGTTCACCGTCTCCAGTGAGTCTGGAATGGCTCCTGGACTGGAGCTGACCTTCTTAATTTGCTTGAGCATTTTTTTGCACTTGTGTCACTTGCGCTGATGTCATTGCTCCACTGATTTGATGTTGCCTTCAGAAAATTTTGATTGGGGTTGCCCTCGGGGGCCTGCCTAACACACCATCACATAAAAGACTAGGAACAACTGACTGGTAGATGCTGTGTAGGAATGAGCTGCATTTGACCTTCTGAAAGTCCATCATCTGCTTTTCTTACTGATGTTGAGATAGAAATGGTTCAGTTTGCACCACTCAGCTTCACTAGGATCCTGTATTCATCCTTCTGCCTTTCACTGTCACACCCAAGTATTGCTGTAATGTCAGAGAATTTCTGCAGGTGCCATAAGTCTAAGGTGTAGATGGTGAAGTTTCCTGTGGGGCCCCTGTGCAACTTGTGATCATGTCTGATACACAGTTCTTAAACTGCAAAAATTGTGGTCTGTTAGTCCCTTATCCAGGCTATGGTGGATGTATCCACCTGCATTCAAATGAGCTTTTCCCTCGGCAGCTTGGGTTGCATGGTGTTGAAAGCACTAGAGCAGGGGTCTCCAACTCCGGTCCTGGAGAGCTACTATTCAGTAAGTTTTCTATCCTTCTGATGAGCCACACCTGCTCCTGGTATTTACCTGAGAACTAGTGTGGCTCATTAGAAGCCAGGTAGGATAGAAAACCTATTGGTTAGTAGCTCTCCAGGACCGGCATTGGAGACCCCTGCGCTAGAGTGACCAAAGAGCATGATCATCACTGTGCCTCCATACTTATCCAGATGGGAGTGTGCTTGGTACAGCAAGTAAATGACAGGAACATTCACTCCAGTGTGGATTTTATAGGCAAACTGCAGCGGGTCTAATTGTATTTTGGCCTGGGGGATGGAGGTGAGCCAGTTAAGTCTTTCCAGAGTCTTTATGGGGAGGGGTGATGTCACATAGAAGTATCAGGGGGTGAGGATTGGGCAGAAGGAGGGATGGATAGAAGAAGGATTTCTAGATTTAAGGATGGATGAATGTTATCATTTGGTGAAATTTGGTGAAACCAAAGTGCAGTGAAATGTGAACTGAGCACTGCAGAAGCATATAAGCATATTGTTTATATAATGGTATGAAATAATTATCATATTGTTTACTCAATCATTCATTCATTCATTCATCTGTTAATGATATTGTCTGTTTTTCAGCTTGTAATTTGACTACTTTTTTTTTTTCTTAGATGGGTTTACTGGGTTTACACTACCTTTCAGCTCAGAGGGATATACTATAGGGTGTGTCTATTTGTTGTGTATGTATAAAGTTCAAAAGTATTACTTACTAAAAATGCTGTACACTGTTATGATGACTTCAAAATACTGCTGGAGTACAGTAGCATGCCTTTAATTTCCAATCATTCTGTAAAATCACAATTAAGATGTGTGTCTTCTTTGTGTTTTCTATACAGATGTGAATGAATGTGAAAGAAACCCTTGTAAAAATGGAGGAATCTGCACTGATTTGGTTGCAAACTACTCATGTGAATGTTCTGGGGAATACATGGGAAAAAACTGCCAATATAGTAAGTGTGTCTTTTTTCCTCACTTGCTCTCCTGCATGCAGCTAGTGCTGTTCAAAATTCACATCTACAAAGTCAACTGTTACCATAAGCCGGAGGCTTGAACAGCTGTGATCTTTCAGTCCATCATTCTGTATCTGAGTCTCTTCCTATCTACATCTGTACATTGCACAGGTTGAATGAATTAGGGGACAGAATGTGTAATTTCAGCTTTAAACATGTGTGAGGCTGCTGTCAGTCATACAGATGGACTTCATTAGCTCCAGGCAATTCCCATGGGGAAATGTCAAATCTGTTTGAATGTTTACCATTTTTGGATTTATTTTTTTTCTAGACTTGAAGGTAATGCAGTATCACTCATGGTGTAACTGAGTATATTTACTTTTTTTAAGACAATGTAAAAATACATGATACATTTTACCAGCAAAGCCAATTTACTACCCAGATACTACCAGTGTCAACTCTGTTGCATGGTTTGAAACTGATTTACTAATTGTTCCTTTAGAATACAACAGCAGTTGGCATAATAGTGCATACAGTAACACTGATTCCTCCCAACCAGAGGGTTTTTAGTCTTGCCTGGCCAGCTTGTCACAGTTCTCACAACACAGAAATTATTTCAGAGAAGCCATTTCACTTAAATCAAATCTTTGGGGTATGACAGGAAACTAACTAAAACACAGCAAGAGAGAAAAAGGGGAAAAAAACAACCTTCACACCCAGTCCAGGAATGACAGACACAATTTTCAAGGTGTGAGGCCATAAATACTCTCAATTATGTATAAGTCTGAAAAAATATTTGCACCTTCTTGATTTGTCCTGGGCAATTACAGAATCGAATTTTGTAGTGGTGTGTGGCTCTGTGGGTTAGATCTCTGCGCCTGTTATCACCAGTTCAAATCTCTTGGTCAGCAGTGGTTTCACCATCACATCTTTGAGCTAAGCCCTTAACACCAAGGCTCCTGGGACTGACCCAGCTTTTTCAGCTGTAAGTGGTTAAAACAAAGAACATACATATTAAAAACAATTAAGAACAATACTGATATACACGTGAATATACTGCTTAAAAAGATGTGACATAAATTGTATCACCATGAGAATGTTGGGAACAGAACAAAGTGGGGGTCATGAGATTTCCATTTGTTTACGACAAATGTACCACAAGCATTTGTTTTGTTTTTACCTTTGCTAATTAATCTAAACTTTTTTCCCAGTCTGTTTGTTCGATTATGTTTTGTTTATTTGTGCATCTTATTTATTTTCTTTAAAGAATGCTCTGGACCTCTTGGGATGGAAGGGGGAATCATTTCCAATCAGCAGATCACAGCGTCTTCCACTCATCGTGCATTGTTTGGGCTGCAGAAATGGTACCCATATTTTGCCCGGCTAAATAAGAAAGGGCTTGTGAATGCCTGGACCGCCGCTGAGAGTGACAGATGGCCATGGATTCAGGTAACAAATAGGGACCAGCACTTATTATTGTATATTTACAGAAAATTGGCCTGTTAATATACCATTTTCAGCAGGGGTAGGAAAATTGATTTGATTATGATGCTTGTAGCAAATGTTACACAGGCTTTCAGGTCCAGTCCCTGCCCTGTCTGTCATCCCAGCTTGGCCAGCAGGTGTTGATGGCCATCCCATTTCGAGTGTTTGAGTCCTGGGGGGTGTTCCACGAAGCAGGATTTCTCAGTTAGCTGGGTTTAACTTAGCTAGAAGTCATGATTGTCCAATAGAAATTCTCTGCCTAAATTCTTATTGGACAATCATGAGTTCTAGCCCCAGCTAAGTTAAACCCAGCTAACCGAGAAATCCTGCTCCGTGGAACAGCCCCCCTCCCGTGGGGATAACAACATAGACCCCAATTACTGTTCTTTGTTGCTGTCTCCCCAGTGTTTCCCTTATTGTTAGTCCTAGCCCTTGTTTATCCTTCTGCCCTGCTTGCCGTCAGTTTTGACCCCATATGGTCCTTTGTTTTGTGTGTAGTTTAATTTCTAAATAAAGTCCTGTTGCCTGTAAGCCCCCTCATGGATCAACACTCAGTACCAGTGCAACGACATGAATTACGAGTTCATTTGATTGTCTATAGTGCATTATAGATGAGAGCTTCAAAAAGTATTCATATTGCATAATAAACATGTATATGTGTTATGCCTTTTGATAAATATTTATAGCCATGTTTATAATGCTTTAGGAATGTATTATTATTTGTAATGAATGTGTTTATAAATTACTAAATGTGTCCTTAAGTAAAGTGTTACCTAAGGTCTGAAAACTCAGTATTAATATGTGATTTTATTATTAGTACAATTTTATATAAACTTTTTTAAAATTATTTTTAATTATTTGTTTTTTTTCCCCCCTCAATTCTAGAAAGGTGTAATCAGTGGAGGATCCAAAAAAATTTAATTGGGGTGATAAAGCTGTGGCAGGGTGACTAGACAAAAATAAAGAATTAAAAGCAGAGAAAAACTAACACAGTCGGGTTATATTGGTCTAATCAGAATAAGGCGACGGTTGTTGTGTAGTCCAGAAAAGCGTTTAACTAACTCATCCAAGTCCAATGTTTTTGCTCACTGGTTTTCAATTCTGAATACAGCATTGTTTCTCAGCCAGTCATCCGACATTTTTGAGCGCAGGTGATTTTTCGTAAGTTTCAAAATAAAGAAGCTACACTTGCATCCAGCACTACCTTCTGGCAAAACAATTGCAATTTTACACAAATGGAAAAAGGTTCAAAAACACACCTTCACAAGGATCCAGAAACTTGACAAATTCCTTTCCATTTTTCTTATCTCTTTCAAAAAGTCTCTTGGTCTGATATAACTCATTCTTCAACTCTTACAAATCTTATCCATATCTGTAAATAACATTGTTTTCTTCCTTCAGGAAGTAACTGCTTAAAGGGTTCATGGCCTGTACAGTATGTCCTTCATTGTGTCACAATTGGACTTTGAGAAGCATTTTCCCATCTCACCAATCCCTGAATCGACAATTATGGAAAAAAAAATGTGCATTCTAAACGCATCTTTACAGTCCACTTATGTTTTCTGTCTAAGTGAAGATATGTCAACGATTCCATGTAGTCTATTAAAAATCTCTTTGCTTCTTTTCTGTTTGGTGGAAGTAGAAATGTTGCATTTATCCCGTTTCAGTAATTGTTTTCCTTAGTTAATTGAAGTTGTACTCATTAGGATATTCCACAAAGGTCAGCCTAAGGGCGTCAATTAAGTCGACTACTTTGATTAGGTCACTCTGTCCCAATGTGCCCAAATTGATCAGAGGGTCTCCAATGGCAGTGTTGCCAGATTAAGCAACGAGTTCCCAAAAACCCACCCCAATCTGTAAAAGAGAATGCCCAAACTAATATGAAACAATACTAAATTAGATGATTTGACTAAGACAAATCTTGCCAACTAGGCAAATAAATGTCTGATGTTATGATAAACGTAAAGAAATGCCATATGTGTGAACCAGTATGGCTACAAGTAATACAGTACTGTGCAAAAGTCTTGGGCAGTCAAAAGAAATGTTTAAAGCTATTTGTCTGGGTAGTAATTGTACTTTGCTCAGAACAAAAAGCACAACTTAGCTTTAGAACACAAGCAAATTAAGAGTAACAATCAAACTAGTAAGAATTTCTTCTGTTCTCCAAAAACTTACTGCTATCTAGTTAGATGGCTAGATGAACACCACTTCAGTTCCAAAACCTCTCCCCAGGGGCACCTCAACCATTCCATGTACACTAAAACCTCAGATTGCAAGCATAATTTTGGCTAGGGGATGGCTAGGGTTTGGCTAGGGTTACATGTAAGGGAGGAGAGCTTGAGTCCAGAGAGCAGTTTGAGGTAGTGGCTCTGGAGCAGTTGGGGCTAAGGGCCTTACTCAAGGACCCAACAGTGATATGAGTATTCTCACAGGATTGGAACCCCCATCCTTCCAGACTCAGATGTCTAACTTGCTGGGCTAGACACCACAAAGAACAAGATAAACACAAGAAAAAGAATAAACACAGGATAACAGAAATAAATCAACAAAATGTTTTTTTTTTTTCCAAAAATGATTTTTAGTTTATAGTTAGAAGAGACTGACAATATCAGCTGAAGTCCTGTCATGTGCCATTTGTAATATGAAAAAAATGGAATATATTTTAGTGAACTTGAAATTGACGACTGGCTTTTCAAATGCTTTTCTTCACTTCCACTTTTTTTAATTTTGTAATATTGTCCATAGTAATCTCTTTTTAGAAGTTTTTAAGCAGCAAATTGCACATCCTGCACCAATACTAGACGTCCACTTCTGAGTTCATGCTCAATTAGCAGTCAGTCATATATTAGGCTATTAGGCTATAAAAGGTACCCTTTACCAGGAAAAACAGGACAATTTTATTGAACAATTTCTTCGGTCAAACCGAAACAATAGCACTTTAGTTGAAGTGTAAAAAAATTGTGTTTTAATTTTGGGGTTCAGTGAAAGTCGAAGAGAGGTATCAAGGGGTGCTTTATTTAAATATTTAGCTGATGCTTTTATCCAAAGCAAGTAAGGGCCAGCCAGCATCTCTGGAGCAGCTGAGGTTAAGGACCTAGTGTTGATTAAATTATTTTGCTGGCAGTGGGATTTGAACCCACAAAATTCTAGACAAACATATAGCCCTATTCCCTGAGTTTCATACCACCACCCTCATGGAAGTAAATTATTAAATGTGCAGTCACCATGTGGCAATCAATATATATGCAAATAAATTGCAACGCTCAATAAATACTATGAAAGTAGTGAAAGGTATTGCCATGAATTTTAATCCTTTATAAACGCATACAGTAAATAATATTATATTTTTCTAGCTTTACAAAACTGAATACCTTAAGCTGCTCTGTGCCCTGACCATAATGACATAATAATTACATTTCTAGTCTTATTTTCATGATGGCTGTTTTTAAATTACATTGATTATGTCCTTGGATCAACAAATTCCTTCTGTCGACAGACTGAGCCTTACAGGCCCAATTACTTTGCGAGGTCTCTGCATAGTGTTAGCGTGACTGACAGCTCCAAGCTATGGTACAAAATAGTACAAAATAGCTAAATTCTTGTAGCGGGAACATTCCACACATTCCAGGTACTTTGCAGTGCAAAACAAAATTAGTGGAGAAGCATACCTCTATCTGACACCTGTTCTCTAATGAACATAGTGTGTTGTTGTTATGTCATCTAAGGAAATCCATATAGCTGTCGATAGTTTAGGGAACTGACAACAATTGAACAACCAAGTTTCTTTTTGCATCCAGTTATGGATGCTTACACTCATCGTTCTTCACAGTGTTTCACCATCACCAATATTTACTGGAAGAAAGGAAATTAGTGTTTGTAAAATACATTACATTGACTGGGTCAAATACTATATAACAATTTTTAATATATCGAATTAAGGGACACATGCAATGATATATAGAAATCACTGGTGCGTGTGTGTGTGTGTGTGTCTGTGTGTGTGTGTACACGCGCACGCGTGCGGAAAGATGAAAGATGTTGATCCTCTATGCCCAGGCATTCTTCCAGCATTGAACTAATTAGTTTGAATGATAGTTCTAAAAAGATCATCTAGAGCGAGTGCTTATGCTTAGAATTTTGCAATGAACAGGGTCTCATTTAGTGTGCACTTAACCACAAATCCATAAAGGAAATTGCTCTTCTCAGTAGTGCTGAGAACTGTCTCTTTCCTCATGTATTTCATGGAAAAATGATTTTAAAAAACAGTCCCTTGCGTGCAAGTTTTCAAAACAGTTTCATATGATTTTTTTATATGCATACTGAATTAAAAGCATTTCCCTGTAATGTTAACCACATTGTATTGAAGTTATATTCTTTTTTGAAAAGTACTGCCACATTATAAACAGATGTTTTTGGTTCATATTAAATACATGTAAAATAAAGTGTGATTTACTTACATGGTTATTAACAATAATGGCATTTATTCACATGCAGTTAATGCATAACAATGGAAGACATATTGAAGAAGACGGCATATTACATAAATATGTGGTAAATTTGCTTGTGAGGTCTGCCTTGTCTTCACCTTTACACTTTAACTGTCACACCATAGTAGGCGAGGAACTCACACGCACAGCTCCTTTCTTTGCAGATAAACCTACAGAGAAGAATGAGGGTTACAGGACTGATAACACAAGGTGCCAAGCGCATAGGTAGCCCAGAATATGTAAAATCCTACAAAGTGGCTTCCAGCGATGATGGGAAGACATGGGTGACCTATAAAGATAAGAACACAGATGAGGACATGGTGAGTCTTTAAAAGCCTTGATCATCTCCTGCCTGTAACAAACTTATAGAGTAAAATGTTCTTATGGGCAGCAATTTAAGTGTCGTTAGTGACTCTCAGTTAGCATCAGGGCATTGACTATGCCAGGTAGTGGAAGGTTGTAATAAATCTACAAAAATTGTCAGGTATAATTGAAATGACTTCTTTCACCTCAGATTATCACACATACAGGCCAGATGGTGGCGCGGTAAGTCAAACTATAGGTATTCTTTTATTGGTCAAAACTCGCCTACAGATACCGTGGAACCTACAAAATTAATATGTTAGTTTAAGTGACTATAATTAGTAAGATAGATTTCTGAACACTTCAGACATGCTTAGAAATACCCAGATAAAACCTGATTAACTGGCTGCTAGGAAACATGGATATTTTGTATTTCTTACTGCTTTTATTATGGAGTTCTGCAACTTTCTTGCATGCAAGATGGGATTTAAACCAACAACCATGGAGTTGTTAGGCAACAGTGTTATCCACTGCGCCACCATATCTCCCATTGTGTGGCGTACCGAGTCCAAGACAGTGTGTCCTTTTCTAACCACATTTGTCTTTAACATGAATTGAATCAGTCACGCAAAAATTGGCTGTCTTTAGTGTACTAGTGGGGCATGGATATTGTGAAGGCAAATGCTGTCTATATACCACACTATTTGTCTGCAAAATTTCATGCCATAGGTTCAAACAAAACAAAATTTGTTACTCATCTGAAAATTTCATCTGAAAGCCAAAATTTCCACTTGCTATTCAACTGACTATAGCATTCATAATCATATTCCGTGCGGCAACATTGTCTGACTAGTTTGTATAATGTTTTAATAGCAACAAAGTATCATTATAGTTTTGCATTTGACTTCCTTCTTTTCACTTTGACATAGTAAGTTTTTTTGAGTTCTGATGAATCTCAATGATGCTCATTTCAGTCACTGATTTTTTAAGCTGTTCTAGTATTGTGGTAGCTTTATTTTTTGGTGTCCACTTCAAAAACACTTGAAAGTGCTTTTCAATAACTTAATTCCTAACACAAACTACTTGAAATGCTCTGCCTCACTAAGGTACATTAAAAATTGATTCCAAAACATAGATATCTATTAATAGACACTAGCAGAGGCAAATCTGTGTGGCTCACTAAGGTCATTCTAAATCATGCATGGTTTTTAGTAAAACAGTGTTTTTTCTTCACTGTAGTTGTACTGTTTTGTGTTTATTTTCTTCAAGTGAGTCACAAAAATATAAAAAACTATATTGTTGTGTAATACATTAATTTTTATTTTATATTTGGATTTTATTTTTAATCCAAATAAGTATGTTTTTCATTAAAATGCACAATCTGCCAGGCTTAATAAAATTGTAAAGAGTATTATATTTTATTTGCGTGCACGTGTTTATTGTTGCACATACTACTGTTATGTTTGCCACTTAATTCCAAATCTCCATTTGTGTCTTTAAAGATTTTCCATGGAAATACTGATAACAACACACCCTTTGCCAACTCCTTCACACCTCCAATTCAAGCACAGTATGTGCGGATTTACCCACAAGTCTGCAGGAGGCACTGCACACTCCGTTTGGAGCTGCTAGGCTGTGAACTAACAGGTCAGTGGCTGCTTAAGGCAAAGAATTATATACATGTCTGATTCTTGCACAGGTAGTAATACCCTATCAGTATTACCTTCAAATTCAAGACAGGGATCTGACAACATATTCTTGCACCATTGTCAAAAATATCCAGAAAAAAATGCATTAAACACAAATTCCAGAAGTAAATCATGCATTATGTGAATAATTTACCTTGATGTGTTTGTAGTATCAACTTAATTTATTTTTTATTATTATTATTGTTTTAAAGGGTGCTCAGAGCCAATGGGAATGAAATCTGGTCACATCCAAGACTATCAAATTTCAGCATCCAGCATATTTCGAACTCTTAACTTGGATATGTTCACATGGGAGCCGGGGAAGGCCAGGCTAGACAAGCAGGGCAAAGTTAATGCATGGACATCGGGTCACAGTGACCAGTCTCAGTGGCTGCAGGTAAGACCAATTAGTCATGTTTAAAATGTATCATTAGATTTCACTCTGTCTTGTTATCTATAGCTGCAGTTCTTTGGGTCTTGCTAAGATAGATGAGTTACTTTGTTATATTAGCATTCATTAATGAAACTGATAGTGCTGACCAATGAATCATCCTGGAATAGCTTCATAGAAAGCACAGTCCTTAAGAGGCAAGTAGAACATGAGGACTTGAAGGTACTGGTATACCTGTGATTAAAATAGAATTTATGATTAACTTATTAAATTATAATTTAAAACCTATGTGATTAATGTTAATTTGTCTGGCCAAACATTATAGGAGCAAATGAAACTGCCCATAACCATGAAAATATATATGTATTATGTATTTATTCCTGGAGAATAGAAATAGAAATAGAAACTTAAATAAGATTTGCTCTAAACAGAATAGTAAATAGAATTGCTTTACACAGGAATGGGAGGAAAGAATAGCGACTTTATTTACAGTTGGTTACAGAAAAAATGTTGTTTTGGTAACAGTGCTTTAAGAAATACAACATGGATAAAGCAACAACTGGGTATGTGTTCAGGTATCGGGGCCTGGATGGATTTTATGGTTAGAAAGAAACCTGATGTCTTACAGTATACAGAACTCTGACAACTTGCATAATATTTTGTGATGAGGTGCAAGTGAAGTACATGAATGTCACTTAATTTTCAAGTATACGAGTACATGTTTTTTATTGTAGGTGTGTAACAAACTAAGATAATTAAGTGTTTAATCTAGATATTAGATTTTTTTTTCTTATACATTTTTCAATAATAAATTCAAAAAAAGTTAAATTTATTTTCATTCATACCCTTTCTTAATTTTTTAGAAACAACTCATCTATTTTATGCCTGAAAATCTATGCATACATCCGGCACTTGTCCAATGGTTGCTCTGTAAAAAAAGAAAAACACACTGAGTGGGAAATGTCAAGCTCAACTAATTAATTATAGAGTAATTGGCCTTATAGCTATTAGAGGTGACATTCTAGAAATAGTTTAGTGGCAAAGTAATTATGTAATTAAGCATTTTAGAGAATAGTAAACATGAATTTAATATAGGTAGAGCTTGCTTATTGCAATAATGTGAGCATGCAGCAAAGACCAATGACAATTTCATTAGTTTAAACACAGTATGAATGAACTAGGCAGAGATGGATCAAGGTGGCTTACTCATACGAACATAAAATCATATATTAAGAAACATGATGTCAGTAAAACTATAAATTACATTTATGGATGTTTTTATTATTATTATGTATTTTATTGCAGAATTTGTTTACAGGTGTCATGGTAAGGTGTATCATTTAGTTTGGGTTTATGAGCTTAGCAGGATGAGCTTTACACACACATATCCAGTGTCTTTAAGTGAATCTGGGTAGTAGTAATGGTTTACCATCCCCTTCTGTGGGGCTGCCAAGCCTCTATACTTAATGTGAACTGTAACCATAAAGAACCACAAATAAACTCAACTGTACAAAAATGCAACCTAACCAAGGATATTGCTATTATGTTGTTGTCGTTTGTTTTTGGATGACTTGTACTATTTAGGTATTTGAGTATGTAAGCTGTATCTGTTCAATAAGGTATTTTATTTAGTTGTGCAAGATTCTTATTTAGTTAACTCTGATTTGAAATTCGAACTAATACCACCTTAGATGATTCTACATAAATGGGAGCAGTACGTTTTGGTATTATAATATTAAGCTTGTACTGAGAATTGGGTTTTATGTTATGAATGTGAATTCTCACAGTCTCAGCTTTACCTGTTATGCAGTGAATGACAAAACTGTTGAAGGTCAGGTTAAATATCACATGAAGTCTGTATGCATTCCATCTTGTTCTCCTCTGACACTGTAAGCCAAACTGTGCATAACATTTGCTTAATGACTTAGCTGCTTAATGTAATATTTAGTGTGTATTAATTTCAGCTGGAACAACACATTCAGCTTCTTCAAGACATTGTTTTGCCAGTGATCCCTGGGACATGACTTCCGTTATGTATAGTTCAGATTTTTATCCTTTAAGCAGGATGTATCAGAGAAAGAGATCTGTTTCTCAATAAATTTGGCATGCAGATGAGATGCTTGCATTATGTTTGCATTAGTTTGCTGTGTTAACTTTTGCATGGAATTGGTCATAGTGCAAGCAGTTCTGTCAAGCACAAAAGATAGACAAATAAGCACAATAGAATAAACAAAATAATAATAGTGACAATAAAAGTTATTAGATATTACAGGCTATATAGTGTGTGAAAAACAGAATTTTTATACAGAAGCTAAAACTAAGGAGAAAATTGCGTTCTCTTTGTCAGAACCCAGACTGACACTTCAATTATATAGAAACATCTTCTGAAGAATTTCTTGAAAGATGATATAAGTAGGATCACCTTGGAGAAGAAGAAAAATCACCCTAAGGATGGTGTCACAGGGCTCTATCATTCCTGCCCCCTCCCAAAAACACAGAAAAAGGCAGACCATCATTAAAAATATCCCTTTCTATATTTCCCTTAAACACACACACGCACGCACACACACACACACACACACACACAAACACATAGGTTTGTAATTATATCTTAGTGGGGACTCTCCATTCATTTCTATGGGGTAAACTCTAATCCCAGCATGACAACCTTAACCCCTACCCAGCCCTAACCTTAACCATAAGTAACCAAATGAAATCTGAGACTTGGCATTTTTAGTTTTTTTATTGCATTCACAGATCTTTGTGGGGACCTGGAAAATGGTCCCCACAATGTCAAAATAACAGGCTTTTATCATATTGCGAGGGACATGTGTACGGGACACTCACACATATTTATGTTAAAGTACATGGTAGCAGGACGGCCTGCTTGCGGATGCCGAACAGCATCAGTCAGGGTGTCGGGTGTCAAGCTGCTTTTCCATACCTGTCCCGTGCTGCACATGCAGGGCTTGCAGGCTAATGGAACAAGCCACACTGAATACTGCATTAAGTGATCCAAAATGTTTATAAACTAAGGAATAAATAATGATATTTATTTCGTTGTGTATTTACCAAGATGACAATATGAATGTTGTAAGTATGAGTGTGGTCCTGGAAAGGGTGAAATAACTCTGAACTGTTTCTTGTAAAGCAGATTGCATCTCAAAACCTAGATGGAGTAGGTACTCTGACTGAACACTAGGTAATATTGTGCTGTTTCTGTCTGACTTTTCCTTGTCTTCAGTGTTTTTTTTGTTGTTGTTTTCATTTTTTTTCCTTTATAGGTTTGCCTGGTGCTAGTACTGTAGAACTTGACTGTGTGAATCAGGCACAATATGTCTTTAAACCACCATTGCATGTGCTATCGTGGTATTGTGGCAGTTTTTTTTTTTCCATTTTTGACAACCCATTCAGCCCTACCTGACAGGAGGTTAAAAGCAGAGAAAGCTCTTTTGTGATTACTTCATCATAAGATTCCTTTCTGGTAGAGAATGAGCATAAAGTGCTTTTCTCAGTCATGGACCATTTAGGACTCTAACTGAAAGTGACCGACAAGACACATGACTAAATGGCAAACGGCCTACACAGTCACGGCCTATTACCACCAATAAGTCTGGGGGGAAATGGCAGATGACACGGTTTTTGCTACAGAATGCAAACTGTGTGCATATGGCGAGTGTGGGGGTGATAACATGCAATGTATCAAATGAAAAATCCTCCTTCAGGTGAAAAGCAGCTTCTCACCCCGTGGATATGAAAACCAAACAATGTCCAAAGAACTTTGAACCATAAGAAATCAGAGAGGAAAAGGACTTTCAGCACTACTGAGATAGAGGTAGCCCAATATTCAGAGAATGTACTGATTGTTTTGCAAAATGTTATAATTTTAGAGTGTCACATTAGCAGATGGTATTCATACTGCATCCCATACATGGTCTACCCCAGGCTTATGTCTTGTGCTGCCTGGGATAAGCATCAGGCACCCCCATGACCCAGCATAAATGGCTGGAAAATGGATGGAAAAGTAATAAAAAGTAATACATCAGTTTTAATTTAAATGTGATGACTGTTCCCTTTCTTATTGTAATTAGTAAGTAACTTGTGAAACGTATTGAAATTGTTAGGGATTAGCTTATCCACGTTTTTTCAGTTCTAATCCGATTCCAATACACAACTGCGGATACCGATACAGATTGTAATACAAGAGCTCTGTTTACTTTAATTTTTGAATATAATAAATATATAATATAATTATACTTTATGGGTATAATGTATGCACATGACATTATAGCAGACGGAAGTCACTGCGCTCACACGCAGAGTAGCATGAAACAGGGGCAGCATTAAGGTTCGACTTGAATGCCGCAAAAAACACATCTAAAATGGGAATGAGCTATCATGTGATTGATTGTATAAATATATTTCACACAAAAAAATCGATCTTAACACCGATCTGAATATCCGAATGGTGCATCTGCAGAAATTGGTTAATCAAGCTCCTAATATTCCTGAAGAATCCTTTTTCTAGTTCTTTGTATCATTAACCCTTGCACATTTGTTGACAATTTATGCGTAAATCACCTGAAAACTTGGATTTCTAGAGTTTTTTATTTAAAATATTGCCTCTTAGCTCTCCTTTGTCAAATTACAAAAGAAGACATCACCAGACTTTATATATGTTTCAATGGCGCTGAACATTTATATATCTCACTATACTAAATGCAATATAAGGAATAACTAATGTGGTTTCTGCTTTCCAAGCTTTCAGTAGTAATATTGTTCATTACAGCTCAGAGTGATGAATCTGTGGTTTTATTATCAAGTGTCTTTTTTGGCACTTAAATGAAAATATGCTAATTTAACCACATCACAAATACTAAAATTCTTGTTGGAAGCTGAAACACTTTGCCTGTTAATTTTTACCAGCTTTCTCATTTAGATTCTTGGCAATAGTCTTGTATAAGGATCATCTCCATTTGGCAATGACTGTGCTGTGTAACTGGCTTACAATAAACATAGGGTGGATTACAAACTAGGGATTGTAGGGTGATCTCTTATCATTATTTAATATAGAGCCCTTTCCAGTTTTTATTGTTCTGTTAAGTTTTGGGAACATTTTGTTGTTGTACTCTGAAACAATGGTGATATTTTCCTCTTTGTAGAAGCATTTAGTTTTGACAATGTGCTATGGATAAAAAATTTTGCAGACGGAATACCAGATGCACTATTGCAGTTCCTACAATGGTTTCACCATACATGCTGGCAGCTCTGCTAGTAGAAAATTGCATTAATACTGTCATGAGATAACAAGTGTCTGGACAAGGTGTCGGGTTGCATATTTTAAAGTCTGATGCTCCTGATGTATAAAAAATAGATCTCTATTAGTGGGGGAGAGCAGCAAAGTGTTCAGCTAAGGATATTCATTTATTATTCCCTTTAGGTTCATAGGAAACCTTGATGGAGACATTGTCAATGATCCAAGCTGGACAGTGATGTCATACTAAGTGATAGGGTAGACAGGGTAGACACAGAAGCTTGGTCTTTAAAATGTCAGTCCCTCATGCATGCTGTGATGTCTGAGTCATGCGCAAAAACAAATCAGTACGGAATGAATGAATGGATGAAAGAATATTGCATTTATATAGCACTTTTCAAGGCGCCCAAAGTGCTTTGCACAACCACTGGGGAGCCACTTGAACCACCACCACCATGTAGCACCCATCTTGATGGTGCAGCAGCAGCCGTTCTCTACTAGCATTCTCACCACAAAGGAGCTAAGGTGTTGAAGGGGCAGGAGAATTCGCCAGTTAGATTTAGGGGATGATTAGGAGGCCAGTTTTGTGGGCCACAGTGAGAAAATTTTAGCCTGGACATTGAAGTACCACCCCTACTCTTTTGAAAGATGCCCAGGGATCTTTTATGACCTTAGGGTCAGGACCTGAGTTTTAGGTCTCATCTGAAGGATGGTGGCATTTTTACAACTGGTGCACTGGGATCCACTCAAACCATAGGAATGGGCTCCGCTGTTGACCACACCAGCAGCAATGTAGATTTCCCACTTGGTCTCCCATTCAAGTACCGGCCAGGCCCCATCCTGGTTAGGTTCAGATGGATTACCTAGTCTGAACCGCACATAGTAAGGCTATGTAGTAGTGTTCTCTGGTGGGGTGTTCAAAAAAAAAAAAAACTTGCGTCATTTCATCATTGTGGAGCACTTTAGCTTACCGATTTGAAGTAAAAAGATATATGATGTACAAATCTGAACAAAATTCAGTGTTTTAATTGACCTGTGGAGGGGGTTTATTTCATTTTTGGTGGGTAGGACTATTGTTTTATGTGGGAATTTACTTGATAACATATTACAAAAAAACTGTCATCACCTAAGTCCTGTTGAACCCATGACAGACTGGGCAGAGATTCATTTACAGAGCAATCCATGATGGCATTTTTCTACCAAAAGCCAAAAACAATGTCCAGAATTCAGTTATTAAATTGGCAGTATAGTCAAAAAAACAAACCAAACCATGAACATAATTGTAATCCAAAGAATAGGTAAACAGCCAAAGGGTCAAATAACAAAGGTAATACTTCTAGAACTAATCACAAAGGACATGCTCAATATGAAGTACACAATACCTTGCAACGAACTGTGGTATTTAACTAATTGCACAAGAAAGTGCATGCAGGTGAATTCACTTAATAGAGGAAGGGGCAGAGTAACAGATTTCACACATTTTCTTGTAACATTTTTCTGGCTCCAGATCCTGGGGTCAGACACCTAACAGTACCATAGCACTCACTGAAGTCATATCTAAAGATTTAATTTAGGAAAAGAAGGGAAAATACAGGACAACATATGAGTCGTGAACATGAAATAAACTGCCTTGCAGTGCACATGTGAATTAAATGAGAAAATTTAAAATTTGAAACCATTAGCTATAAAGGTAGCAAAGGCCTCCGTAGTATATAAACACTTGCCAACAAACAACTACAACGTCATGGCAACCAAATATATCAATTGGCAAAGAAATATAAACTTGAATTTTTGTTGGTAAATTTGCCAAGACTTCTCCATGTCCTATTTGTGTTAGAAAAGCTCAGTGAAGTGTGGACTAGTAATATTGGCCTTCATAAAACTGTTTCTTCTGACATTACCCTGCAGTTCCATTGAATTTAGTGAAGACCTACAAAAATAGTCTAAATGTCCTTCATACAATGGATCAACAGAAGTTTACAGGTGAGCTAAAGCAAGATGATGTTTGAAATGTAAATCCTGACATACTCCCACTCATTTGTGCTTCAGTTTTAGTGACGAATACAGATGAAAGATTTAACCCACTGAAAGTTCAGTTTTCACCACTTTCTTCATTCTTAAGCCAAATGTTATATCCATATTTTGCTTTACAGTTTGACCTATGGGATTTCCCTTTTCTAATTATCTCAACACTGGATTAATCTGCTTTTGGGAAACTGGTTAAAGAAATCTATTTCATGCTTCATTGGTTTCTTTTTGTCTTGCTCCCAGCTACTCAGTGTAGACACCATGTTGCTCCAAGAAAATATCTTAAATGAGACACAATAAGAAGACACGATATTTAACTGTCAAGACAAAAGAAAGCCAACTGAAGTTATTGTTGAGTCAAGTTGTGTTTTGTTGGCATATTGGCAAGAACCCAGTAAACAGCACACATTTTGTTTCTTTGTGGAGGTCCTCAAAGGATTGGCAACTTGAACATCATACTCATAGGTAAAGACCAAGAACTATTGTGATCTGTGGTTAGAAGGTTATTCTCTTTGCAGTTTGAACATCTTGGTAAGTGTTGTATCACAATGGTGAATGTGTTCCTGCTGAAAAAGCATTGATAGAAAAACTATTAACATCTATTAATCTATTTAACATTGTCTGCACCATTTTATTGTAATAAATTCATTAGGAAATCAAATTTAATTCAGATTTAACAACTAGTCTAAACTTAATGCACCCTTGCTTTGTTCATTTAGCAACTAAGTATTCTGAAAATTCATAATTGCTTACTCAACAAAACTGATCTTCTACATTTAATCAAGTGGTTTAATACTTTCTTTTAACAAGACCAAAAATATTATGCACTAGTTTATGGGAGTGTTTCAGCAAGCTACCTAGCTATATTTATATGATCTAGCTGACTTGCTAAATACAAGCAAGTTGCAGCAAACAAAGCCCTGTGAAAGGTGATCCAGTTAACCTTTTTCTTTGAAGAATGTTTGGTTTAATTAACCTTAATACTTAGTAATGAGCTAAGGAAATGCCACTGAAGCCAATATAAAGTGTAACAAGTTTACTTTCTGTATGGAGCTATGTGAAGATTAGATAGACAACAAAATAGTGCAATCTCATCTATCAAGCCATTTATTTTCCGTTTATCTGGGACTGGGTCGAAGAGGCAGCAGTCTGAGCAGGGATGCTTCCTTTTTTTTCTTTTTAAAGCAAAGGCTTAATGTTTTAAAAACTAAAAATTGTTCATAATTTTTTTTTACTATTTATGGCTGCATTTGCCATTAACATTCTGAAGGGTAAGATCTGCTGAATACACCTTAAACTTGCCGTTTCTGTATCTAGTTTCAACATCTTTGTAATTTGCGTAAGACCGTTGATGACTTTTATATGTACGGCTTGAAATGAAGAAATGAGCCTTCTTGACTTTATATAAATGTATATAAATATACAGATACTTCACATGTAAAAAAGAGACAAAATCCAATACAATGTTCCATTTCATGTATGCAGCCTTGTCAGTTGATCACTTGAAAAGTGTGAATTGTTTCAAATTCAATTGCATAGGCTCCGTTACTGTCATTGTGTAACACATACTTGACCTGTGCTACAGGACAAAAGAGTTGACTTGAGAAATGAAAGTGCTCCATTCAAATATATCCAGCATCGTCCATAGATATTAGAAAACAAAAGAACTGTACATAAATATTTTATGGATAAGTCTTTAAGTGTTTTTCACAATGCCATTTAAATTAAGTTTTAAAAATTATATGAATCACTTTTTTATTTTCTGAGGCAGTTCATATAGGCAGTGTATTCAAATAAGTATACCGAATGAGTTAAAAAAAAAAAAAATAGCACAATAAAATGCAAGTCCACAAATGTGTTTCTAAACAGCATTGACTGAATCTGATGTATCCGTGTTTTCAAATTGTTTTTTGCAGTTGAAGGGCTTTCTTTTAGTGCCTTGCTTTAAATGCATTACTACGGAGCCCCTAAAGGGACATAGGTGATTTATATATATTTTTTACCATATCTGGTGCACACCAGATACTGTAAATTTTTCCACATTGTGTGCCATGCAGCAGGGGAACAAAATGTACATGGATTGGGTGGCTTTGATCATTCAGTCAAGACTTGTGAGTCTTCCTATTACATTGCTTTTTGTAAATGTTTTGTATAGATGGAAATGAGGACTCAGTGACAAACTAATCTGTTTTTACCACCTACAGCAAAGCCTTGTAGTCCAAGCCTATGTTGGTTCCAAATTGAGCATATGTGGAAGTACCTTGAGGACAGTTTAGCCTGCTTTGGGCTCCTCAGGTACAGAGGCCTTTGTTGTATTTTTATTATGAGTGAAGAGTTGTTTCTTGCTCACATGATGGGGCTTGGAAGTGTGTTGACACGAGAGTCATAAATGAACAGAGAGTGCAGCAGGCTGTGTATCTAGATATATTTACGTTTTTCTAGTCTCTAAAACTTTATAGGGTAAGGCAAGGTATACCTTAGGCAGAATGTCGGTACATTACACTATACCAATACACAGTTACGCATATTTATATTTACATATGCTTACAGAGTAACAAGTGATTCTACTGTAATTTGCTGTTAAGGAAACTGAACATAAAATGAATGAATCACATTTTCCTATTAAGATTATCCTGTCCTAATTGCAAATAACCTTATTTATTTTAAAGCCAGAGGGCCAATGATATACATTTTTTAAACTTTCAGAAAATAATTCCTTAAATTAATTTGCTGTTTAACTACATAATGATGTGTGATTGCCAGTTATCTACTATCATCCAAAGGAGGCCCAAACATTTAGAACAAATTGCCTTTAATTAACACACCATGCATTATAGATACAAACTTTGCCCTTTTAAGACAGAAAGTCAGGCTAATTGGTATCTTGTATTTTGTTTGGTTACTTAAGTTTAAGGTTAAGACTGGGTAGGGGTTGCGGTTGTCATTGTTGGGATTATGGTTTTTCCCATAGAAATGAATTGACGGTCCCCACAATGGTATGAATATAAACATGTGTGTATGTCTCTTTGTCTGTGTTATGTGCTATGAGAAGGATCAACCAATTTATCTCTCTGTCTGGCTGGCTGGTTAGCTGGCTTTCTTACAGTTGATTTGTTGTGCCTTATGATCAATTCATTCTTTTACAGTTCATTGTTTATTTGCTTTAGAATACGTATTATAGTTTAATTAGTATCTACGTTCATGTTGCCAACACAATGATCCAATAGTCCAGTCTCAAATTTGAGTAACAAAAAACAAATTATATACTCACTTGGTTAAAAGACATTCAATAGTCCCCTGCAACAAAAGTAGACTTACAGCAATGGATTTTTTTTTCCATTCCATTCATTTCCCAATTTACAGGTATGCATTTGTGTAAAATTTACATTTTTTTTTGCTCCTGCCTAACTCTTTGCTGCTTCTCATTGATGAAGGGCTTCTTCCTTGCTTTATTGTATCATGTAATTCTTTGCCCTGGCTATCGCATTATGAAGTCTTCTGTTTGGTTCAGATTACACATGCACTTCTACTCAAAACATATAATCCAACCTAGTATTAATCATAGAACACAGCTGAACATGGAATAAAAGAAAATGAACATATAATGAGTTGTAGAACTGAAGGTGTCTTTTGTCATTGCTGCTGCTGTTGTTACTCAGGTTTTGCTGAGCAAAGCCTGTTTTCAATATGCTATTAATAATTGAATGTAGGTTTTGTACTGAATTTTCAATGTCTTCATATATCTTTTTGAAATATTAGAAAAAGGTGGTGACTATCAAAAAATAAGCCACGTACTATAAGAGTTTTTGTTTTATATTCCTCTCGTTCTAATATTCTTAGGTTGACATGCTCTGCCCAATGAAAATTACTGGAATCATCACACAGGGAGCAAAAGATTTTGGGCATGTACAATTTGTGGGATCCTACAAAGTGGCCTTCAGTGATGATGGCAAACGATGGAGTATATATCAAGATCAAAAACAGAAGAAGGACAAGGTAATAACCTCATTTTATAACTATATCTAAGGTCTCCTCTGTGATTTCTATGACATACAGTGGCATGCACCCCTGGTTAAAATTTCTGTTTTTGTGAATCGGTTAGCAAGTAAAAGATGACCTGATTTCCAAAACATATAAAGATAAAAATTACATATTTCTGCAATATTTAAAGATTCTTTTTATATTTTCATATTTTACAGTTTAAAACTATAAGAAGAAAAGGCCCAAAGCAAAAGTTTGGGTGCCCTGCATGATCAGTACTTAATAAAACCCCACAGAGCTTGTAAATGCTTTTTGTAGTCAGCTTAAGCCTCGTTTCCACCAACATGGTGCCGGTGCTGGACTGGTTTTCCCTTGGTGCCTTTTGAGAACCAGTCTGTGTTTTCACCGGGTTAAAAAAAGAACAGAACAGAAATGTTACGTAGCGGGAAGTGAAAGTGGATTAAAGGTTAATCTGCATTTTGTTTTTGGATTTGTTATGCAAAACCAAAAAATGATTCATTGCGCCCTGTCTCCATTGCCTGTATCCACTTTTGTTTCTTGTAAAAGCTCCCTGTTTCTGTTTAAGTGAGGTTATTCTTGCTCACTCTTTTACCGCTGTCCTTTTAAGGATCGTACAATAAAAGTCTGCTAATAACTGAACTATCCACCTAATGATCTCTTTGCCACTTGAACGCCACAATATTTTATTTATTCAGTCTCTGACATATTTATACTTTATTGTTGAACACATTTATACTTTATTAAATCTGACCAGCACATTGATCTTCGTTCTTTCCGAGAAAACAACACGATGCAACGTTGTATCATTTATGTGAATTATACAAGTGTTTTAGTGCAAATTAATATTTTACGTAAAATATCTGTTATTTAACTATCGATTATGGATTGAATTTTCTGGGTATACAGAAGATTTGGACACCATAGGCCGTCCCACTTTCGCTGACGTTACTGTTTTCTCTGGTGTCGCACTGGACCCTTTTTTTCTGGGCCAGGGCCATTCTTTTTGCAGTGGAAACATGTGGAACCAGTGCTGGATTGGGAAGAAGTCAGTGACCAGCACCGGCACTGCATTAGTGGAAACAAAGCTTTAGAGTCTTTCTCTTTTTCTTTGGGGGATTTTTGCCCATTCTTCTTTACAAAAGGCTTCTTGCTGGTATCTAATGGAATACATTCTTCTACTAGTGGAATGCTTTGTGGGCATCAATTATTTTAATTTTCAGGGTGCTAGGCAGGTGCTTAGGGTAACCCATGACTGCTGATTGTTGGGACAAGTTTTGAGGAGTCAGAGGCTGTGTCCAAATTTAGGGGCTGTATCCTTTGAAAGACACAGTGTACATAGCCTTTGCAAACTGTGTCTTTGAAGGGCCACACTGTCACGATTGAGCACTGACAAGCGAGCGGGGAAGCAGGAGATTCAAGCCGAAGTAGTGTTCAGATGGGTTTTAATGACGGGAACGGAAATAAACAGGGCAGGATGAGCAAACACCATGACACTACACAATGACAGATCTGGGGATACTGACTTGGACACGGACTAAATACACCAGACAGGCTAAACTGAACAAGCAACAGGTGAGTACAATCAGGAATTAACACGAGGTAATGAGGGGGCATGGCACACACTAGGATCGTACGGAGCTGGGCGTGACAGAACCCCCTCCCAAAGGGCTCCCTTTTGTCCCCCGTCCGTTCCTGTCTGGTCTCCCCTGTCTGCTCCTTGTCCCTTCTGTCGAGCCGAGGGGAGGCAACGGACAAGACGAGGGACCATGACCTGAAAAACAAAAGCAAAACATCAACAGGGCACTGGAAACAGAATAGAAACACAGAACAGGCACAAAGGCAAAAGCCAAGACAGGACCTGACAAAGAATGGGAAACGCAGACAAACAGACCAAGAAGTGAGACATAGGGGGAACACAAGCAGGCGGAACAAAAGGGCCAGGAGTGAACACAGGACCCACAGGAGGAGGAGGAGCAGAAACAGAAGGGACGAGGAGCAGACAGGGGAGACCAGACAGGAACGGACGGGGGACAAAAGGGAGCCCGAGGGAGCCCAGACGGGCGGCAGCCGGAGGGGCCGCAATCGAGAGGGAGAAGGGAGCAGGAGGGGGCCACACAGGGGCCAAGGAGACAGGCCGAGGGAGAAACGAAGGGGACTTGGAGGGAGCAGGAGGGAACCCCGGCGTAGGCAGGCAGGAGGGGGAAGCTGCAGCAGGCGAAGGCACAGCCGGAGCCGGCGAAGGTGCTGTCCGATGCCCCAGCGAAGCAGGGGGGCCCGGAGGTGGCCGACATGTAGCCGGGACCGAGGATCGGCACCAAGGCACCGGGGGGACCCGGAGGTGACCGCCAACCCAAAGCCGGAGGAGCCGCAGGCGGCCCCGGAGCCCCAGCCAAGGCGCGCGAGGGCGAGCCAGGGGGCAGGGTGGGCGGGACCCGGGCCCAATGCCTGTGTCCCCTTCCCTTACGGGACACCGAAAGGCGGGGTTCTTGTCGGCCTTCACCCCTTCGGGGCACAGGCGCAGGGATCTGTTCCCCACCAGAGTTCTTGGAGCCCAGCAGGTAGATCCCCGAGGGGTCCCATTCAAGCTCCTCCTCTTCCACCATGAAGGGAGGAGCGATGGTGGTACCGTCTTGGACCTCCTCGGGGACAGAGGGTTCCGGGAAAGGCTGGCCCGGGGCAGACTTGGCGTTGGCCGCAGTGGGTGGAGGCGGCGCCGGGACCACAGACGAGCAGGGCTGGACTGACGAGCAAGGCAAGACGGGCTGGACTGACGAGCAGGGCAGGACGGATTGGCCTGGCGTGCGGTCAGCCGGGGGCACCTTAGCGGGCACCTCGGGTGTGCGGCCAGCAGGGGGCGCCTCAGCAGGCGCCTC
>JAODJW010000040.1:24497480-24515079 GCA_026777045.1 Hyperopisus bebe
AGGGGGCGCCTCCGCAGGGAGAGCGGCGGCGGTAGCAGCAGCCGAGGCCACGGGCAGAGCGGCGGCGGTAGCAGCAGACGAGGCCGCGGGCACAGCAGCCGAGACCGCGGGCAGATCTGGGACAGCAGCTGCAGGCGGTGCCGCGGGCAGATCCGGGACAGTAGCTGCAGCAGGGGCAGCGAGCAGATCTGGGACATCGGGCAGGTCTGGGATATCGGGCAGGTCTGGGACATCTGGCATGGCTACCCGAGGACGCGTTCTTAAGGAGGACGTTGCCCCTTTAAGCGCCTTTGGGATCCAGGAAATCGCATCTCTCACGTAGCGTATCCCTCCTTGGCCCAGGTGCGCCAGCCGGTAGTGATAAGCCGCTAACGGAGGTGGCTTCTTCTCAATGTAGGGCTTACCGGCTTCAGCAGCCTCTTCCCAGGCGGGAACTAGGGAGCAGGCTCCAACGAAGAGCGTCAGGGCTTCTTCTGCCTTTCTTCCACGCCTTTTCTTCTTGCGTCGACCCAGACCGGTAGGTGGAGGTAGGGTTGCCTTCATGCAGGCGAGGGGCTGGAGCCGCTTCTCCTTTACTTGGCAGACAAGCTGCTGCAGGAGGGAGCGCACTTCCATCATAGCGTGAGCTTCCGTGGATGGGGGTAACTCCCTGTAGTAGGGTCCAGCTCCTCTCCACCAGGGCGAATAAGCTGGGATCCTGTTGGATCTCCGGCAGCTCTTGCCAATAACACACCTCGTGCAGCAGGACGAGCCATAAGTCCTCGCCCTGCCGCGGTGAGTCTTTTGTGAGATCTGTCATTCTGTCACGATTGAGCGCTGGCAGGCAAGCGGGGAAGCAGGAGATTCAAGCCAAAGTAGTGTTCAGACGGGTTTTAATGACGGGAATGGAAATAAACAGGGCAGGACGAGCAAACACCATGACAATACACAATGACAGATCTGGGGAAACTGACTTGGACACGGACTAAATACACCAGACAGGCTAAACTGAACAAGCAACAGGTGAGTACAATCAGGAATTAACACAAGGTAATGAGGGGGTGTGGCACACACGAGGATCGTACGGAGCTGGGCGTGACACACACAATGAATATTGGGATGTTGAGCTGCAAAGGATCCATCAAGTGAATCTGTAGCGACTCAGAAAAAGAAGCATGCATTTCTACCCATGCATTCATTGAAATGAGATATCCTTGTCATGCCGCTGTGATGAATTCCATCTTCGAATCCAGTCTTAGAAGTATGCAGCCACTGAATCCTGAACAGCCAGAGTATTTATTTAGCTTTGAAATTTAAAACACCTAGCCTTTCCTAATAATGATTGTGAACAAGCCAGAGCCATAGCCCTAACAAGCTAAGATCTTAGTAAAAGCGTCCTGAGAGCTGAAATCTCTTGGGTTGTCTAACATTTCACATGGTGATTCTTTCCTTTTACCCACTCTAAAATTGTATAGAACAAAAATAATACAGTAATCTTGCTTAAATTGTTGAAAAATAGTTTCATCCTTAACTTCCTGCCTTTTGGAGATCAGATCATCTTCTACTCACTTGAATATTCGCAGTAGCAGAAATTTTGACCAGGGCTACCCCAACTTTTGCATGCCACTGCAAGTTTGTAAATGCCAAAGTAAACATTTACTGTAATAGCCATAATCATCCATCCATCCATCCGTCCATTATCTATACCGCTTTATCCATCTGGGTCGCGGGGCAGCTGGAGCCAACCCCAGCATCATCGGGCTAGAGGCGGGGTACATCCTGGGCAGGTCGCCAGTCCACCACAGGGCCAACACAGACAAACAGCCCCACACACTCGCATTAGCCATAATCATATCAGACTTTTTAATTGTCACATGTTCAAGATGTCGGGTCAGGCAGAAAAAGTAAAACACACAGGATAGGGCCACATATTCATGTCCAACATTAGACTCAAGGAGTACAGCCTTTACAAAGATGCTCCAAAGGCCAAACAGTCACAGATTTCAGCAACAGGCAATGTATTGTATATGACTATGGTTATATGTATAACAGTGATCTGTAAATGAAAGCCCATTTAACTAGTACGCTATGAGATGATGCTGAGTCTCATTTCAATATGCAAGGTGGTCTTTGCATATAATTCAGTATTTACTGAGTGTAAGCAATCACAATATAAGTATTGGAAAACATTCGGACATTTGGCACTGAATGCAATGGAAAATGTAGCCCTCTGTTCACAAACATATCACAATGAATGACATGAAATAAGCTGAAAAATATTCAAGGCCGCATTAAATTGTATATGCATTTTTAGAAAGCATATGTTTTATGAAGTATGCGTCTATAAATATTCCATAAAATCAAGATATTAAAATAATTATCAGCATAGCAACATGCAGAGAGAAACTTTATCCTCAGTTCATATGAAGTACATGTTTTTTTGTTTACAGCATAATTGTCTTATAGCTGTCATTGATTTTATGACAAGATGTGCAGACAAAATGTACAGGCACTAGTAAAATAAGATCAATATGGCAGAAAAATTAGCGATGCATGAAGGGTGCAAAAGTCTGTGACTTTTTCACACCAGAGATGCAGAATGAATGCAGATGCAGGAAACTGAGTGGCATTATATGTGTTGCTGAATGTATGTGTCTCCATGTTTTGAGTCTTGTCTTCTTTTTCTTTGCTTTTAAATTAGCCTTTATTATTTTTGTTTTGTGAGTCATCTTCCTGTTTGAAGTCTTTCTCATAATATTCACAGTAACCAACCTCCAGTCTCCAGACAGTCTCGAGATTCTTGTCACATTTCAGTTATGTCTGACTTTTATTTCTTTCTGGAGCATTTCTCTTGTGTGTTTCTGCATTTCACTGTACACATTATTTTACACAATTTTGTACATAAGAGTTGCTGGACCCCTTATTATTTTATGTATTTTATTTATTCGTTTCTTTTTTCCTATGTTCAGCACTTTGGTCAGTGGTCGCTGTACGTACTGTAAAGGGCTTTATAAATAAAGTTGACTTGACTTGACTTGGAGCTGATCTTATCTTTCTGAGTCAAATAGACTTTGTGGTTCTGTTCAATTTATAGGGACTTGAGAGAAGTCCTTTAGACTTGAATGTCTTTTATATTACAAAAAAAGACATTCAAATGGATGTCTTTTTTATACCACAAAAAAAAAGATTTTCTGTTGATTTCTTTTATAGCAAAGGACTTTAGGCATTGAAAGCCTGAAGCATAAAATGTGACCTCATTCCTTTATTCTTAAGTGATTGTATGAATGAATTTGTTAGCTTATATAACTGAGTAACCTTTTTATGCAAATGAAAAATGTATGTAATGAAAAATGGTGATTCACTGGATAATCTTCATTTTAAATTAGTACAATTACAATCACACTTCATCTTTAGGATGTGTTTATGGAATCCAGAGGCCTACTAAGCACTGAATTTTCTTTACAGTACTGGAACTGTGATTTTTGATGCAATAGTAATTTTAATTAAAGCAAGAATCTGGACACATTTGATTATCTTAATACTCAAGTTGAAATCTTAAGCACAAAACCCTAGGCAGTGTCTAACTTGCACTCTCCTCTACTATGCACAAATTTGTTTCACGCTGAATTGAGTTTTAATACAAAAGATTCAAATAAGCAGACTTGAAGAAAAAAAATATCCCTGAAAAATCAAGTTTCTTTGTAATTATTATTTTTTTGGTCAACATTTCAATTTAAAGTAATAATCTAATACGATTCAAGAGTTGTTTGGGACATTCTTGAATGTCATATTATTTTCCAACTCTCTGGAATGGTTAATGATGTCCACAGAGATTTATCAAGCTCCAGTGCAAATCTGGGTGGCAGAAGATTAGTGTGTTTGCCTTCTCACATGCTCTTTGGTTTTATTTCTATAGTTTAGTGTGAGCCCTTACTGTCAAATGTCATTCACACTGACACAATATTTATTTCAAAGTAAGTGATTGATTTTGTAGAAGCTACCTGTAGTGCATCCTCTCTGCCCCCCTAAACCTCATATAATTATTAATGCATAAATAATATATTGGGAATAATATAATAGTTAGATGTAAATGTGTGCTAGATGACCAGGGCAAGCAGTTAGTGGATGGATGGATGAATGGATTGATGGATGGATGGATGGATGGATGGATGGGTGGAAATTATCAGTATATATTTATGATTTATGGAAGTCCAGAGGACACTCATCATTATTTCTTTCTCAAGATATTTTTCTTGTGATCTCGACATAACAAAAGCTTAGACATCACAAATTTTATTTTATTTTTTGTTTCCCTGATGTGGTGATGTAGATGATCATCTGTTTCACTGTGTGTGTGCCACAGCATTAAGCAACTAGCTATTTGAACCTTATCAATGGCGTAGGAGAGAGTTTGAGATTGGCAGGAACTTAAACACAAAGGTTTGTTTATTGGGGTGACAGATGAATCCAGATTAAATATGCTGAACCATGTGATGAAGGTTAATAATCAGTCTTACTCAAAATGTATTGATTCTGTCCAATAATTCCCTTAACCACCTAATAGAGATCTAGGGAGAAGTAATCATTGGACTACTTAGCAATTTGTGATTATGTCCACTCGATTACGGATTGAAACTTAGTAGCCTACTTAGTTGTTGAATAATTCACAAAAAATCTCACAATGTTCTCTTTTAGTAGAAAATGTATTCATTGCTGTGATTTAGTTGCCCTCTTTTTTTCTCAAGTGACAGACATGAATATGATAATTGTACTGCTATTTCTGCTTCTGACAATGCATGATCAACATAAAATCAATTAAATTTGTCCATGATAATTACAGTATGTGTAGCTAACTAAGCTGCAAAACCTGTTAAGAGATCACTGGGAAAAGTAGTGATCTCGAAATAAGCAAGTTTTTTCGAGATCACAAGAAAATTAACTTGTGATCTTTATCTCAGGATCATGACTTATTTTTTGTGACTCAAGATAACAGGAAGAGAAAAATTATGATCTATGTCTTTGGACTCCTGCAATGATAAACATTCAACAGATAGAAAATGTCACTATTTTTACAGTTACATTTAAACGTAATTATTAACACTTTAGAAAACAATCAGAGCATTTTCATTTATGAAATGGTAAGAATGGTTCTTCATCACTTTCATATAATCAGGCTTGAAAATATAATTATTGTTTAATTATACAATTATCACACTGGAATATTTGAAATATGCCTGTCTTCCTGCTTTTGTTATTTATTAAATGTGCATCACTTTTATAAGTAGCTTCCTTTTCTTAATGGCTCATGTTGACTTTGAGGCATGACTAATATGATTGCTTGGGATGAAAGTGAGCCAACACTAGCTCATTACCAAGGAGCAAAGTTCCATTAAGCGAAATATTCTCGATTATTTTCTTTCACTTACAAAGTAACATATGAACTAACTCAGCTCTCTGGTTAACAACACACTCTACTTGTTCACAACACTATGATTTTATTTTTTTCCTTTGTTTCCTTTATTTTCATGTGTTTCAACAATACAATGCTCTGTTTTTCATATAGCTACTATATGTGTTCTCATTGCAATAAATGCAGATGCATTTATTAAAATCATTACCACCTAAACATCTTTGTGGACATTGTTTTCTCTCATTTATATTGAACTGCAACTCTGTTTAAGCACTAATACATATTGTACTTGTGTCTTCATCAGGTGTTCCAAGGAAACTTTGACAATGACACACACAGAAAGAACTTGATAGATCCACCCCTTTATGCCAGGTTTGTACGGATCCTACCATGGTCATGGTACGGCCGGATCACTTTGCGGGTGGAGTTCCTAGGATGCACAGAAGAAGACTGAATATCTTTATTTTCCCAGGTGTACTGAAATATTGTGTCTCACTAAATATTTCCACATGAACTCTGTTGAACATGTACAAATATATTTTCCAAGAATAAGTATTTTGTCATGGTAGACCAAAGTTTACTTTGTGCAATGATTTGAAATTCTACTTCTTGTCATGTCAGTTTTCTTCCTTATTATTATTATTATTATTATTATTATTATTATTTTACTCTGCATGGAAACTTTTTGTTTGATATAATGGAGAGTGAGAGTACATGATCACATTGTTGATGAAACCTGCCAGTGTCATATATGAAATGATATATGAAAATTGTATGAATTAATGCATTAAATTGCATATGGTCAGAATTCAGCAGAATTTGGTTATTGCTAAAAACTGCATAAAATATGACATTGGCCTTTTTATTTTGGTTAGATGACTATATTATTTTGTTTACTTGGTTGTAAAATAGTAATAATTCCATACCCTGTATATGAAAATTTGTGTAAATTATAATGTATATTCAATTTAAAAGTATGACAATGAAATACACAGCCTCAAGATTCATCTGTGTCTACTTTAACATTTATGTACAATGTACATTCTGTGAAGATTTCAAATTAAATGCACTTGTCATTGAAAAAGTGACACTGCCATATATTGAATGATTATATATAGAATCCTTCTTTGAGTTAATTTCCTATTACAGATATTTTTGTAGCTTATTTGTAATTTTGTATTCTGTGGGTTTTTTTGTCATCTTGATTTCTTTGGTCTTTTAATTGCTGTATTTATAGTATTTTGTGTTCTCTAAATCATATTGAACAGCTCAGGATTGAAGTCACCTGTCTGATTTTTTTCCTTTCTTTTATTCAGAAACTTGTGTTAAAGTTCTTAAAGAGTAATTTAGTTCAGAAAAGACCTTCTATATTATGCAATCACCAATATGCAGACAACATCAGCATGGATAAATTTGGGAAGCTAATATTCAGTCCAATGAAAAAGCTTATTATTTAGTTTCCAAACTGTTGAGCAGTATATATTGTGTAGGGGTTGGGAGCGTGACCACATTTGTCCCAGGAAGGAGAGTCAGGTGGTTCATGCTGTGTTTCAGTTACTCATTTGAATTAGTTTGCCCCAAGCAACTTGAACACCATTGCAGATAGCAGTTCCAAGATCTGTAATCTTCTGTTGTTCTTTGATTTTTTTTTTTTATCACAGTATCATGCTAAACCATTCTTGTCGTATCCATGTGTTTTTATACATACAGGTATTGTTTAAAAAAAAACAAAATGCATCCATATATTTTCAAAGTATAAACACATGGACACATATGTCTGTATTTGTCTGAGATGATGTAAAAAGAACACTAACAGTTGTTGCTGTATCAGTGTATATCACTATATGAGTGTTACTTCTGCAAGTCTGTCATGAAAATAATTTGTTAAAGTATGATACCCTTGGTAAAAGAATTGTATATGGAATGTCTCTTTAGTACAACCACTCACAAAGTCCACATTCTGCAGTAAATAATATTTCATGCAGTTTTTACCATTTTTCTGCACTGTATTGATTAGGTTAGTTTTAATATAATAGTTTACATAATTTACACAACAATTATTGATTTGAATTAAAAAAAAAACATTACAAATGAAATCTAATTTTGCTTCCAAATGATGACCCGGTAAAGATATCACCTAAACTGACAAATTAAGTATGTTTTGGTTTAAAATAAATTTCTGATAATTGTTTCTCATGTGCACATACATGGAATAAATGCAAGCTCAGTTTCTATAGGAGACAGTAATGAAACATTTTTATTATTTTATTTTATGTAGCCTCCTTAACTGACCATCTTTTTGTCAACTTCTTGTTTCATTGTGGTCCTGTTTTGGGTAATTGCTTCGCAACTTCACTAGACTGGATTATACTGCCTCAAATCCATGTCATTTTTAAGTAGATTGCTTGTGTAACTGAAATTTACATACAAGTCTTTTTTTAATGAAACCAAAAACAGACCACAACTCCTGGCCTTTTTGTGTCTTGCATTTCATCATTTTATTTTAGAAGTATATAAAAATACTTATTTTATGGTGACAGGATAAAAAGTAAAAGAGTGGGAAGGGAAGGTTTTCTTGGGTAGTGTCTACTGTGTTACATATGAAAAGTAGCTACTTATATGGAAGCTCATTGGTAAATAAAATGCTGTCTGTGATCTGAGTAATTTGTCTTTATTTTGAATTGCTACAAGAAGATGGAGAGATGCTTTTTGGTGGAAATTCAGCTAATTAAATTGAATGATTCATGTTTGAAAACATATAATTAAACTAGAAAGGGGGGCTGTCAAAATGACAGCATTGTACTCTTTGGACGGCTCCTCCTGCTGCGTCCACAAGGGTTATAGTAAATTCACCCTATTCCAAGTCCAAGTCATGAGTTCACCGGGGGGGGGGGGGGGGGGGGGCATGCCATGAAATGATACCATGTCATCAGTAAACTGAATGAAAAATATGATGCTGCTACTGATGACCCCCTGAACCTGGCATCCCTAGTTGATCCTCAATTCAAGACCTACTGCATGAAAGATGATATGGTTGAGGCCAAGAATCCAGAGATCTGGGTCATGCTGATTGAATGTCAGAGCACATCACAAGCCACTGTCACATTTAGAACTAATGCGGTGGGTGGAGATGGAGGAGATGATGCAGCTATACCAGCCAAAATGTAGAACAACACTGAGCAGCTTTTTCAAGAAGTTCTACTTTGTTGCTATTTGGCAGATTACTGTTCCATATGACTTGTGTTTGACTTGTTATATGACTTGTAAGACAAGTTTGCCTTGTGTTACAGTCCAGCAGCCTCCTGATGCAGACAGCGATACCAATCCTCTGATATGGTGGAAGATCAACTGACCAATATACAGTTGTGGTCAAAAGTTTACATACACATCACAAACATGTTTGTCTTGGCAGTTTTGGGCTTCCAATTATTTCTACAATTGTTCTTTTTCTCTGGCAGAATGATTATATAATACTAATTTTATAAAAAATAAAACAAAAAAATACAAATTGGATGGACAAGTTTTAATTTGTTGTCTGCTTTCTGAAACCAATAGTCAAAATTTCCATACACCTGCTTAGATAATTAATTTAGTATTTTTACTTGGTGCCAAAGCCTCTTAACTGCTTGTTAGTGATCATAATTGACTACAGCTAGTAGCTTCTCTGTGGAAACATAAAAAGGGATCATTTGACATACCTCATTAGATTGACCAATACATGTTACAACAAGAAAGTCCAAAGAACACAGTGCAGATCTGAAAAAAGGACTCTATGCTTACACAAGTCTCTTAGAATAATTTCTAAACAACTACAGATCCCAAGATCATTAGTTCAGACAATTGTTCATAAGTACACGTCATATGGAGCGGTAGTCTTTTTGCCAAGGTTTGGAAGAAGGCCCAAACTGTCACCCTCAGCTGAGAAGAAAGTAGTATGCATGGTCAGATGCAACCAAAGAACCATCAAGGTACATGTCTACCATGCTAAGGAAGCTGCTGGAACACCATTGTCACCCTCCACAGTCAAGAGAGTTTTATGTCATCATGGGATGAGAGCCCGCCATCCAAGAAAGAAGCCCCTGTTACAGAATCAGCACCTACAAGCTCAAGAAGAAGTTTGTGACTGATCACATGGACAAAGATACAGCCTTCTGAAGGAAAGTTTTTTAGTCAAGTGAGACAAATATTGAGATGTTTGGCCACAATGCGGCTGCTGGGATTGCTGTCTTAGGAGTTGTTTCCTATTGCTTTGCTCCTGGGATTCTGACAGACTGCTGTGTTCCAAGTTTGCTGCTGGTGCCCATGCCATTGTGTGGTTAACGTGAAAAGATGAGAATGGCCTTTAGAATGTTTTTTTTTTTATTGCTTTCTCAAGTCAATACACATTTACAAATGGTCTTTTTTATATGGGCTAGTCGAACTGGCCTACCAAAATCTGAAGAATGCCGGTCCTCTTCATTTAGAACAATCCTGAAAACAAGCAAATATACCTAACCAATAGACATGATGTAAATGGTACTATTATTAGTGTGTTGTAAGCATCAAAATCTAACTTTGTTTATATATACAAAATACAACTGAGTTGGTTAGTAAAAATACTGGCAACCTTTTCTTTGTATTTTTTGTCACTTCAGTAAAGGTTCATATGAATTAACAAACCACATTTTTGTTACATTTTGGGATTTGGGACTTTTCTGGAAATAGGGGTTGTATTATTCCAAAGCAATTTCTAGTCACTGTCATGAAAACCCACAGATGTACCCCTAGGCGTAGAATGGTTACCAATTAGACAAGTGTCCTGGTAACATTTTTGGGCATTAAATTATTTTGTGAGTTTTCTGTTTATCCACACTATCATTCACTGTTCCTTTTCCACCACTATTTCCTAGTTTAGATCTAGTTGCTGCTTGTCCCAAGTACATGTATTCTGGATGTTCTACTGAATGGCAGTGCTTCAGGTGGTGAAATAAGTTGTCAGTGTTTCCGGTTTTAAGTAGCACAAGTTCTCGGCCGAGTTTACTGTACACAGCACCGGTCATTTGCCTGTTGGACTTTAAATTGCCAAAGTACCACCAATGTCTTTTTACATTATCCACAGTATCTCTTTTTTTCAAGATGTTATGGCTTCTGAGCTGTTGCATTGGCAAAGAAGGCTTATACTTTTCCCTGAAGGAAGGCTTACCATGATATTACCAAAATAGTGGCTTTATCCCATTGATCACACACTTGGCATTCACGTTCATGCACGTAGTACAAGTATTCAAGGGTATCCATTTCTCAGATAAGTGCAGCGTGCACTTTAGCAAATACTGCATGGAAACGGACTTTGATTATATTACATATAGACAGACCACAATGTACCATGTCAGTGATGACTAATGTTTATATTCAGGGTGTAATGATTCTCCAAATCCATGGTTCCGTTCAGACTTCACTTTTGAGCCACGGTTTGGTTCATAACTTCTGGCTTTTATTAATCACCAATAATATGAAACACTAAAGAGGATTATTATCCTGTTATAGGACTTCTGCAAACACATTTTGCAATGAATAATGAGATGCATTCAGCTATATTTTAGACAATTATTCAATATATTTCACATTATGTAGTCGATAATCATGAAATATTCCAAAACTGGGCTGCCCACTGTGTGGCACAATTTAGAGAATGGTATTAGTGTTTTATTTGCTTTATTGCTTTTGTCTTTGTGGTTCTTGGCACTGAAAAAATCCATAGAAAATTTGAGTTGAACTGTCTGACTGTACGAATGAAGATTCTTGGGAACATGTAATTTTATCATACTTGAATTCACTCAAGGACCACAGTCTAGGCCCAAATAACCACATCCCATAATGAGGGTGACACAGTCAAAATACACTTCCATGGCAAAAAAACAATATCTCCACATCAATCTTAAAATGTAAGATAATACTTCTTTAAAAACAAACCAGGAATACAACTAACAGGTATATAAAAATATTTTTTAATTCTTATACTGAAGCGATGGTCCCACAAAAATGAAATGTATTAATTACATATAGAATAAACTTAGACAAAAGTTTTAGTAACAAAATATACACATAGGCAACATTTGAATTTCTCCATAAGTTTTAAGGGAAAAAAAATGTATTTTGTTTAAACCACTCACTGATATGAAACCAGGTCAATACTATCAAACATTATCATCTTAATTGATCATTTTAGGATGTAGTTGTGTCGAGTGTTTCTTAGTCTGGTCCTTGTGGACCGACCCCCAGACTGTCCACATTTTTGCTTCTTCGCAGTTTCCAGAGGTAAAAGGTTGACTGTCTGGGATCCATGAGAACTGGGTTTGAGAAACACTGGTTAAGTCATCTGGTAAACAATCCATTTTAAATTTGTAAAAGCAGTGAATCCCCATCATAGAGCATTAGAAGCTGAAAACAACTGAGCTTGCAATTATTTTTTAATGCCATTATCTCAGGATGTCATTAGATAAGAAAGCTCACTTTCTCAAGATAATGAGATAAATTAGCAGCATAAGCTACATGTTTTAAAAGGACTTGCAGCTTAAATACAGCTTGCATTGATATCTGAGGGTTGCTCAGTGGCAAGCATAGCACATTTGACTTAGTGGAATAACCTGCAAGGATTCAGACAATGTGTGTAGATTTGAATGTGGGTGTGAAGGTTTGTTTCTATCAAATTTCAGTGTTTTTATTACCATATCATCTTCACATGTTGTGTGATGTGACAGCATTTCCCAGTACCATAGGACAGCACAGAGACAGAACATGACATGCACTACATGGTAAAACACTACACAGGTACAACATTTCATTTCAACATTGAATATAAGGATGGACACATTAAGTAATACAGTTACAGTACATATAAGAGCAGCACTGCATATGGCATGATTGCCCTGTGGTCACAATATGTTTATTCTTGTAGTAATTAAAAGAAAATAATCTTGTTATCTGGAGAAAACAAGCTTTGTCATCTTGAGATAATGACAATTATCTTGTTATCGCAAGATAACAGTATTAAAGAAAATAATTGCAAGCACAATGTTCTCAGCTTCCCTCCTCAATTATTATGTAAGTACTATTTCCATTCAGAGGAATCTTGAGAGGACAGCCTGGCTCACAGACATGGAGAATCTCAGAAAAGGATCCAGGGTTTATTTTTGGTGTTTTTATGGTAAAGGGGAAAGGCATGAGGAAACAAAACATTCACCTAAGACGTATTAAACAATGTTATTCAATGATGTTGGACTTGAAAACTAACAAAAGCATACAGACAAATGGCCACAAACTTGCTCATGTCTAGGGTTACTGGGGGAAAAATACATTTATATAAATAACCAGGAAAAATGAGTATTGGAGGGGTGAAATTGTTCAGTATGTTGTTTGTTTCGCATGTTGTTTGTTCAGGTAAAACCTAATGTTACTCTAGTTAGTAGCATCAGCTAGAGCCTCTCCTAGAGATTGTGCCGCTATTTTCCACCCACATTTGACACTGTAGCACCGGCAATGAAAATGTAAACTGCAACTATCTAGATTACTAACAATATTTCAAAAACATTCCAGTCTGGTGTTACTAAAGAATGAGTGAAAAGAAATTAAATAGTTTCCTGGGTTTATAAGTTAAGCTATAGAACGTATTGTAATATTCACCTGGCAGAAAAGTTCTGTGAATGCAGGCTTTCTATAAACTATGACTATGTTCATTTAATCAGGGCTTCATTTAGTTTTTAAAATTGCCCTAGCAATGTTAATGAATACTTAAGAAGCACAAGAGTGCTTGCTCACTGCTAATTAGTTTTTTTTTTTGTATCTTAAAAAACATTCCTGCTTTCTCATTACCTGTTGGTGATGTAGATTAGGACGTGCATTACTTGATATTTATACTGAAATTATAGTCTTCATCTATGCTTATAAATAATGTGCCCTGTTATTTTTTCTAATTGAAGTTCATTTACTCTAGACTAGAGTGACACTGCCTGATGGGACAGAATGCAAAGATGTTGTCCTCCAGGAGAAGGCTGGTTGCAAAGAAAAAGGAAAACAACACCTTACATGAGCTTGAAAGCTGCTTTGTTTTTATGCCAACACAGTCCTCAAAAGTGATTTTGGGTATCTACAGCTCACCCTCAAATGGCTGTCCTTTATGACTGGGACAAAGCAATACAATAATTCACTAGTTGCCCATCCGGCATGTAAATGAGTTCATATATTTTGAAGGGAAAGTAGAATAAATGCCCCAAAAACACAATACAAAGAAACTATGCTTACCACAAGAGATAAGCAAGTGTCATTATTGCAATACAAGTTGTACAATAAAATTGTGTACATTGCTTGGAGACATTTCTTGGTTTTTAAAGCATCTTAAGATTACAAAATTAATTCATTTCAGAAAATCCTGACAGTTTTTGTGAATTGTCTTGTACTATTTCCAGGGCTGGATTAGGGAGTGTAGGGGCCCCTGGACTAGAGTCATTTTTAGCATCCTAACTACTTTAAATATTTTCAAGTATACAAAATGCTCTGCGTGCTATACACATCAACTTAAAGGTTTCAAGGAGTCAAGGAATTGGCAACTACAGAGTCTTTAGTTTTAAAATAAATAGGTAAAATTTTAACAGAAAAAAATATAGGCCTACTATCTGAAATTATGAGAGTCAAAGTATCTCTTTAGCCATTACTGCATGGACCACAATAGAACTAAGCCGTTAAACCATCACAAAGTCTAAAACACTGTACACCTGCTGGCCAAACAGGGACCAAACACGTAGGACAGGGATGGATGGGCATCAACCGTGACAGTAACCTTCCCATGAAAAATATTTAAGCCAATTAACAATAAGCAGGTGTGATATGTTCACCTTAATGATGAAAAACACTTTCAACAACACGTTAAACTAAGGCGCGTGCAGTGCAGATAATACATACACACACATATATATATATATATATATATATATATATATATATATATATGTGTGTGTGTGTGTGTTTTTTAATACAAAAATTTCTCATTAAGATTATTTTGGGCCCCCGTACAGCTCAGGGTCCCGGGCTACTGCCCCCGTAAGCCCTTGCTAAAACCTGGGAAAGACTATTGGACCAAGTATGCTGTAGTGGGATAAAGCTGCAGAAAACCTTGAGAAAAATTATGTAGTAAGCCGCTAAGTGGTCAAGGGGGCTAATACAATGTAACACTTGTCTGAGGGGCACTTTGCCATCCTGAGACTACTGCATACCCTTTGCATTCAGAGAAAGGAGCTCTCCATGTTAATTATGTCCACAAAGCTGAGATTTCTACCTCTCCAAATAATTATCATTTAGGATGTATAAATAATAGATGGGTACCTAATCACCAAAGGCCATTTTACAAGGCAATGACAAATTCCATTTTAGAAATTTCACTCACCACAAATATATATATAAAATCATATTATAGCCTTGTAGTAATTAACTTCAAACCCTCCTCAGGCCAAGTCATTTAAACTGCATATTTGAAATGAGTACCCATTTTACCCATTCCCAGAGTGCATTGCTTAGAATTGTGCTGCACAATGTAGCTGCAGTGACCTTTTTGTAAGAATATGCGCTTTGTTAACATAATACAGTTTAGAAATCTACTTTCTCTCTGCTAATTTTAAATTCAATTAAATATGACTTTGTGTTCTGTGAAGGAAGTAGTTGGTTTGTAAGAAACAAAAACTGTAAAGTGGTTCAACAAAGGTTAAAAGAGAGGGAACCACATAATCTAAATTAGTAACCAATGCAAAATCATATATTACATCTACTCAAAGCTGTGCTACAACAACTGAGAGTGAAAACCATCTTTCATTGAAAGGAGACAAAAGGCGCCACCTGCTGGTCTGTGACAAGTGATCATTTAATTTTCTTTCAATAATATATTCACCTCTCCATCCTCTAACCACATATCCTGGTCAGACTTGCATAGGTGCCTGCCGCAGGTTAGAAGATTTTCCTCTTATTTATTACTGGGGAGGTGTGAGGCATTATTACCTCAAAAGGAGATTAAATTATTAAATCTGTACTTTTAAACTGTACCCATATAGGAGGTGAATTCAAGCATGAAAACTTGCTCCTGTGCCAGTATTTCAAATCAGTTAAGTCAATTTCAGTGCTGCGAACTGCATAAATATAAGGAGATGCATAAGTTTGATGAATGTGATTAATGGGTGTCCACTTGGTGCAGTGTATGTGATGCCAGGTAAAAAGCAGACGTCAGTTACATCCCAACAGGCTCATTAACACTTATCTTCCCCTTGCCATTTTGATCCATCACAGAGCAATGCTATGATGTATAAATTCACATGTATGACCAGTAGTATTCTACCCCTTCATTCAAACCCTTTGGGAGATTCAGGAGGGACATAAGAAGAAGGTCACTGTCTATAAAGAGAAGTGTGAAAATTTCCACAAGGCAGCAGAGGCATGCAGTTCGGTTGACCAAATGTGCCGAGGTTGCTGACTTAGCATAAAGCAGTGAATTTGGTTCAGTGTAGCTATGTGTCTTTTTTGCCTCTGTGGAAACAGAAAGGAGAGAAAACTGCTTTACACAAAGACTCCTTTCTTGGAAAGATCTGCCTGCTGGTGAATATACAGGCAATGAGAGAAAGTTTTCGAGTGTATACACACATGCACACACACACACACACACACACACACACACACACTTTATCAGGTCCAGTCTAGACACATATTCTTCTGAGACATTCGCTCTTTTTCTGAAAATAGTACTTATTGAAGAACTAGTTAACAAAGTCTGCTTGCAGATCATTAATTAGTGTGAGAAACTGAAAATGGCAGCGTAAAAGCACTATCACTTTGACCATTCATTCGATAACAGAAATTAAAGATGGATGGACAGATAAATGAAATATATTACTCCGTTTAAATACTAAGCTATTAATTTTATTCTGCCTGATAAATTATATGTTGCACGTCTTTCTTTAAAAATTATATCCTTAATAATCCCATTTCTGGGTATGAAGAAATAATGAAGATGGTCTTATTATTCAACAACCCCTAAACAATGTTTATACGTACAGCATAATATAAAATCATTCTCTCCCAAAGATGATCCTGGGGAACCATTCTTATGACAGACCACCCACAAACCTACATCTACCATACCCACACACCTCATAATGGCAGTGGGTAGATGACCATTTTCTCAGAGGAAAACAGGATGCCATCAAGAGAAGGACCACCCAAATTTATTTGCCTCTGGACACTATAGTTGATTGGTCTGCTACAACACGCTTTTACCAAAACTTCAAACTGGTAGTTATTGCATATAGTTATACGTAGAGCAGTACACAATATTACCAAAGGTTTTTAGATTTCATTTCTCAATTTCATGCCATTATCTGTAAGTTTTATTACATTTTTTAGGATTAATCTGAATTTGTTACTAAATGGAACATGCATACAGAAGAAATTCTATGCTGTCCATTAAATAAAATGGAACCAGTAACTCATTACAAGAAGGTGATGCCCTTCGGGCAGGGTGCGGCAGCAGGTTCTTCTGATTTGGGGTCGTCTGCATTGAGGGAGCACACTGGGGAAGCAACTAGCATCAGAGATGGAATTAGGGGAGCAGCGTCAGTCTCACCGTGATTATGTTTGGGTGACACAGGGTCCCAGAAGGAAGATTCCACAGGAGGGTGTGCCCGCTTCCTCCGCCTTCGCTTATGCTGTCATGAAACAGCGGGACTGATGGTAATGAGCCTCTCTTCCTCCTGCTGCAGGGATTCAGGTTGCTGCACGGCTGAGAGTGACTGGGAGTTGGCGGCAGGAGAACTGAACAACTGGTCCAACTCTCTCCCCAGGAGCAGTACTCTTTGAAGACCTCTTTGATGTTTTCCAGTTCCTGAGGAGGGGAGGCTGAAGTGATTGCCACCAATGCCTTATCCAGCCAGTCCAGCAGGGCACAAAGGAGAGTTCCAAGGGTAACAGGATTAGGGCGGGATCTGAGCAGAGAGGGCAGGTGGGACAGATCAGGGCTAACACCCCACCACGGGCACTTTCTGTAGGCCTAGGGTGATGCCAGGGATGCCGCTGGGGCCACGGAGCAAACCAAGTTGGAGGTTTGCAGTACCTGGTGGATTGGGAGGACTACCTTCCTGAGGAGAGAACTTGGGTACCAGCTGCCAGTGTTTTCGACCCCATTATGGTGGACCAGTTCCA
>JAODJW010000040.1:24526869-24541626 GCA_026777045.1 Hyperopisus bebe
TCTTGACCAGGACCACACCCCTAAATGCATTGAAGCAACTGCCATGTGATTGGTTGATTAGATAATTGCATCAATGAAAAATTGAACAGGTGTTCCTAATAATCCTTTAGGTGAGTGTATTTCTAAATGAGTATTTACCATTTTACTAGGGTTGGGTAGTGGCACACGTGCCCCGATTACATTCGATTCCGATTCACAAGCTAATGATTTGATTCAATTCTGACTGCAGTGTCACTGGAAACAAACTGTTAAAACCACTGAAGAAAGGCCAAACACTTCTATACTTAAATATTTTTATTCAAGATATGCTTGTAAAAAAAACTTTAACTTTGTAGTCTGCAGACTTGTGTTCCAGTATGCTCCTTAAATAGGAAAAAGGACATTAACAACAACAAGGACATTGCCTGTGTTTATGTAGCTAAAAAATGAAGGTATGACTCAGCTTGTAGTTCCTGCATACAGTATTTGGAATAATTATGGCTTATTATTATTAGTAGTATCTCAGAAGCAGCTGTGGGTCTAGAATCTCTTATCTTACTCAATCAGATAAGATAACTTTATCGTTGTAGGCTAATATTTAAAAAAACAAGACTAGAAAACTAGAACTAGAAAAGGGGGCTGTCTGAAACGACGACACTGTGTTTCCCGGACAGCCCTGGCACTTGCTCCGCTCATCTGCTCTGTACTAGTCCCACACTCACAAACATGTAGATTTTCTAGAAGTACTTGATAGATCCCCTGGAAATGTGAAAGTTAATAAATGTATTTTTACATGAACATTTATTGCACAATCCAGTTACATACTGCTCAAAAAATTAAGGAAACACTTATTAATCAGACTATAGCATCAAGTCTGTTAAACTTCTGGGTTACTGATCTGGTCAGTTAAGTAGCAGAGAGGGTTGTTAATCAGTTTCAGCTGCTTTGGTGTTAATGAAATTATCAACAGGTGAACTAGAGGGGCAACAATGAGACGACCCCCAAAACAGGAATGGTTTAACAGGTGGAGGCTACTGACATTTTTTCCTCCTCATCTTTTTTGACTGTTTTCACTAGTTTTGCATTTGGCTATTGTCAGTATCACTACTGGTAGCATGAGGTGATACCTGGACCCTACAGAGGTTGCACAGGTAGTCCAACTCCTACAGGATGGCGCATCAATACGTCCCATTGCCAGAAGGTTTGCTGTGTCTCCCAGCCCAGTCTCAAGGGCATGTAGGAGATTCCAGTAGACAGGTAGTTACTCTGGGAGAGCTGGAGAGGGCCATAGAAGGTCCAGAGCCCTACAAAATGACCTTCAGCAGGCCACTGGTGTGAATGTCTCTGACCAAACAATCAGAAACAGACTTCATGATGGTGGCCTTAGGGCTCGATGTCCTCTAGTGGGCCCTGTGCTCACTGCCCAGCACCGTGGGCACAAACAATTTATTTATGTACTTATGTATTTATTTATTTATTTATTTGTGTGTGCACAATGTACATTTAACTGATGCATTTATCCAAAAAACTTACAATAAAGGAAAGGGCTACAGTTTGTGTGCATGTAAGAATGTAAACCCAAGAGCTCAGCATTAGCAATCTGTTGAGCTACAGCTGCACTCTTGATGCAATGCTAAATTACAGTATATAGCAGGGATTAGCTACAATCAATAAAAACAGTATTCATAATCAGTATTTCTAACTCTTGGCTCTTTCATTTAGAGTAGGCTAGACCATTTCCTAACTCAGAGAACAACAAGCTGCTTGTCAAACAAGTGACTATCTTGCCCAGTGGCTGAACGCAACGGTTAAACATGGTTAATTACTCACCTTTTCAGACATACGTACACATACACACATATATACACAGTTGAAGTCTTGGAGTCCGAGTGCACGGTAAAGTCATTTGTTTGCCTACTCTGGAGTGCTTCATGTGACGTGTCTTAATGTAATTAGGTTTGCCAGATCTGTGCCTTTTCTTTCTTGTGCTACCATTGACTAGACTGGACTGAACTAGGGCTAAGTGACACAAATTAATTCCCCCATGATAAGTTTAGCCAGGCCAGGGTTTGCCCATGATAAATTTTGCTGAATGAAAATACCACAGTCTGAAGGAAATATTATTACAAGCCTATCTTACGCCAAGTCCAAAGTCGAGGTCGGGTCACAGGCGTGGGTCGAATACCGGGGAATCCAATCCTACAAAGACTGACAAGATGAGAATCCGATGGGAAGAGGCGGACGAGGACGGGCAAGACTTGCAGGATGGGCAGGATGGGCGAGACGAGCTGGTAGGGTAGGAGAGAGGCAGCAGGCAGGACAAATCAGGGAGACAGAAGACAGTAAGATCGCTCAGCAAGGCACATTAGGAAATGGCAACAATACTTCGCGTCGATCTCTAAGAGAAGCCGATTCAAATAACGGTGCTAAAGGCGTTATTGGTCCTTGGTGTTCGGCCCCGGCCTCGTGGGTGTGACACACACACCCATAAATTGAGAATTAAGTGAAACTTAAAATTTTGCTGTGATCTCTTAATTTTCTCCAGAGCTGTGTATGTGTGTGTATATATATATAAATGCAGTCCACAAAACCACAGTCCTTTTTTGTGATGTTTTTCACTGTTGAAGACTATCTCAGGATACTTAAACTCCTTCACTAAGGGCAGACTATTTCCCCTCACCCGAAAGAAGCAATCCAGAGAGCACCATAGCCTTGGATTTGGAGGTTCTGATTCTTAACCCTGCTGCTTCACACTTGACATTGAATCATTCAAACACAACGTCATCTGTAGCTAGCAGTGATGGTACCTTTAGCCGTCCATACTGGATGCCCATCCAGCCACGACTTTGCCTTGGTATCCTGTCCATGAAAATCATGAATGGATGTGGAGGCAAACTCTACCCTTGACGGAGGTTAACATACCCTCTGAATGGCTGAAGTTTTGCACCAGGCATGTAGACACAAATTCGTACACAATTCTAACAAGACCAAATGGACAGATTTCATCTTCCCCTGCAGCATATCCATCAAAATGGCCTCTGATCACCATAAAGGCTTCAGCCCCAGTGATAGACTCTAGACTTTGATACACTAGATGTTTTCCTTCTTGTAAGAGGGCATGTCACTGAGTTGAGGAGTTCAGAATGTTCCTTCCATCACTTACATCCTCGGAGTTGGATAGAGTTTCCATATCCCAGCTAAACACCCTGAGCAAGGCTTCACCTGCCCCCCCTGAGACATCTCTGGGTTTTCAAAACCATCTTGGAAACTCTCCATACTCCTCGCATGCACCGGCTTTGGCTTATGTAACTGTTTTTGCTCCAGTCTTTCTGGCATGTCAGTACCTTTCAGTGGGCTCAGGAGACCCATGTGCAAACATTCCATGAAGGCCTTCTTCTTCAACTTGATATCTTCCCTCGCCAGAGGTGTCCTCCAGTGGGTCCCAGAGTTAGCTCCATAACAGGCAGCTGTAGCCGCAGCTGTTTACAACCTCTGCGATAACAAGAGGCCCTGACCACGTTGACCTCATTTGGTACATGGTAGAATTTTTTTTTTCCCTGGAGGTCTGCGTTGAATTCATCTTTTACCAAAGTTTCAACCAGACATTCCCAGCAAACCCTGATTCATCATATAGGATTTCCTGGCCCATCTAACTTGCTGAATCAGTCTCACCATCAATTGGTTCAGCTGATGGCTTTGCCTCTCTCTTTTTAATTGTCTCCAAAATATATGGCCTCCAGTCGGATGACAAGGCTATAAATTCAGTCTTTTGCTTATGATGTGCTGATACGAAGTGTACTTATGAACATGTTTATGTTTAAACATGGTGCTTATTTTGGAAAATTCATTGCTTGCAGTTTGTATTATATCTTTAATCAGCATTATAAACTACCAATGTTTGACAAAATTGGCATAACAGAAAGGCTTGTAATAGGAATCAAATGCTGTAACTGGTTACACAATTTAGCATTTCAATTTAAAATCAAATTTGACAGGCTTTATCTTGTACACATATGTAAGTAAGCATATGGCGTTGGTGTGAAAGCTTCAAACACATTTTTAAAGTAAGTAGCCATCTTCATAATTAGGATGACTTGCATTTCCCTGAGGTCATACCATCTGACATATTGATCTAGTTACACCTGACCATACCCTAAAAGTGTCAAATTATCTGATATCTTAAAATTAGTTACAAACCTAGACATGTGGCAGCATCATCTGGGGTTCCTCCCTGTGATGTTGTTTCCTATCACATGGATTTCTTGCACAATATGAACTGCATGGCACTTTAATTGGTGTTTACACCACCTTGACAATAAAAGAAGTTGACTTTTCCATTATTTTCTATTAAAGAGTTCTAGTGTAAGATTATGCCAAACTTGTTTATATATGGTGTTTTATTGATAATTTCATATATTTTAAGCAAGTTTAATTATTTGGTTCGGTTTTTATGGTTACACCACATTGACAATTTTACCACCATCCCCCAAATATATTCGCAAGATTGATTAAAACCAGCCATTAGACAACATTCCATCCATCCATCCATTTCCTGTAAACGCTTGTCCTGTTCAGGGTCATGGGGGGGTCTAGAGCCTGTCGTAGAAGCTCCAAGTGCAAGGCTGGTAAACACCCAGGATGGGGCACTAACCCTTTGCAAGGGACACTCACACACTGTTCAGTTACGCAGACACATTTTCACAGTTTTTTAATTTAAGTAAACCATATGGACACAAAAAAATTAGACTCACTCACTGCAGAAATTCTATCTCTACAATCGCTTCTTTGAGAATGGGGTGTTTTTTGAACCAGGTTTGTTTGAAGTAAAAGCACTTAAGAGGGTCTTCAGGGGAGCCCTAGCTTTTCAATAGCACTCAGATTTGCAGCTGTAAAAACTGCCAACCACAAAAGAAATACATTTGTGCATTGAATCCTGTTTTCTGATGTTTCATACATATTTCTTCTTTTTCAGCAAAAAGACCCCTTGGTGCATAAAAAAAATGATTACCTTGCTTGCCTTCGCCATAATTTTCGACCATGCTTACAGCAATATGGATCCCAATATTCCTGTCTACGTATCAGGTGAGGAGAACTGTGTATGCATGTATGTATGTACTGCACACTCTGTATGACCTCAGTGAAAATGGTGCATGAATTGATACCTTTGGTAGTTAAATTGTTTTTTATTTCCCTGATTTTTGATTACATCAAAATTAACCATATGGGGAGTAAACAAATATATTTTTGTTTATATTACTAAACAATATTTAAATATTAAGAATCATTTTAATACTACTAATAATATTTCTTACCTATGTCCTTTCCATTCTAGACCAAAAAGGAGTGTACTCCTTTTTGTAAAACAATGAAGATAAAATTTGGTACTTAGCAACCAGCATCACAGCCACATATTACACTATTTATTTGTGTTAAACTAGGTATACTATGTATCAAAGAATGGCACATCTTGGCGTCTTTCCACACTACATTTTGCTGACTGGGGGGGTGGATCGATTGTCAGCCAATTGAGTATGTATATAGAGCCCCAATTTTCCATTCGCCAACAGTTTTAGGAAATTTCCGACAAACCCCCCAGATCGGAGGCAAATCGAAGGTGGTCGGCGCTGGCACATCGGCTCTCAATCGCTATGTGTAAATTGTTCACGACATGACTCGATGAAGTGACCGATGTGTCATGGAGCTCCCAGCAGATATCTAGCATGCTACATATCTGGACTTGTTGGCGACACCAAATTCTGTAGGTGTGAAAGATGCTGGGACTGGCAATGAGTGCAGCAACTAGCCACAGCCAATGAGGCGAAACCTGATGGAGGAACTTAAAAACATGTAAAAAGTTCAGTTTGTTTAGAAGCTATTCTTAGTGTTCAGGGACACATACATATACACACACACAAACACACACAGATGTTTATAATTATATCTTTGCAGGGACTCTCCATTTATTTCTATGGGGAAATCACAACATGGCAACCTTAACCCCTACTTAACCATAAGTAACCAAACAAAATATGAGACAATTTTTACTCTTTTGGTTGCATTCAAAGATCTCTGTGGGGACCTGAAAAATGGTCTCCACAATGTCAAAAAACAGGTTTATGTCCCCCATAATGTAATATAAACCTAATCCACATACACACACACAAGTGTGCACAGGTGATCTTGGACAGAATTGCCTTCATGAAACTAAACCGAGATAAGTAACCTGTATCTAGAAAACAGAAGGAAAGACACAAGCTTAATGCTTAGTCCTAAATGATATTCTAATGTCCCTTTTTTGTTTCAGCAATTTTACTGTATTATGTACTTTCTGTTTTTAGTGTCCTGATAACAAAAATGAAACAGGGAAAAGTATAAGTGTGTGTTGATATAAGCAGAAAATAAATACAACCTGTGAAGGAAATATGATTGTATTGCACATTTTCTAACAAGCTTTGGGCATTCAAATTTATATATGAAAGAAGTATGGTAAGTCAGTAACACATTCTCTAACGTAAGTGTCATCAGGTGTGCTTACATATAAGGTATGCTTACTTCTCAAGGGAATCTTTACAGGCAGGAGAAATATCTTTCACCTAAACCTATTTCAGTATCATGAACCTGCCTGAGAAAATTATGACTAAAATTAAACCTGAATTCCATTGACTAAATCCTAACTAAAACTAAACAAAAAGAAAAGATTAAAATGTGACTTTGATCCAACTACAATTTTCAGTAAGTGACTACGGTCAGGTCAGGTTAGGTTGGGGAGCATGTGCTGATGCAGCGCATTGCTGCACCCACCACATGGAGGAACTCCTCGGGATCCCAGGTGGCAACCGCCCAGGCAGACACACGGTCCAGTCCCACACTCTGGAAATGGCCATCCATTTGCCACAGCCAGGTGTTACATGAGTACAGTAAATCTTTCTTTACCAGCGGATGCCCCAAAGCTGCCGGACCCCACAACCCTGTCCAACACCCAGTCCATACAAACATTGAACAGAGTAGGAGCAAGAACACAACCCTGGCGAATCCCAGAATCAACTGGGAAGAACGTGGAGGTCCTCCTTCCACTCTGCACAGTACTCACCATACCAGTGTACAGGCCAGCCATGACGTGCAGCAACTTCGGGGGGATCCCGCGAAGTCTCAGGATGTCCCACAGGGCAACTTGATCAACCGAGTCAAAAGCTTTACAAAAATCGACAAAGGCTGCAAAGAACCTCTGCCGATATTCGTGCTTGCACTCGATGAAAATCCTCCATGCCACGATATGGTTCATAGTTGACTTCTTAGGCATAAAACTAGACTGCTCCAGTCGCTAACAGGTGAGCAAGTGATCACAGACGACCCTAGCAAGGACTTTACCTGGCACTGAAAGCAGTTTTATCCCCCTGTAGTTGCTGCAATCCAGGCGATCACCCTTCCCTTTCCAGAGAGGGACTACAAGTCCTGTTTTCCAGTCAGTTGGGATGACACCTGAATCCCGAATGGAAGCAAAGATTGCCTGCAGTACCAGGAGGCCTTACCACCAGCCTGGAGAATTTCTCCCTGAATACCACAGATGCCAGAGACCTTCCTTACCCCCAACTGATTCACCACCCATGCAATCTCAGTGAGATTGGGTGGTTCACAGCTGATTGGAGGATCAGCCTGAAAAACCGAGATGTCCAACGTCCTAGCTGGAGGGTCAGCTTTAAATCACTGCTCAAAGGAACCGGCCCAGCAGGTCACAATTGCAGTGTCATCCGTAAGGACCATTCCATCACCCACCCTGACTGCAAGTCTCTGAGGAACAGATTTAGATGAGCATAATGCTTCGATTCCTCTGTAAGCAGGATGTGGGTCACTAGACCACAGATGGTGTGTCACTAGTTCACAGATTCGTCTAACAAACGCCTCCTTATCTGCCCTCAGAACCTTCACAGCCATCCACTTCAGTTCCTTGTACAGACTGGAGTTGCCACCAAGTCATGCGCTGCAACTCTTCTCGATAATGTTCTGGGTGTGTTGCGAGATGAAACACCTCCTTCCGGAAACACTGGGAGCACCAACACAACCCTCAGCAACCTTTAGGGTCTTATCATGGAAGTCTGTGGTCAGAATTCACAAACTGGGTACTTCTGTAGACCCTGCAGTTCTGGAGGAGCCTCGAGCATCTACCCATGAGGATGTGATCAATCTCCTTTGCCACACCCCCAGTATTGGAGTACCAGGCTCAACGATGCGGTTCAGGGTGTTGGAATCAAGGATCCATTGACCCACAGCCCCTGATCTATCGCAAAGTCAAGGAATATGGAGCCTCTTTCACCCTGGTCTCCAGACCTATGGGGACCCACTCACCTATGACCAGAGTAGTGTCACCTAGTGGGCACCCATCAACCACCAAGCCAATCCACTACAGCAACAGTACTCCCTGAGTATGGCAGCCACCAGACCGACCAGACCGAAAGTAGGTACACCCACCTACAAATATCTGGCCACTTCCAGGTCTGCATACCTCAGAGATTGTTGCCATCAAAATGCGGGGTTTACAAAGCTCCCCTGACAGCAGAGAAAGATGGTAATCTTGCCGGAGAGACAACATGTTCCACGCACTCACCCGGATGGGCCACAATGCAGCAGGTGACGCCACAGCACCACACCAGCCCCAATCCCCAATAAGACTGACTCTATTAGCTCTCCAACGGTTTCAACTCTTCCGGGGATGAGTTTCGTAGAGGCTTTTCCCCCATCTCTTTCATGGTGTGTTCAGCCTTCCTGTGGGCGGCTGCAGCAGAGTTACAGAAGGGTGTCGTGTCTGTTTATTCCAAGCTGTTGTGAGTTGTTTTACGGTGGGTGGAGTGCCAATCCCACCTCCAACCCCAAAAATTTTATCCCTGCAAGGTGGAGGACTGGTTGCAGAGCCGGATGCAGTTTAACGTCATATCCAAGTGATGTGAAATGCGTCATACCCAAGTACCATAAGTGACTAAAACTAAATTAAAAATTCTTGCCAAAATTATCACTGGTTGGGATTAACATTATACCCAAATGAATGGACGGTCCCAAATGCAAACGTGTGTGTACGTGTCTGTGTGCCACCTCCAGCCCATAGAAAATGATGCTTAATGCTTCGCAATGGTTACTTATCTTAAAGAGCCCTGCACATTTTTGGGTTTCCCCTCATTTAACACACCTGACTCAACTCCTTGTGCTAATTACCACACACAGCTCTTGAGATGAATCATTTGTGGTGGAACAGGGAAAGAATTAAGCTACACAGGGCTCCAGCCCTCCAGGACCGCAGTTTGACATGCCTGGTTTAGGGGATTAACTGCTGTAAAGGGTCAGTAAATAATTTACTGTGCAAACTAGAACAGATTTCATTTCTCCTTACTAAAACGATCCAGGGTGGACTGAGCACACGTTGGATAAGTTCCATATAAAAAGGTAATTTTCTAAATCTGTGGGTGACAACATGTTGACCACGGGCTACTAATGGCCCACAGGGAGCCAATGAGTAGAATGTATAACACTAGATTATGGTTTTACTTATTTATTTTGCATATACATGTGTATTTGATTTTCTGTCGAATGATGTGTGGCACACTGTCACAGTGCACTGCAGAGTTGATGTGGAAGGATAAAGTTCTACACTGCCAACTCTCATGTTCACAACTTTTAATAAAAACAGGTTATGTTAGAACATAGTTTGACTAAAAGCAATCCCAGGTGGTATATTAGAATACTTTTTTGATATTGGGGCAGTAAGGCTTAAATATTAATATATTTAATACTCTTGTGTTTTTTGTTTACACTTAAATTTAGGTCATTTGTGCAGACACCATTAGCCAGAGTGGCTTACATAAGTGCCACTCAATAGAACCCGGCTAAGAATATTAACACTCTAAAAACCCTGTTGGCAAGTATTCTTTTTTTTTACAAGAGTATTGTCATGATGTGGAGCGGGCGAGCCAGAAAGTAGGCGAGATCAGCCGGACAGACGGGTGAACGGGGTTTATTTGGCAGGGAAAGAACAGACATCCACAAACTCTACAACCCTACACCAATGACAGATCTGGGGATACTGACTTAGACACAGACTAAATACACAAGACAGGCTGAACTTAACAAGCAACAGGTGATTACAATCCGGAATGAACACAAGGTAATGAGGGGGCGTGGCACACAGGAGGATCGTACGGAGCTGGGCGTGACAGAACCCCCCCCCCCGCCCCAAAGGCGCACACACCGGGTGCGAGGCGATGGATGAGACAAGAGACCAAGACCTGAAAAACAAAAGCAAAACATCAAAGGGGCACAGGAAACAGGACTGAGATACAAAACAGGCACAAGGGCAAAAGCCAAGACGGGACCTGACAGAGGACAGGAAATGCAGACAAACAGACCAGAAAGGGAGACATAGGGGGAATACTAGCAGGCGGAACAAAAGGGCCAGGAGTGAACACAGGACCTACAGGAGGAGGAGGAGCTGAAACAGGAGGGATGAAGGGACGAGGAGCAGACAGGGGAGACCAGACAGGAACGGACGGGGCACAAAAGGGAGCCCGAGGGAGCCCAGGCGGGCGACGGGCGGCAGCCGGAGGGGTCGCAGATGACTGGGCGGAGGGAGCAGGAGGGAGCCACGAAGGGGACATGAAGGGGAAGCTGCGGCAGGCGACGGTAAGGCCACAGCCGGCAAAGGCGCAGCCGACCGACGCACTGGAGGAGGGCGAGCCGCAGGCGACCCACGATCCAACCCAGGGTTCCCCGCAGGCGACCGGCCAGGTGACAGAGACGGGACCACGGACCGTCGACGGGGCCCGGAGGAGGACCCGCAGGCGACTGCCGACCCGGAGGCGAAGGGCCCGCAGGCGTCCCCCGAGCCCCAGCCAGGGCGAGCGAGGGCGATGCAGGTGGCTGGGCGGGCGGGACCCAAGCCTCACGTCTGTGACCCCTGCCCTTACGGGACACGGACAAGCGGGGACCAGACCGCAGTGTATCACGCTGGGGCAGTGGCGGAGGAGTCATTTCTCTGCAGGCCTCCAGCAGAGTCATCCCCGAGGGGTCCCATTCGAGCTCCTCCTCCTCAGTCAAGGCAGGGGGAGCGATGGTCAGGTCGTTTGGGACCTCCTCCGGTACAAGAGTCATGAGCACAGGAGTCATGGGCACAGGGGTCATGAGTACAGGAGTCACTGGGACCTCAGGCGGAGCCGCTGGAGGAGGCGGCGTTGGGACCTCAGGACCTCAGGCGGAGCCGCTGGCGGAGGTGGCGTCAGAACCTCAGGTGGAGCCGAAGGCGAGGCTGTAGCAGGCGCCTCACGTGAAACAGCAGGCGGAGGCCTAGGAGCCTCGGGCGGAGCAGAAATGGGCAGAGGTGGCACCAGGACCTTGGGCGAGCAGGGCTGGACTGATGAGCAGGGAAGGACGGGCTGAGCTGACGAGCAGGGCAGGATGGGTGCCTCAGGCGTGCGGCCAGCAGGGGGGACTAGCAGGTCTGCAGCAACGGGCACTTCCGCCAGTGCGTCCAGGTCTAGCGCTTCCCGAAGTGGCTGGGTCCCTTTAAGGGATCGCGGGCCCTGAGGGATTACATCCCACGCAGCCCTGGCTCCCCTGTTAACCAGGCGCGACAACCCGGTAATTGTATGCTGCTAGCGGCGGCTCCTCTATGACGGCGCCGGGGGCTTTGTATACTTGCGGGTGTGTTGCAGCAGGGATGTCTTCGGCGAGCAGGGATTGCCACCGATCACCCGCCAAGAGTGAAGCTGGGAAGAGAAACGCAGCTCCCAGGAAGAGGGTTGGGGCGTCTTCTGGCTTCTCCTTTTGCTTTCTCTTCTTTTTCCGCCGGTGTTTTGCTGTTGGTGGGGACTGGGTCGTTTCGGAGATGATGGCTGAAGAGAATTGCTGGGTCCTCATCTCCTTTACCCTCTTCATCAGTCGGCAAAGGTTAACGCATACCTCCTGCAATGGGTACGCGTTTCCGGGCAGTTCTACCTCTCTCAGGAGGTTCCGACTACGGCTGGCTAGATTCCAGGCGTCCGGGTCCTCCTGGACCTCTGGTTGCTCTAGCCAGTACTGCACGTCTTGCAGAAGACCGAGGCGATGTCCCTCGATCTCTGGCAGTGCGTTTTCGGGGAGATCTGTCATTCTGTCATGATGTGGAATGGGCGGGCTAGAAAGTAGGCGAGATCAGCCGGACAGACAGGTGAACGGGGTTTATTTGGCAGGGAAAGAACAGACATCCACGAACTCTACAACACTACACCAATGACAGATCTGGGGATACTGACTTAGACACGGACTAAATACACAAGACAGGCTGAACTTAACAAGCAACGGGTGATTACAATCCGGAATGAACATGAGGTAATGAGGGTGCGTGGCACACACGAGGATCGTACAGAGCTGGGCGTGACAAGTATAATCCTGGAAGTGCTAATCCAAGTACTTCTGAAAGAGGTAGGCTTTTAGCCATTGTTTGAGGGCACCCAATGACTCAGCTGTTCGGACATCTAGGGGAAGTTCATTCCACCACTTGTTTTTGTTGTAGTTTCATTTATTCCAATCTTGCCTGTAGAACTGCTGTAGATGTCTGACTGTAGAAGTCAGATCTCGGTACACTAATTTCCAGTTTCAAACTATATACTCCATCCTTGTGCCCTATGCTGCCTGGGATAGGCTCCAGGCCCCCCACAACCCTGACCATGGATAACAGATTAGAAAGTGGATGATAGGTGGATAATCATTACTTGAGCTGCCGTCGCATCATCCAGGTGGGTGCTCCACAGTGGTGGTTCGAGTGGCTTCCCATTGGTTCTATAAAATGCTTTGGGTGTCTTAAAAAGCACCATATAAATCTAACATTCATTCATTCATTTATAACGCTTGTGTGGTTTTCATGAAGTGTTACATGTACCAGACTGTGCCTCCACCTGATGATTTTTGTAAAGTGAGGTTGTTCATTTGGAATGTTCTAATCTCCCCAAGGTAGGCAGGAAGACGGTTCCTGGGAAAGTATAATATTAGCAAAACTTCACATTCCAGTACATAATTTACTTCTCCACCTGCAGAAGGAACCATAAGGGTCTGGTGCATTGTAGATCAGGTGGCAGTTGAAGGCAGGGGCCTTGACACATATATTCCAGGCTAATGAAATCAGCTTTAGGGCTTTAGTTGCCATGGGTGAGAGGTGTTGGGCAGGTGTAGGTTTACACATAAAACCATTAAACCATAAATGGGTGGACAGCCTCCGCCAGATTGGGGATGAGTTACTACCTCAAGCAGAGGAGATCAAGTACTGTATCTCTTGATCTTGTTTACAAGTGTGTAATGGAGCAGCAGACTGACAGGAGGATCAGTGCAGCGACTGCTGTCCCTGTGACCTGGATAAGCAGCAGACATGCTGAATTCACTGCTAAAAAATACAAAAGTTAGTTATAGAAATATATAAAATAGAAATATAGTTATTTATTTAAGTTACAGGAAGCATCTTCAGTTCAGCTCATTGGCTGTCTGCAAGGGGTCTATAGCTAACAGAGATATGCCTTTTCAGTGTATTATATTTAACATAAACATTGTTGAAGTTTTATTAAAGGTATGATAACCTGTAAATCCAAAAACATAAAAAATTACCCGATGGATGGATGGATGGATAGATTTATACCAATTATTTTCTACTAATTTTAGGCTTAGCTGGTCAAGTTTTCAGTTAACTCTCGTGAGTTAGGTTTGAGTAAGGTTTCAATGTAGGTTTGACAATAAAAAAATATTATTTCTTGATTTCAGAAAATGGCTCTCGCCTGTCTGTGCATACACAGGAGACCAAAGTGGTCACTCGGCGGGGCAGCAATGCCACTCTACCCTGCAGGTTACAAGGCAGTCCACATGACTTCTTTGCCACTGGCGAAATGAGAATCAGATGGTCCAAGCTTTCGTTGGACCACTCGGATGAGGTGGATGTGCTGGTGTCCATGGGCGTCTACAAGAAATCTTTTGGCAGCTTCCACAACCGCGTGTACCTGAGAGAAGCCGATGAGAACGATGCCTCACTGGTCATCACTAATGTCACACTCCATGACACTGGTGTGTACAAATGTGAGATCATCGACGGCATGGATGATGATGCTGGAATTATCACTTTGGAGCTGCAAGGTAAGCAGAGTAGTCTGCCATGATTGCTTCTTGGTCAAGGATGGATTACTGCACGGGCCTACCGGGCCCAGGCCCAAGGGCCAAGGGGGCCCTGAAGGCCAAACCTCCACGCTACCATTTCACTATTGTTTTTACATATTATGCATCTTGATATCATATTGGGGCCCTGAAGCCATATAACACTGGTTATATTATGTAATATGTCTTAATAGGGCCCCTACATCATATGCCACAAGTTTTGTAATTCATCCCTGATATGCGAAAGGGGCCCCTCAGTCAAATAGCATGGTGTGTGATATGTCATATAGGGCCCCTGTACCACAGGTTGTGTATGTTATTCATCCTTGGTATCGGAAAAGGGCCCAAAGTCAAAGTCAAATTAAAAATGAATGTCTCTGCTGGCTTTCTCTGATGGCCATCGAGAGTGAGCTGACAAAGTCATTGGACTTTAATGACATTATACTTGAATTTGCGCAGCACAAAGTCCGGAAGAGATGCATTTAATATGTGAATAGAAATTTGTGATTTCTTGGTTGAAAGTTATTCGTAGGATAAACGTTATATGTATGTTTCAGATCAGATTCTGTGTGAGTTATTTGTTCAAAAAGTGATGTTTCATGAATAAAAATGTAGTATAGTTTTTAG
>JAODJW010000040.1:24554965-24565170 GCA_026777045.1 Hyperopisus bebe
TTTTTTTTCATATATACGAACAAAAGTAGGGTGGGCGAAGATGATATTTCCAAACTTCCAAAATTTGCACCACCCTAGTGACCCCCCTCCTTGGACTCCAGCTAATACCGGTGGCCGTCCTGGGACCTCAGGTGGAGGCAGAGACACAAGAAGTGGAACTCAAGGTGAGGCCCCGAGGGTCTTATTCTATGTCTGCTGCAAGGGTATCCTTTGTATCACTCTAGCCCAGCCTGGTGGCGATGAGGGAGTTGGGTGTCGGGCTGGTGGTGGCTGGGGAGTTGGGCGGCAGGCCAGCAGTGGATAAGGAGTCAGGCATCTGGCTGGTGGTGGCCGGGGAGCCAGATGTTGGGCTGGCAGTGACCATCAGAGGATGAGGAGACCACTGGCAGTGAGCCAGAAAGCTACAAGGCAGGGACCAGGGTGATGACTGGAGTCGACGTAGGTGACAGGGTGATGACTGGAGATGAGGCAGGCGCTTGCGGGACATCAGGAGATGAGGCCGGTGCCGGCGGGACATTAGGAGATGGGGCTGGAAGCAAGCAGGAAAAAGCCAAGACACCTGGAAGTCAGCAGGGTACAGTCAAGACTTGGTCAGGTTTGGGTAAGATAGTTGCCACGGGGCAACATGGGTACAATGTGGCCATTCCTTGGCCTGGAATTCAGGTGGAGCAACCTTCTCTGAACTGAGTACCTGAAATGCAGGTGGAGCAGCCCTATCCGTTCCGAGTGCCTAGAGTGCAGGCAGTGCAGTCTTCTCTGGGCTGGGAGCCTGGTGCATAGCCTTCATGGGCAAGGCTGAGGCAAAGGTGGGCTCTGGAGGTGTAGCAGAGGTGAAGGCAGGCTCTGGAGGCATGGCAGAAGCAAATACAAGCTCTGCAGGCACATAAGTGGCAAAGATGGGCTCTGGAGGCACAGTAAGGGAGAAGACAGCCCTTGCTGGATAGGGATCTGGAGACTTGTGATGAGCAGTAGCCTCTTCCTGGCCGGTCTGTAGAAGCTCAGAAAAAGTACGTATGGCTCATCCTGGGCTGGGCACTGGAGGTGTGGTGGCAACCTTTCCTTGGCTGGGCACTGGAGGCTTGGTGGTGACGTCTCCTGGGCTGGATGCTGGAGGCACCAGGTCAGACTGGGCGACAGTCATGGGCATCACTAACCTCCTCCGCTTCTTCCTCCTGCGATGGGAAATGGCAGGAGTGGCTATGACAAGCTGCAAGGAGCCGGCATGCAGTTCTGCAGCAAGCTGCAGGAAGTCAGTGAACGAATATGTGGCGAGCTGTGAGGTGCCAGTGGGCAAATCTGCAGCAAGCTGTGAGGAGCTAATGGGCAAATCTGCAGTGAGCTGCAAGGAGCTGGTGGGCGAATCTGCATCAAGCTGCGAGGAGCCAGTGAGTGAATCTGCGGCGAGCTGTGAGGAGCCAGCAGGTGAATCTGTGGCAAGCTGCAGGGAGCCAGTGAGCAGGGCAGCCTCACCTCACAAGGAAGCAATGGACTCTGGAGTATCAGCATGCAGTGAGACCGCAGTTATCCCTGCCAGACCAGAAGTGTTGGCTAGAATCAGCTTTGGCATAGTTCCCTCTAACTCAAGGTAAGCTTGCCTCATTAAGGCTGGGGAATTTATTTTTGGTCACTGGTCTGCAAGACTCTGCCCTCCGCATCGGGATTGGGCCCATGATCTCTCGTCTCCTTCCCCGGTGTTTTACCCAGTACAGGGTTGGCATTGGTGGGGCAATCTGCATGGCAGGATGCTCATTAAGGTAATCGGTTTCATGGGGCTCCTCCAAATCACTGTTGCCATGCGGGTCCTCCAGCGGATTGTTCTTGAGCTATCGAGGTGTGTGGACTGGCAGTTCAGGTTGAGGTAGGTGGCACGACAGGCTCCTGGAGATAGTTGCTAGACCATTTGTTGAGCCCATTTGTTGAGTCATCATTTGGCACAATTTTCAGTTTCTTTAGTCTTGCTGGTCAAAATAGATTATGTAGTTTCCCATTGTAATAATTAAATGCCCAATACTATGTATGTGTGTGATCATTGTGTTCGCACCACATGCAAAACAGTTAACTAAGCTGCCTAAAAGATATTGTCACGACTTAAGGGACAAAAGACTCAAGGGCAGGTGTTGTAATAAAATCAAAGGGGGTTTATTTGAACTAAAGGAACAGACTGGAAACAAACTGGAGCACGAGGGATCAAAACAGGAGGACTGGCAATAGGGAGGTTCGACATCAATGACTGGACGGAGGAACACAGGACTGGGAAGCATGTATATACAAGACTAACAAGAACATTAATGAGAGGTAGCTGGGAATGATTAACATGAGGGTTAGGAATGGGAGGTAAGGAAAACGAGTAAAAGGTGTTGCTTGTTAGGGTCACACTAGGGAGGAGACAGGAGGGTCAGGTGGACATGGCAGGCAGCACGTGACAGATATATTCTATAAATTGCAGTGATATGGCCTTGTTGAGTTTTTGGTTTCCACCATGTTGTCATGCTTTTGTTATTGTATTGCCATTTTGTTGTTTTTGTGTTATATAGTGCTGTGTGACTATTTTCTTTACTATTGTACTGTATCTTGAGATCTGAAGAAGTTACATGTACATACAAGTGCATTCTCTTGCCAGAGAACTTTACATACTCTAATGTAGAGCCTTACAATGTTGAAACTGGTGTCCATCCATTCATCATTCATCCATCCATTTTCTGTCCTATTCACGGTCATGGGGGGGAGGGGGGTTCAGAGCCTATTCTGGAAGCTATGGGCGCAAGGCAGTGAACAACCTAGGATGAGGCGCCAACCTATTGCAGGGCACACTCACACACCATTCACTCACACATGCACACCTACAGGAAATTTGATAACTCCAATTAGCCTCAGCATGGTTTTGGACTTCGGGGGGAAACTGGAATAAGTTACAGACTTGTGCAGCTAAACTATAGTGTAGTACCACACGCATAAACTGTTTTTAGAAATGCTCCAAAGAAACTGAGAAAAACTGTAATACCCTTGGTTTTGTAATGAGATGCTGGACAAGCTGGTGTCCACATACATTTGGCCATATAGCGTATATCTAATGGAGGTAAATTTCTTGAGGCAAAATTTAGTTGTTCCTAATAAAGAATTAAATTGTTTATGCCTGTCCTGTGCCACTACCACCACCAAGTGGTGCACGAAGTGCACTATATTACGTCAATTATTTACACAATTCTGGGCTTTTCTGATGTACAGTATTGTAGTATTGTGGAATCAATGCTATTTTAACATCATAATGCCATTGGAGGACAGAAATTCACAACGTATACATAAACAATATAATAAAAAATATTTCATTTGAGTCAAAACACAGTAACAGTTCAAACAAGTAATTTTTTAATCAAAGATTCTCCATATGGTTAAATACAGTATCAAAACAGTTTTTAATTGTATTGATTTTGTTGTATTGCTGGTATTGCTGGTATTTTATCACTTAATGTATCTGTTTCTTTTGTCTCATTAACACTGCAAATGGATTTTTTTTTATCAATAATATTTTTTCTTTTAATGAAAGGAAACACATCCCACTCATTAATAAATTAGATGTCTTATTAAATGTATTGTTCAAGTCTTTCAGGGTTTTTAATAAGTACATTCTATTCATATCTTTTAAAATTTATTCACGAAAAAATGATTTTATCAAAAAATTACTTTGAAAGGAATACTTACAATGTGCAGAGGATAATAGTAGAATAGTAACAATATGGTCAAATTTTCATGTAAACATGACACAAAAGAATGAAGAAATACAATTTCTGTAACTTTAATGTGTAACTTAAATGTTCATGGCTTCACTAAAATATCTTGCCTTTCTTATTGGCTGCAGCATTCAGACAGTTATCTATTCATCTACTTTTAAACATACTATATTTAAATAATACAATAGGAAAATATGAATTTTATTCAGTTAATTTATCAATATATAATATTTTTTAAAGGAAAAAAAAACTAAATTAATTTAATTTTCTGTCTGTAGGTAAATATTCAAAGTTGCCTTTTTTTAAAATAATAAACAAGGCAGGGAGTCTTTGAAAACCATCACATTCATGGCTGAAATTACAACACAGTCTACAGTATCATTTTCCCTAAACCATGTTACTCCAAAACTTTATTATCTCAGGGTATGTCACACATGTAACAAGATTCCAGAAGGATCATTTACCCTCATCGTCAGCGTGACTTCTGTCGCTACCCCCGTCATGGATAGTTGATATAGAATTGGAGGTTGTCTCCTCATATATTCATTTATATTTGTGATAGGATTATGTTTTGTTCTATCTATTGACAATATTTAATATAACTTGCTTGTAGATTAAGCTACAATGCTTCCAGCCTGTGTACGTAAACAGCATAAGAACTGTCAATTTTACTTTCATAAAGGAGTCTGTTTTCATACTGATATCTGACAAATTATATGATATATTTACATTATTCAGCATTATACTGTATACTATTTACAAGTATTGCAGCTTGCATAGTCCCACCATAAAATATTTTGGGAAGATTTCAGTCACATGTTATGTCATTAAGGAAGCCGCTATACTAAATTATATTAGACAACTAATATACAGTGTTGCACATAACAAATAAACACAATTACAAAGCAAGAAATCACAATTGACATTCCTCAGCATAAAGATCATTCCATCAACACAGGCAGAAAGAGATTTCAGTGACCAGCTGATTCTACCCTTCTCATTACCAATCAGTATTTAGTACTGAAAATGAAAAGAAAAAAAAAAAAAGATTTCATCTAGTGTGTAAAGCATCTGTAAACTGTTGCCAATGTTAAAAAGGCACTTTTACTACTAGGACACAATGCACAATTACCAAGGAAAAATGTAAATATCTGTTCTTGTATTTTTATTTATACCAGTTATGGACGTGTTTCAGTTGTTCACTGGACCACTTCCTGTTATTGTTGTAGAGATTGTACCGATATTGCAGTGCGTAAGTCCTTTGATATGTTGATGCTGAACAAAATACAGAAATAGACAGATTTAGTTTCTTTGATGCATACATAATATGTTCAAATGCTACCTAAATACTTACGCATCATGCAGGAGATTTTAGGATTATCCCATTGTCCATCTCCCCTACACTTGATTGTTGGAAGGTGTCTCTGGATGAAACCAGTTTGGCACTGGTAGCGCACCAGGGAGTTGATCTCATAGCGGGGTCTTAATAATCCAAAGGTGCGGGCATTTTGCACAAGTGGAGGCTGACTGCATGCAACTGTGAGGAAGGACAAAAGGTACCAACAATTATCTTACTCTGGTAATGTTGAGTCATGTTGTGGAGTTTTTAAAATATAAATGACAAGTTATGAAAATATTATACTACTCCCATTACTAATTAATAGACTTTTATCAAATGAGACATTTACAGAGTACAAATGTGAATGGTCCTTGGGCTTAGTGCCATAGTGTAATCTAAACTTGTGTTTTGAATATCGGAGTGAAAAGGTCACAGGAAATCCTGATAGAGCATTCAACTGTAGTGGTTTGGAAGTGATGACTGATACCTGTTCCCTTCTTGCAGGTAAACGTGAGATGATAATTACAGGGCACATCATTCCACTGCCCATCTTCATGCCAGATCATAACCACACAGTCCTCACCAGATGTGAAGAAGCTGTCAGGCTGATTTGGCCTCCAGTTTTCATATTGCTAAAAAAATAAATGATTTTATTTGATTCATGGAAAAACACATCTATTCAGTATTAATACTGAATAATTATTTTGTTCAAAGTCATTTTGGTTAAAATGTAAAAATAACCATTCTAGTTTGCATGCTGCAAATGTAATGGTTTGCATGTTTTTACATTTTGCATGCTTTGTTTTAGAACTATGGAACAAAGAAGGATGTAATTTTTTATGTTCTTGTTGTGTATCCCAAGATATGGTATAGCACACAAGCTTATTATGAGTTCATCATGATAATATTGACCTTTTACATTCTTGACCAGAGAAAAACTTTAATTTATGTAAAACCTAAACCCCTTTGTGCCTGGAATGGTTACTTGGATTCCATTACAGCAATTCAGTGCCTTAATGTACTAAGCTTTCGAAATGTGTTTATAGGTTTTAACTTTTGATTTAAAAAACAAATTTAAACTCAATCTTGTTTTCTGAACATACACATCTCTATCAGGTCTGTATTCAATGAAAATGTTGGGTTTTCTGCTGTTTCCCACATTTCAGTTACATCAACCTCAACCTCTTCTAGTGCTGAACCCAAGCAGCGGTTTTGAGCTGCTCTATGCCTCGCATGTATGAACTGATCAAGCTGCTAGGAAGGGCTTATTGATATCCATCCTTTATCTCACCAAGGTACCCCTTAGCCTGGATGTACTCTTCAGCACACCAACTTTCCGTTGGAGGTACATCATCCTCGCTTTTCCATGGATCAGCTACCACCTTCCAGAGGCTCATGGACATTATACAGTGGCCTACCTAGACTCCATCCAGCAGACAGGACTCATGGGTAACCCTGCCAAGTGTCACCTGGGACTCCACCTAACTCCACCTGAAATTTCTCAGTGGATGGGTTCTGCTCTGACTCCAAGAGAGGAAGCTTTAATCCATCCAGGTTTTCCTCCATCCTTTCCCAGGTAAAAAAAACACCCCGAGCTTTGTATCTCCCAGAAACTCATCGGCACTGGGTGACAACATACCACTGTGGAGCAGGGGATTGGGAGGGGGGCACACAAATGTACCTTAGGGACCCATGTTCCAGTGACAATCCAGCCGATTAACTGTAACTGGTGTAATGATAACTGGGGAGGGAGGTATCACACCGGTGTTCTGTCGATAGTACCAATCAAATTTTTTTTCTTTAGCACATTTAGAACACAGACTCAGCTTTACTGTGGTTTACTTTTTTTTGCCCATAAAGCTATGCTACCTTGGTGTGAAGTAGGCTATAACTAAGATAAAGCATGGATAGAATCAAGCAAGGAAAAGTACTAAGCACAGGCAATGCTTTCGGGTGCCACTTGGTGGCAATAAAGTTACATTTAGGAAGTCGATGTGAATCTAAAATTCGACTCAAGGTGTTATTGTCACAGTTCCAGCGTAATGGAGTATAAAATGTTTAAAAATAAAGTGTTTTTTTTCCAACAATGAAAATGAAACAGCAACTTACATATTTAGCTTTTCTAAAGAGTTATCTAAAAACCTGTGAACAATCAACAAAATGACATTAATTGCTTTAACAAAAGTAACATACATTTGGAAAGTTCCGAAATTTTCCCAGTGGTCGGTCTTGTGAGGGCTGAGCGCAGATCAACCGCAGGAGAAGACTAATGGATAATGCTTTATGTCACTGGTCATCATGATTGGCAAAATATACCCTGGAAACTTCCCCCCCCCCCCCCCCCACACACACACACACACACACACACACACACACACACACCCGCAGACAGTGGTGAAATATACCACAGGCTGCTTTTTGTTGCCAGTCTGCCCCTGAATATGACTGAAATAAAAGCTATAGTACCAATAATAATAATAATAATAATAATAATAATAATAATAATCGCCTACTTCACTTTGGTGACATATTTTTGTAGAAAGATGTCACCTTTGCAAAAGCTCCTGAGGCCTACATAAAATGCTTCAGTTATACACAAAGTTAGAGAAGTATTTTGGCAGTAAGAACTACATGGATAAGCTCCAGCCACATACACTCTCTGGGCGCCGTGTAGTGCAGGGCTTTTGGCTTAGGCTGCTGGCTCAGATCCATAGTAAATGTCATCCTTGGTCTCATATGATTGTTCGCAAGAACTGTACATATTTGCCAAGTCACTTCCAGAGGTTATGCTCATTACATTGCTGGTCTTTCCTAGGTGAAAAATCTGAGACTCCATACTGCTCTGGATGGTAAAATAAAGGTCTACCTTAAAAACATTAGAAATTTACAAACGAGAGGCCAGTCGGCCCATCAAGATCGAGAACTCAACTAATAGCTCAGAATTGTTAAAATCTTATCTAGCTCTGATTTAAAGGAACCCAGGGTTTTAGCTTGCACTACACTAACAGGAAGACTATTCCATTTTTGTTAAAAAAAAAAAAAAAAAAAAACAGAAAGCAACCCTGTATATATTTGGATGGCATGGGTTAAGCCTGTGTGCCTGTAATCAGAAGGTCACCGGTCCAAACCCAGCCTCAGCATGTCTGTGGGTCCTTGAGCAAGGCCCTAACCCCTAGTTCCCTGGGCCCCACTACAGGTGGCTGTCCTTCATAGACAGCTTACTCTACAAAATAGAGCAAGTTGAGGGAGGCATAAAGACAATTAACCCACAGGGATCAATAAAGTATTAATTATTATATAAAACTATATTTTATTTCTACCAACCAAATGAATGTACGGTACATCTATGTAAAACATCTGGCAAAATAGTGATCTGTTCACTACAGGCAAATTTGTGAATACTTAAAAGTGAATGACAGAATTAAGAGACATACAGCAATGACCTAAAACAATATGATTACCCCCCATGTGAAGTGAATAATGTTGACTTTCTCATAAGAAACGGTGCATATCAAGGTATACATGATGCAACAGACAATGAGATTCATTGAACCAAGCAATCTTTTTCCATTGCTACAAGGTCTGGTTCCTATGCTTGCATGCCCATTGAAGGTGATTTTGGCTGTTGACAGGGATTAGCATAGGCACTCTGACTGGCCTGTGGCTACATTGCCCCATACGCAACAAGACTCAATCAGATAGTCAACATTATTCACTTCACATGTGGGTGGTCATAATGTTTTGCCTCATCGGTATAAATTACAATTCAAATAATGCTTTCCAGAAGCAGATCTAGTTATGACATACAATTATGATGTATGATGAACCATACTGTCTACACCTTTTTTCGTGACTGCATATCAGAACATTTAGGAATTCATTTATTGAGACAAAATTTAACGCTTTACATAAACTGCACCTTATAATGCATTTGTAGAACATTCAGTGCACCTTCATTACGCATTCATAGAATATTCATAAACAACATGTAAGTACACTAATAACAAACATACTATTATACAATTGTAATGTTTGTTATTACTGTATATAATGGTTGTTATTAATGTATATTAAAGCTGTTAAGGTATGTTAGGATGTTAAGGTATACTTACATGCTGCTTATCAATGTTCTATGAATGCATTATAAATACTTTATGAAGGTGCGCTGAATGATCATTGAATGCATAATGAATGCATTATGAAGATGCAGTTCATGTAAACCATTTCTGAATTTTGCAGTAAAATTCATCAAAAAGACAGGCATAGTACATTGTAATAGGACAAGAAAATATTTCAATAATGTAATGTGCAGCTCTGTTTGCACGGATTTCCATACTGTTCCATTGAAAGGTGCGGGTATTGAATTCTACTGAATACTGTCTTTCATCAGGAAAGGCCCTGTTTGTAACATTTCCATTTCCAAATTGTATTTGAGATTGTTTAGACATCAGTGGCTTATAAAATTCACAAACCCCAAAGCTCCTCCCAAAAGTTTTGCATCAGATATATGTTACATGTTTGCTCAAATGATCTCTGCACAATCCCCCACCTCGTCCAGCCCCATGCTTATGTTTTCACTGCTTGCCTAAGCCTTTAGCGCTCCTTTTATTTAAGATTCATTTAACTTGTTGTAATGCATTGCTTCAATACCCCAAAGCCTCCTTTAATTTATAGGTGGATTAAAGAACTGGTTTTGAAGTGAGAATACAATTATGTGTTATAGGCAGGATTATGGCAACTATGAGCAACTCACTTGGTTGCCATTGACAGAGCTTGAAGAAGAGCCTATGTCAAGCCAACCCCCCCCCCCCCCAAAAAAAAATTAGAAGACATGCAGAGCCTCACTTATCTAAAAAGACACAAAATATCTGCATGCCTTCTATAATGAAGGTTAGCTCTCTCTGGATATTGTGAATTCAAACAACATTTTCAAATCACAATAACAGGAAAAAATTGACAGCATGCTAATTTAAAATTGTAAATGATTTTTACCATAGGTTGGCCATCAGTCCAGCGGAAGTCGTTTTGGAACATCTTATCATTGAGACCAATCCATTGGTAGTTATTTCCCAACCCTGTAAAATAAACAAATAAATATTTGTGTGTCTGTGTACACACCACACACACACGCATATATA
>JAODJW010000040.1:24581355-24612221 GCA_026777045.1 Hyperopisus bebe
TAAAACCCTGGGTTCCTTTAAATCAGAGCTAGATAAGATTTTAACAACTCTGAGCTATTAGTTAAGTTCTCCCAAAACGAGCTTGATGGGCCGAATGGCCCCCTCTCGTTTGTAAATTTCTTATCTTCTTAACTCATAAGTGTGGATTCATGACCTACTGTCACTAGTTCAAAAAGAACCTCAGCATTGGTAAACTGTTTCTACTTCTTGAACTGAGACCCCTATATGACAGAATTGAATTCTTGGAGAGGTATGACATAAGTGTTGATGAAATGAAAATAGGTTTCAATAGGTTGACCCTACTTCCAGAGGGAGGTATATTGCTCAACTTCCAGAACAGGCCTTTTCTGGTGAGGAACTAGAGCCTGATGACCAGGAAGCCCCTGAAACCATTGATTTGAACCCCTTGATCATGGGAACTTGAACTTGAACTTAACTTTACTGTCATTCAGACTCTACAGGAAGGAGTGCACAGCTGAACGAAATTGCATTTCTCCAGGTTCAATGTACAAACATAAGACACGCTATCCATGCTATCCAACACCAAATAAACATAATGGACAGATACACAGACAAGTTTAGACAGACTAAAATATTATAAAGAACATTGCACTTTGTTGTTGCATTATTGCACAGTGTGAGAGGGAAGATTAAAAAATATTCTATAATGTTGGAGGGGGAAAATAGTCCATTTTGTTTTCCAGCAAGTGAATGTTAGACAACAAAATAATTGTCAGCACAGGTCCATAGGGGTTAGCTTTTAGCCTAGCACTGATCCCCACTCAAGTGCTGCATTTTCGTAGTCTCTCACACCGCTTTCGTTGCTTCCTGGTGCAGTCAGTGATGGTATAAGAGTTGGCTACTGCACAGGTCTCTGGGTCTTGCCAGGGCAGAAATCCTGATTAACAGAGCTAGCAGAGTGTTTTGGGCTATAAGGCTAGTAAACCTCTAGGTAAATCATAGGCACTACATTTAACATAGATCACACATTATCAGGAACCTGAGAGGCAAGCTTACTTCTGAGGGCAGAACTAACCAGGCCTGGAGAATTACAGCCTTTCAAATCTCTCTTCCTCTACCACCTATATCCATGCATCAGGACCCATGTCACACTCATGGCACGGCAACGTAATCCATAAAGGCGTGAGATTCGACATATGGTTCAAATGGCATGAGAGACTATTGTTTGACCCAGTGACAAGAAAGAGTTGCGTTGTGGGTGCTTCCACTCCAAAGACCTCTGGACACTCCCCTACAGTTAGAACGCTCTGAGACCCCTGTGGCCCATCTTGGGCCCACACAGCACCATTCTTTCCAGCAACCAGAAGGTGCACAAAGGTGGAATGAAAGGCAAGCTAATCCCAAAGGGGGTGGATGTCACCAGATGCATGATCACCTTAAGGGCAGGGTGGCAATACCTTCCACCAGAGCAACCCATGTTCTGTTAGGCAGGACCATGGTAAGGGTGACCACTACCGTAAATGCTGCTCTGGTAGTAAGGAGAGGACACCTGACTCATGTGTATTTGTGGACCTGAAATCTGAGTTGTAGTCCCTCAAGGATGCGAAAGCCATTGATCCTTGGGGAGAAGACTTCAACCAATGATCAGGAGAAGTGCCCGAGCAAGGGCAATGATGATCTTCCAAAGGCATGACTAGGTCAGGTCCCCCACACAGTCTACCTTGTGGTATGGGAGGGGGAACTGTTGAATGATGGCCTGCTTTCAGTCTCAGCCAAGCAACCTCCATCTGTCCACTCCATCATGCAAACCTCCCCTTGTCTGCAATTCCTGGGAGATCTTGTTCAGACATGAAATGCTGAGCGAATCAAACTAATGTTCTTGTGGAAGACCATTTGAGTATTTTGGCATTACTTGACATACCTTATGTGTTCTAAGTTTTTCACAGAGGTGATGTAGGTCATGCTGGCTCTTGGGAAACACCTCAAGGTAGAAGCCTGTTATATACGCATCAGCAGTTACATCCAAGACCGGGCACCAATTTCCTAAAGAGTTCGGAGAGAATTCACCTTCCAGGAAATTAAAATCCTCCTGGTGTATATATTGAGCTTTGACAGAGAGCAGCTGTTCATTGATCAAGATTTGCTTTACAGGCTGACACCCTTAACTGACTGTCACGAAGGTCAGCTGTGGACTCAGGTGACCATTCCTAAGCCAGTCAAAGACGAATCAGCCAATCTAAACCTGTGCACGATTATAAGCACTGCAGGAGACTGTAGTACAGTTAGTCCTGCTACAACATGTGATATCACACTGCAAATCTGTTTTAACAAGCCTGAAATATTAGTACCCAAATCCATTACAATGCGGAATAGCATTTGTACTTGTGAGATTTTCAGCACTATGTGAACTACAAAGCGTTATGATTTTAGTAAGAAACACTAGTTGTGCTCAAAAATAGCTATCCAAGTGAACGATGGTGATGTCCGATTAGTGAACAAATCATTGTTTTGAGCTGCTTCTTTTCAGTGATTCAGTTGAACCAATTTTTAAATCTAAAACCAACTTTTTGTACATCTAAACATTGCACAGGTCAAAGTCTTACATTCTTAAAATATAAAAATATTTGACAAATTATCATATGAAAACACAGCAGTGTTTTTTAATTTACTTACAGATCACATGTCCCATCAAGGGCACTTAAATCTGTTGACCAGTCTCTCCTCTGGTCCCGAAATCCAGGTTAAAGCATAGGGTAGATTGTGCATTTGTGTTGATAGCTCCAAAGCTTTGGAATAAGCTGCCTCTGCATATTCATCTGGTCCCAAAATTATCTACATTTACATAACTTGCATATTTTCTAACCCCAATAGATGGTTCTATCTGTTCAAAAAAGCACTCAAAGCATGCCCAAAAGTAAAGTAAGGTCACCATCAGAAAATACAGAAAATAGCACCTACACACACACATATACACATACACACACACAAACACACACATATACATGTTGTAACATAATGTTATCCCTAACATCACAAATGCAACATGTAGATATGAATGCACTACTCCACAGAAGAATATTAGTAAAGTCCATATGCAGGTTTTGGAAGCACTAGGTGCAAACATAAAGAGCAGGGATAGGAGTGGAACACCAACCCAGGAGTTGTGAGGCAACAATGCTGACCACAAAACTAAGATGACACCCATATATGTCTGACCAGTTACCTGATCCAACCCCAAATGTCTATGTAAGGCACCGGAACAAAATTTAAATATAATTTATTTCAGGACCCTGGACAGCCACAACTTCTTCAATTATCACTGGTCTATCCAGCAGATTTAGATCTGAAACTACATTATGCATGTTGTTTGAGTTGAATATAATTAGATGTATGCTTAGCCCTACATTCTAAGTTAAATGTTATAAAATGTAAGAACTAAGCTAATATAATAAATAAAAACATGCTGCTATAGCAGATTTATGACTTATTCAGGAATCACAACTATTGTACTCAATTTCTGATATTATTATATTAAAATGAAAGAAAACATCTGTAGTGGAAACTAGAGTTATGATGTATTGCAATTTATTCAAATCTTATTATACATATATTCATAAGTGCAAATTTGGAATCATTATATTAATAAAATGAAGGTGATATACAGGTGGTGAACAACAGAAACCGTACATGAAAAAGGTCCTTAAAGCCAAAGTAACTAAATCACAGAAGGGAGTCATATTAGATGGAATGCCAATTGGTAGTATGTGTAAGATGAAAACTATCAACACATTGATATGTGAGTTTTTCAGAGCGACATAAGGTTAATGTAATGGAGTTTTAAAGAAGACAAGTATCTAATGCTCAAATTGCACATGCACGGGTCACAAAAGCTGTTAAATTAACGCATGGAACAGTCTTAAAAATCATGCCAGCATGTGTCAAAAAAGCAAACTGCATTCTCAAAGAGAAAAATTAGCTGCAAGTTCACTGACATAAATAGAAGGTCACTTAAGAGGATAATTGCTAAACCCTACCAAAAAAAATTCTAACCAAAGAACTGAGTCGGGATCTCCTTGTCCTACTGACTAAAAATATATTGTGACCATCACAAATCTGTAATGTATAGCAGGGCTGCTCTTCAGAAACTGCTTATATTCAAGTCCAACTCACGAAGATGCAAGCCCTAGGTTAAGGAGCAAAAAACATGTACCCCTGAAGAACTGAAAAAATGACTCTCTAATTACTAAAGCAAATGGAACTGGAGGATGTTTTACAAGACCGGATGCACCCTATGGTGCAAACTCTGCTCCCTTTTGGTTTCCCTGTACTCCAACAGTGGTTTCATAAACCTTCCATGGCCTGTAATTCACCAGATCTCAAGATGATTGAACTTTTATCGAAATTCTGGAGCATAGAGCACACTGTATTTGTCAACTAGAAGGTTTTTCTTCTTGACGGTTGACCAAATATTCCATTATATAGCTAAACAGATCTATATCAGAATTCTAATAAATATTGGAGGTGTTATGAAGGCAAAGGGTGGTCCAACTCATTATTTCATTAATTGAATATTTTTTTGTTTATATTATTTTATCCATTGTTTTGTATATAATGTGCCACAAATGATGGGTTGTAATACCTATGGGTGTGGGTACATCAGAACACTATAATATAACAGTACTTTAGTCATAATAATCTGCAAGATCTTGGACTCTTCCTGTACTGAACATTAGAAATCACAAAATATTACATGATACTTTATATGCTGTAATTTTGTACTGACTCCTTCTCAGACTAAGAATTCAGTGTTTCCACTCATTATAAACCCCCTTTATAAACAAAAACATGTTGTTTAGTTTCTAACTGATTCAATGTAAATGCATGTACAGCTCACATATTACTTCAAACTATAAAACCTCTCAGTTTATACAGCCTTTATTCTACAAACATACAGACTACTTTGTCCTTTGATCTTGTCCACCAAATGAACTAAAATCATCTAAGAAGTACTATATGAAAAGGAAAGTCAGCCATACCAGATTGCGGCTGCTCTTTCATGGTTCCTTCAGTCTTCGGTAAGGCTGTTGTTGCCATATCTCCACTGTAGATACCGGTTCCTTGTGTATAGAACTCTTCATTAATTTTAGTTTCCAGGTCCATAGCTTTTATCATATCTGCTGTGGCTGTGTGAATCCCTGTGCTAGATTCTTCAGTGAAGCGATTTGTAACACCCATAACTCTTTCGGTTTTAGCAAAGACAGTAGTTCTGTCTGTCATTTCAATGGGGTATGTCTTAGTGGTTACAGGTGTCTGCACTTTTTGAGCCTCAGTTGTTGCAGTTTCTTCTTGAGGTGTAAAAGGATAGTATTGCCAGAGGGTAAATAAGTCACCCCTGGGGAATGACTCTACCTGACTCTGTGGAAAATCTTTAATGTCAAACAGGGGTGCCATTGTGAATTCATTGTATTTTCCAGTTTGGAATGAAGCTGCTGTGGGAGATCCACGAATAATGCTGTCTGTCACTCTCTGACGTGGAATAGCCATGCTTGTTGAAAACATAGAAGGTGGCTCTGTGGGAACCTCAGAAATGTCTGGTTGTAAATCCTCAGCTCCATCTTCAGAAACATGGGAGGAGATCCTGGATCGAGTTGTATCAGGTGTAAAAGTAAACCAGAGCTCCGATGTTGACAATTTGACATGCTCTGCTTTGTGAAGTTCTTCATGCTTTGTGTCCTTCGGTATAGCTGGTTTAGAAGTTGGTTTAGAAAAGGTCCTGTCCACAAAAATTGAAGATGCAGACAGCTTGGCAGATGACCCTCCCAGCCTTTGTGAAGTTGTTGTACTACTTTTCACAGCAACATCAACCCAAGTTATTTGGTTTGCAGGAATTTTACCTAGATGTAAAAAATAAAGAAATAATATACAATGTTTATAAAAACTACTTAGTTATACTACATACTACACATGCACCTATAAAAAGTACAGTGGTACCTCAGAACTCGAACTTAATCCGTTCAGAACTCGGGTCCAAATCCCCAATTAATTGGTTCCCGGCCCCAAAAAATTACACCTAAATATATTTTTTTTAGCATTTAAATACAAAATGAACAGGATAGAACAAGAAGAGCATATACTGTACTAAGCATATCTAAGCACATTTATCAAAACAGTAATTTGTAAAGTAAGAAAATAAATGTGTAAACAATGTGTAAATTAAAAAAAAAAGCTAATGACGCCTTTTTCATAAACCCAGACACAGCACTACTACCTTGAGTCATACTAAGGGTTTGTATTTAATGTAGGAACAAAAGCAAAACATTTCAAAAATTGAGAAAATAATTGAGAGAGTGTATGCCATGCGGTCCATTGTTTACTTATATTATTACTCTGTATTCGTTAATTTGTTTGTAAATCGCAAACTTTTAGATTGTAACATTTGTACAACTATTGCATAACCTTTTGGTGAGCAATGGCTACCAAAATGATATAAAGTACAGTGTATTACCTGATATTTTCAATAAAAAAGCACAATCACCAACAAATGATGCTATCACAGCGAATGCAAGGCTGAGACTGAAGCGTTACCCTTTGTTTTCGCTGAGAGACGTCCCACATGACTCATTTCCCCGCGCATACAAGTTATCTTAGGTCGGCGTTCACGGTTCGACTTCTGAGATTCAGATCGAGTTCTAGGTCATTTTTTTCCGAACTAGTTGGTTTGACTTTTAAGAAATTTTAGTTCTAATGAGTTCGAGTACTGAGGTACCTCTGTAGTTCTTCTTTGCTGACTTGGCTAAATAAGCTAAGTCAGAACTTAACAATGCTAATGCTCAATAATGATCTCTATAGGCCATAAGCATATGGTTATAAGAATCTTTTATTTGTATTATGAAACACTACTACAACATTAGAGGGAAAGAGACTGCAGACTGTCATTATTTACATAAAAATATAAGCTCTTTTAAGGGATACTAGCATTTCTCTCTTCCTTAGCATAATATTTCAGTTATGTTAAGATTTAGTGATTAATTGTCATTGTTCACAGAACAACAAAATGCATTCATTGCATTTAACCCATATGTGACAATGTGACATAGCAGAGGGCAGCTAATTCAGCACCCAGGGAGTAGTGCTTGGGGGTGGTACCTTGCTGGTCAGGAATTCGAACCTGCTATCTTTGAATTACAAGTGGGCTTCCCTAGATATTTAGCCACCACTGCCCACAATGCATAACATATAAGTGCAGAGCAAAAAAAAAATCCTGAAAAACAATGATGTGTCATGAATATAATCATGACTACTGGACAGAAAACATGTAACTTGGTATATGTATGTCATATTCTTTCTGAATTTACATATGAATCATTAACATATGAATCATTAACATAAGACTTTTAAAGCTGAGTTACCTTTAAAGCAGTAGGCCCCTAGTTTTAAGCTGTGGCTAGGAAAACCTGTCTGGTTATGATAACGGTACATGGTCCTTACTCCCAGAAGGCCACCTCCACATTGGGACTTGCGTTTAGAAACTGGGTATCTGGCACTTCCGTCAGACAGCCATCCATAGTCGCATCTGTCCAGACCCTGACGCCAGGCAGCATGGAGCTGACCGGGGGAGGCCAGGACAGCATTCCTCCGTTTGCACTCCTCTTTAGCCTCTTCTAGGGTCATCTTGTAATTGACAGGTGCGTAAAAAACCTCACCTGGAGATACAAACATATATAACAGTTGAATAGCCAAGTTCTTCATCTAAATTACTCTAAAATATTAATACATCTCTAAAATATTTCACATAGAGGTGGTGTGTAGCTCAATGGATTAGGATGTTGTCCCTGATCTCACAAGACTGCTGGTTCAAATCTTGTGGTTTATAGAATGATATTACCATTGGGCCCTTGATATGCTCCAAGGACTAGCTGACCCTGCTTTCTCAAATGTATCTACTAAACAGATACATTTGGTAATGGAATGCCAAACATACTGTATAGGCTGCTCCTGAGCAATGATAATGAGGCGATTGCTATAATGAAATTTGTTGTCTTGACAACATGCAATAGAATCCTCTCAATCAGTCCATCTTCATAAGCACTTACTGTAACCAGCACTAGACCATTCAGAGCCAGTATCGCACCTAGGAAGCCAAAGGTATGTGGCACTCTGCCTTGCACCACAGGCAATTAAATGTTACCAATCTGCCTCACTGCATTTTTCTGCCATTCACAAAACTGACATTTTGTCTACTGTTTTGTAAATAACCCAGATTATCATATGATTTGGGTAATTGTGTGATATGCAATATACATATGTATATATACAGACATACACACACACAGATGCTGGGAAAATTTGCAATTAACACAGAATATGTTATTATTATGCAAATAATGTAATTATGTTTTAGTGTTTTGGCAAGACGTCGGCCAGGAAAAAAAATCTCATCGACACAATTATAAACAGCACAATATGAGTAACAGTAAATACCTGTGCAAGCTAAAATGATTCTTGGCTTTTAGAAGTTATATATCAATGTAAACAACAATTACAAATAATTCATGGATTTTTTTGATTTGTGTGACAAAAATAAAGTGAAAATTTGTTGACTAATAAAATTTATCTTTCTAAAACTTTACCAAGAGCTTCTCCAGTACAGGATCACACCAGTGCCTGAGGCCTCTCCCAGGCAGCACATGGAACAAGGCAGAGCAGTAAAACAAAGTAATTTTTTTCAATATGATTTTTTTAATGAAATGAGTATAATTTTGAAACATGTTCATCTGTTAACATTTTAGCACTTTCAATGGAAATGAGGCACCTCTTTATCAATTTGAAATTCAAAATTATTTATTTCGTTCCATTTGACTTTTCACACCTGCTTCTCCGGCTTGTGTTATCAAGACTTTTCTCACCTTCGAGTTTGTCCACATAGCAATATACATCATACGTCTCTTTAGAGTCTCGAACTCCATATGTTCTGACACCAGGTTTTCCCATTTTATCTCCATAGCAACCAGCCCTGGGTTTTGTGATTGGATATCTTAATGGAAGATCAGAAATATTTAGTTAATTTTCTTTAATCAAAAGACCAACGACACTCTCACAGTCTAGCCAAATAGTTATTTGTTAGAAAAAAAATGTTAAAATGAAGTAATAAATTGCTGCAAAATATTGTTAAACCAAATCACAGATTGTACACCTTGTTATAGTACAGACTATATGAACAGAAATATCTTACCTCACTGTCTGGTCTGCAATCCAGCCAGCATCACAGTGGTCAAAACCATCATCATAGGCTGATTTTAGCTGGGCAAACGTGGCAATTGAGGCTCCTATAGACTGGCAAGTTTTTGCAGCCTGATCATAATTCATACTATACCTGCTTGTGTTTGCCCGGTAGTGAAACACAACACCTGTACAAAATCCAAAGATATCTTTAGCTTAGGATTCAAGGTTGTTAAGCAGAATTTGCATTCCTCTTTAATGAACAACTATCTGCTTAGTTTAGTAGTACTTGTATCTGGATGGGGTCCTTGACAGGTGAATGCTTGTGATGTAAGTGTCAGGCAAATAAAAAAATGTAACATGATGGACATTGCATTGTGAGAGTGATGAGTCTAGTTTGAATGGCACAGTGTTTTTTGGTTAGCATTGCAAACTCACACTTTCAGGACTGGGAGCATGAAACCTGCCTGGTGTGTGTCTGGTGTTTACACGATCTGCCCCACATTTATGTGGATTTTGTCTGGGTATTCTGCCTTCCTCACATATTTCAAAAATGAACATTTTAGTCAATCAGTCCATTTTCTATTAGTTTCTGCGTGTGTCCTCTGATTGGCTGACATCCCATCCAAGGCATCCCTTGTCTCAGGCCCTGTGCTTATTGCCCCAGGGTCACTGACTTTATTTGAAATGGAATTATAGGAGACAGCTGGATGAATGGGTGCCACTAGTTCTACATTGTACTTCATTGCAGTACATGCTATCTTTGACCAGTCTTTGACGTGGCCTTAAGGGGCTTCTCTATAAATAATGGTTAGAAGTAGAATGCTGCATTAGTGGTGTTGAGTCACCTAAAAGTTGATGTTTAAAAAGAAGGTATGGGGAAAAGGAAGGAAAAAATGGAGTTTTGTGTTATCAAGCTTTCTTCAACACCTCTCAGTCTGCCAAAGCACCATTACAATATAGGAAATACTCATATTGATATTTAGAGCCATCCTTGCCCATAATAATCTGTTGTTAGCTAATACAAATGCTACTCATTCTTATTAAAATCTGCATTTCTGCACCTTAACTAAAATTATTAGTTACTTTACAATGAGGGTAGTAGATCTCATACTGAACATGAAGAGGGTCCATGGTTCATTTAATTTTCACAGATTGTTAACATTCTTTGTCTACTGGTTGTGATATTAAGAGGCTGGGAAATGTGCTGTTCAAGCTGTTTAAGAACATAAGGATAGCAAACATGGATACAAATGACTGTAACTGTTTCCTTAATAAATGCATTGGTCCTCCTCTGATCACCTGAATATATTATTTAGGTGGAGGGTTATTGCACAGTGAAATGATATGGTTTCTACATATGATGAAGATTATACACTTCTGTTTTAAACTAGGTCCTGAATCATAATTTTATTTAGACGCTGTGTTTTTTACAACTGAATGCTTCTATCCACATTAGTTCTGCACTGCCTTTTCTGTAAATTACCCAATGCGTATTTTTAATGTTGTGACTTGAAGCAACACTGTCTTTGCAGAAGCTTCAAAAAGACCCTCTGGCCTCATCATGAAGTACCTATATTTTATACTCGTTTGTCCTATTTTTTGTGCATATAGCATAAGGTTGTAATTTCCTTATCCTATGAGATCTTTTATCCATCCATCTTTTTCCATCTAGTAAAACTGTGTATCTAGTAGATAAAGAGTTGAGAACACACAGGTCACCCTAGATGGGATGCCAGTTCAACCCTATAGACAATTTAGAACCACTGGTTGGCCTACAGTAACTGCACGTTTTTGTATTATAGGAGGGAACAGGAAAATTGGGAATGACAGTACCATCATTGTGAACCTGCCACTGGGAAGTCCAGGACTAAACTGCCACCAAATGAGTTGCTATGCTACCTTCTTATCAATATAAATTTCTCTTATTATTACAGACATACACCAAAATAACCCTCAGGTGGACTTGTGATAGGCTGCGTTAACTGATGCACTTGAGTACTGTTGCTCTGATTCTGTAGGATTTCTTTCTGTTGTGCACATTTAAACATCCAGTACTAAAAGATTAATAGCCAAAGTATAAATTTTGATCTATGCACAAAAAAGTAAAATAGGTCACCTTATAGTTCTAATAATGCCCACAAAAGACTGTTATATATCTGATCTTGGAGCCCATGTATATTATAATACTTGCTTTAGTGCCATTTTCAAATAAAACACCGCTTAAAAGAAAAATAAGCATTCTTACCATTGACATCCAAGGAAACGGTGTCCTGCTTGTCCTCAACACCATACATGACTTCACAGCGATATCGCCCTGCATCACTAGCACGAAGTTTGACCATCGTCAGGGAGGCATCCCCGATGTCCTCGGGGTGGCTGGGGATTGAAATCCGTTTCCTGTAGCTAGATGCAATTTTAATATTCCCCTGCTGTGCCACCAGAACTGTACTTTCGGTATCACCCTCCATCCTTGTCCATTTGATGCGCAAGTATTCTGTCCTCCCAGTGCTGTTGATGATGGGCATAGTGGTGGGGAAAGCATTAAAGTGACAGGGTAGGACGACCCTGCCCGAAAGAGAGCCGCTGACAGGGTTCAGTTCCAAAAAAGTGCCTGAAGTTAGTGATAAAGAAAAAGTTAACGTACAAATGTTATTCACATAGTCTTATATATTTAGCAAGTATTTTCAGTGATTGTATGTTTTTACAGGGTTACATGTAACTAAGTTTTTTTTAATTGACTGACCTAATCACTTCTTTAAAATACAGCCACAGAAGTTTAGTTCATGCTGGATACATTTCAAAATAACCAGGTCAACTTAAACCTGAAATATTACACCTACTATACATGATTGGAATATATTTCATATCTTACCATCAACTGTCTGGTGTACATAAAATAACCACCACAGGATATGTTTTATGTTAAATAACATCCTTGGTCTGAAAAAAAGACATAAATAATATATCAATGTGTTTCAAAAAGTCATATTATATACTACTATTATAAAAGCAGTTTCTGCATCTATCCATTTTTCTGACAGCTTTTTAGTTAGGTAGTTATAATAATTATTTGTTATAACAACAGCAACAGCAAACCCAACATTAAAAAGAATTCATAAAAGAATTAAAAATAATTTTAAAAATCATTAGTTGGAAAACTGTACATTCTCTCAGCAGTAATTATTGTTAATAAGCTCAAGTTATGCCCAGTTGCCGTACAGCTAATTTATTCTCCCCCTGTGCTACGATTCAACAATTATTAGTCCAGAATAAAGCTCATGTAACCCTCCTTCACGAGATGGTATGAATCCAAGTACAAACTCAGCAACGGGCAACATGGAACCTTTAGATGATCAGAAGATGGGTATAAAACATGACTAAGTTTCAAAAAGATTATTGGAAAACTATCAAGCATGAATGTGCCTTCTGACAAAGTGGGAGGAATCGGGGCAAACCGGGGGAGGCTGATAAGGAGAGGACCCTTTACATTTTAAATCAACTTTGAAGAAGCAGTAGAACGTTGGTCAAAGAACACAATCAAAAAGCACTGCATACATGTATACTCTATGTAAAGATGCCAGAAAACTTCTCTGTTCAAAGAAGCGTTCATGGAGCATCTTCTAAGATAACTAGATAAGCAAAGCAACACGGGAATATTTATAGACTGAAGAAAACCGTTATAGTGTATTTTAGTTGCAAAAATATTGCACATCATTCAAAAAAGCATCTCTGCTTTAAAGTGTGGTATGGCCAGCATAATATTATGGGAGTGGTTAACTTAATTAAGGAACGGGGACACTTGCAAGGATAAAAAACATGCCTGATATTGTCAAATATAGACAGTTTATTGGCACCTGTTAGACTTTGCCACGAAATTGAATCTAACAGTGCTCGATATATCAATGAGCTAAAACACAGTAATAACAAAAACAGAGTTCCAATAATGCTTTCCGATTCCGATAATTCTTTCAGTCAGAAAAATGTCAGCAGGTGATGTGACTGAAATTTGCATCCAACCCGTTTCAACACATATCAAAGACCAGAAAAATTACCGTCTGCATCTTCGTTTACTAGATTTTAATGAGCCGATAGCTACAGTATATAGGATTCACTGGAAAACAGCGGATTAAATAGTGAAGCAAATATATATTTCACTGCCTTTGCTCAATATGTATACAGAAAAACAGTATTTAGAATTGCAATAGTTTTACGTTGACTCACTAGATGCATTTCAAACTAATACTCTAAACACGTTCTGGAGTAAAAAAAAAAACACAAATAATTTCTTTTACTGATGAAATATCATCAATTTCATCAATTTGTAAAACTGTAATAATAATAATAATAATAATACCTTTGACAAATTTGTAATCCCATAAATGAGTTTCAGTTGTATCAATAATTCCAATGTATTAGACTGTTCCCTTCCATTCAGAAGTCGCGTGTTGTACCCGTGTGCACAGCAATTCTAACAATTCTCCTGATTATAGTGCATTGAGGACTCTTCTTGTTTGAACGGAGAAGGAAGTGTCTAACTTCAATTCGCAGATTACACTGAGCTCACTTCGTTTCCTAAACATGGAAAAGCCATTCGGTTCTTCGAATTCAAATTACACCCACTATAGTTTCGTCACGGTCCCCAAGAGGAGGGGCACAATACCCATTCTGAAAGTAAGCTGGTATCTCCTAAAGTAGGAGTCGAAGGATGGATGGTTGAAAAAATAACCAATATAATTTAGATAATAAGCAGAATAATTTAGATAGATAGATAGATAGATAGATAGATAGATAGATAGATATGATTATAAGGAGGCAATAAATATGATAGATAATTTGATTTCTGGTGTGAAGCAAAATATTACACTTAATTGCTATATTATTTGTGCCCATTGCACTTCAGATTAAGAGTTCTGAGGTGACCAGCATATTTGTGTACGCCTTGTACTGCAGGTTTTAACATTTTAACATTTAAATGGAGTGATAATGCTGTTCACTGCCTATTGTTTCCTTGTTCTTTGTCAATTTCATCAAGAACTCCAAGGTACAATAACTGTCCCTATGTCTTCCACATGGGGGAGAGACAGGGCTGTAGTTAGCTTGGCTATACTCAACACCTAGTTTCTAGCCAATATGGTGTCCTAGGCTACCATCACCGCCGGCTATCACCCCCACCCCCGTTTCATTCAGTCGTAGCTGAAATTGAGTTAAATGTCCTAGAAATGTTTCTGCATGTGTGAGAACTAAAGAAGGCAGACTCTCTATAGGTGTGACTTCTTGTACGAATAGTATTATTACCTCTGGCAGATGATTGTCAACTAAAATTATTCCGCTGCACCCAGCTCTGAAAAACAAATCTGTCATCACATGTGTATGAAAATGTGGCTGGTTTGAAGAAGGATCTGATAGTTAATGGAGAAGAACCATGTATCCTAAACGAAGAGCTGTATTTACAACAAAATGGGGTTAATCACTTTGTAAACGTAAATAGCTGTTTTTAACTACCTTTAATTGGACAGTATTTTTTTTATACACTAGTGCCTTTTTCTACTCGGTAAGTCAAAGATGTAGATATATGGTTTAAAAAAGGGAAACAATGAATTTACAATCATCCAAGATATACTATTTGAGTGTAAATTGTGATGGAAATGTGAAGAGCTTCAGAGCATACATGTCCCCTTCATTAATGTTGGAGCATTTGGGTCACCCTCTGACAGATATTTATTATGGAAACATCATTACAAATCATCATTACAAATCAAATTCATACATAATTCACAAGTCAACAAATGAATATACAGTACTGTGAACTTTTATATACTATATTTATTTTCAGTAGTAATTACATATTGAATGTGGTTGGCATAGTTTATAGTTATGAACCTGAGTGGAAATAATTTTGAGTGGAATGGAATGTTTTTCACACTTTGGAACATTGTTATTCTATAGAACAAATATCTGAATCAACATCTGTTTCACATCTGAAGGATAATCAAGCATAAACAAATGCTATTGTGCCACACTGATTACTATGTGGGAATAAGGTCAAAATCATAGAACTATAGTAATGGAAACAACCAGAAAACATTTGTTACATGTATACAGTTTGCTAAATATGCATGGATCCTAGCAGTGGTGTCAGTTGGACCTAATTTGGGGGGAGGGGTGCGATGTATATCATGACATCACAATGGACACACATGTAGTGAACATAGTGAAAGGATGTGATGCTAGAAAGATTTAAAAATCATTTGACTAATAAAGATGTCATCTTTTTAAATAAGACAAACACTGTTTAAGGTATAGTTTCACAAAAAAAAAAAAAAAACACAAGAAACTAACCCTATGATAAGATGTTTGTCTGATACAGGACTACAGTCTTCGTTAGCTGTATGCCTCATCCTCATGCTCTGCATGTGCAGTAAATTGGCCTCAGTGATGTGTGGCTTCATATTAAAAGATAAGGAACACACTTATTTATTCTTGTTACTGAAAGGGGGGACTGCCCAACCCCCCTATTTCCAACAGCCTTAGGTATTTTATCACTGTTTTGTACATTAATACTTAGATCCCTTTCATTATTGTTATTTCATTTTATATGTGAAGCTACAATACGTTCACTGAGTTTTGTCTCTCTTGATATTGCACTGAAGGTTGTATATATATGCAGGGCCGTAACTGTGTAACTTCAGCATTGGGGGGTTGAGGTCTCCACCCTTTTAAGGGAGTTCAGGGTGTTGTATTGACAGGTCTTGATTATTGGGGGGGTTACAAGTTATAAGCTAGTTTGAGTTATAGTGCTCCCTCTTGGGTGAAATTTGGGAAGTGGCTTTAGAATGTCATACCAACAACATAGAGCAAGTTTGGTGAGAATCAGATGTTCTGTTGAAATTGGTCCATATATTCAATACGGGCACACCCAAGAAATTCCTTGGCTTGTGGCATTTGAACAATTTGCCTGATCAAAAATTTTTGTCTATGTGGTCTCAAGATGCTACAGTTAGAGTTTTGTATGATTTGGATGAACGATCTTGGACGTTAAAAATAGATTTTTCACATTATGCAAATTAGCAAAAAAATTAAGTAGATGCAGCTTCATAGTCCAATTTGTGATATTTTTTTTGGCATGAATCAGGGAATGTCTGGAAAAAAAACCCAGCTCCAGGGGGCTACATGCTAGCTAACCCTGTGTTGTGACTTGCATGTGTGTCTCATGGAGTGCAGGACTGGGTAGGGGAAGCGCAGCATTCTAATGTACCTGTCCTCATACTTTTTATCTCAATAACTGCCAGCACATTGTATCTATGCTATTTGCTCTAACTGCTGTGTTTGTTATTGGCTGTTTATCATTGGTTATTGTTATATGTTGTTTAAGTCTGGAGGGAGGTACGCAAGCAACTATTTCATTGTACTTCTGCTTATTTAATTGACAATGAAGCTTTTGAATATCTTGGATTGTTAAATGGGCCTACATTTCATAAACATAATCTCTTATGTTGTATGCCAGAGAGACCTTTCAAAATAAGATATCATCTATGTCCCAGTGTCCCCGGGTTAATCATATGGAGTAGTCAGCTGGAAGAAAACAACAGATAAAGTCACACTGAAATGATCTCACAGGCAGAGGTGGTGAAGTATGGCTCGCAATCAAATTCAGAAATTAACAAGTTTAGAAAGCTATAAACTCCTTCATGACATCATTGTCATGAATAAAAAGAACAAATCCACCTATTGAGAAAAACCTTCAGGCAGTTACTCACCTCAGAATGTGGTGTATCATCAGTACCTTTATGTTTGAGTAGCCTCATACGTAACTAACTCTGATTCCCTACTTCAGTAAAGGACTCCCATTCTCACAAAATATTCTTTTGAGTTTCTCTCTTGTACTTCCCTGGGAAATTAGCTGTGTCTGAGTGAATACAGATGTCTGAAGAGCAGAGTGTTGACCCTTCACTGAATCTGGCCTGACTGAGTTTAAAACTTTCACTGGTGCTCTTTAACACTCTTTATCTGTGAAAGCATGCCTATATGTTTCAGAACTTTGATTTCTTCCCTCTAATCCAGAAATATCAATTTGCCAGACATCCAAGCAATCACAGTGACCTTTCCGATAATCACAAAACTATTCAAAGGCCTGGTTAAGACTTATTATGTAAAATGATAGTTGTTAGCGTACAGAGGAACACTGACTGATTAGAATCAATGTGCGTTAACCAAAATTGCATTAACCAAAAGCTATGCGTTAATTTTCATATGGTACAAAGGGCCACAGAATGCAAGACTGTTGACAAAATGCTTTTGGTTAATGCAAGACTTGGCCTTTTTTTTTTTTTTTACAAGCCTACGCTGTAAATTTTAACCCAGAAACAAACTACATGAAAGGATAAGTTACAGGCCACATGAAAAATTATGAAGATTATCAGGCTATGATACATTATCAGTTCAAATTAATTACCAGCTGTGCGGTTTTGCACTTCATGTTTTAATGGATTATCTGAAATAAATCAAAATTATGTATTAAAAGTGAAGCAACCTTTTGCACTATATGGAATCTAAGTTACATGCTATGCTGCTGTAACTCTCCCTGTTTGTAGGAAGAATGGGCATCAAGCCTGTGCCTGTCATTAGTTTCGGGCTTGAAACTCCATGCTAACGTCATCAAGGGCAGGACGGCCAATTTCACATCTTTTTTTCACCCCACCACCCTATCAATATTTTGCTCACAAATTTGAACCAGCAAACTCTCGCCCGAGGGCAAGCCAAGTATTAATAGAGTTGTTTCTATGAAACAATACAGGAAAATATATCTGCCATGACGATTTATTTTGTTTAGATCTTGCTTTTACTTGCAGAGAAATGTTCACTTCAGCTTTGCCATGTTTGCTAAAAGCAGCAAATGGTGCATGTTTCCCACTAATAAGACAACAGTACTGATAGCAGGCTGACTGACTGAAGATGAAGGTTGTTTTAACGTGCACCAGCCGGCTGCCATTTGCAGCACAATGTTAATTGTATAACGAAAAAAATCTTGGCACCCAGGATGAATGAGGTAAAACTTTCTACAATTGCTTCCATGCTTCTGGCCCCTGGACCATAAAGAAAAAAAAACTTTTCATATTGAAACCCACCAGTCCAGAAAACATGGTAGTCAAGGGTAGTAGTAAACGACAATTAAAAGCATTGTTCTCTGCATGTATCTTATGCAGAAAGAAAGAATAATATGTAAATCCTACCCTCTCATTTTTTTATGAAATATATATAATTTCACTGAAACAAATCACTCATTACCTGTATACCTTGCTATTCAGGAACATTATCAATTTTTTGATTGCACATATAAAACAATGCACATATAAACACACATTTTTAAATGACACAGTTAAGGAAACAATAAGAATCTTCTGTAATTATGTGTTTCTGGGGTCAAGTGAGCGGCTGCAGTGGTTCACACTGTCGCATCATACCTCTGGAACCCGGGTTCGAGTGTTTGTCATGGCTCCATGTGTGTGGAGTTCACGTGTTCTCCCTGTGTTGTTGTGGGGTTTCCTCCAGGTTCCCCTCACAGTCCAAAAATATGTTGAGGTTAACTGCCGTTGCCAAATTGCCTGTAGGTGTGTGCAGTGTGCAGTGTGATGGGTTGGTACCCCATGTCTGATTGTTGCCAGCCTTGCACTTATAGCCTCTGAGGCTCAAGACCCCCCACAACCCTGAATAGGATAAGCAGTTACAGAGGATGGATGGGGACAAGTGGTATTAAGAACTAACACAAAAAATATTTCAGGCCTACAGGGCAATGAAACAAAGGGTCAACCTTGTGAGGTGCATGGAAAGAAGATCTATTGAATCATACCGTGCTTGCTCCAATACTTACATTTGTAACTGGGCATTCAGTGGAAGCTCAGCCTAGTCGCAGCTATGCCTGGTCGAATCCTTAGCAGGAGGTATGTTTGTAATGTGCTATTTGCCTCACTTGTATGTTGCTTTGGACAAAAGTGTCTGCTAAATAAATGTGAATGACATATAAATGCATGCAATAAGCAGTGTATGAATAGACAAGGTCCAGGTTCCTATTGGTACTCAGCCACTACAGCTTTACCTTACTGTACTGTGTTTACCAAAGTTGCTGTGGAGAGAACTGTAACAAGACGGGTATAAAGCAATTGTAGAAGCAAAGGTGCCTAATAAGTTTTTGTGATGATATTACCATTAGGAACTTTCACACATTCCTTCTCAGTTTGCAGTGATGCCATGTCAGTTCCACAATGACGTGTACGATGTTACTGTAAAAAGTATTGTAAAAAATAATGAATCTTCTGACATATACGGGCTTTCCTGTGCTGTGTTCCCCAGTCTAGTCACTAACGTTGCTCCTCCTGCTAGCCCATGTCCATCCCCGTTCTAGCCCCCTCGGTTTGATCCTTCGCGATCTTGTTGATTTCGTCCTGATGAGTCATTCGTCCTGCCTGTCGTGGCACAGTTGAGCAATCATCACAGAAGCATTTTGATTTTACTGACACTCTCTCAGCGAATCAAACTTCATTTTTTTTTTACAAAGAAATGGGAAAAGGAAATGATGTAGTAATGTGCAAAGGAAAACATGATGTATTATAGGGTGTGGTGGTATTACCAAGTCTTCAAAAATGAATGGCAAATCGCATAGTGCTTGTTAAGTATTATTTTATACATATATAATCCACAGCTCTTACAGAGCAGCTCTTTGTGAACCATGCTGTTAAACAGTACTCCCTCATGATGTTGATCATATGACTTCTACTGTTGTTCACTCTTGTGAAAGGGTTAAGCATATCTGGGAAGCAAAAATGCTCCAGGCCTGGAATAGAAAGGAGCAGCATGGTTGGTCTGTGAAGGTTTTGCATTAAAATTGAAGTATTGCAGGTCTGAAAAGGGTCACAGTTTGATTTTCAATGTTCTTCCTTTGTTTATTTGAGTTTATCCAGATGCTGAAGTTTTTATTGCTGGAGACCGGGGTTGGGGAGGTGCCTTTCTTCAGATTTCAGATTGAAAGTTGAAACCTGAAGTACAGGCAGTCCCAAGTTACAAACGAGATCCGTTCCTTAAGTCCAACTTAAAGTCAAATTTGTAGGCAAATCGAAAAAATAATAATGAAACAGAAAATTTTCACTTTACCTCATTTTGAGTTTTAACAAACTGAATTGCTAGCCAGCTCCAGATTACCAGCAGTTGTGAACATATAATACTTCATTCATTTCCATTTCTTTGATCACCTTCGCTTTCAGCCTACTAATACTTATTTTGTTTGCTGTTGTCGTATATTTAGAGAAACATGGGATTTATTATTATTTATCAATTGAATGGAATTAAAAATGTAAACAATAGAAAATCCCAAAGCCTTTGTAGCAGCTTTTGTAAAGCCTTTGTAGCAGGGTTCTACAAATACATCATTACAAATGAGGAATACAGTACCATATTTGTTTTGTATTTTTTCCAACAGCCTTCAAGTTTTTCCAGGCAATTCTACTTATAATAATTCTGCAGGACAGTACATCAAAAGTCTAAAAAGACCTTTGAACTTCACTGATGAAGTAACGATGACAGAACAGTGCTTTTGGTTCTTGGTTTGAATTCTCACCAAAAAGTGTAATGAATAATAAATGACCAGGGAGTTTGACTAAAACACAGTCTTCCATGAATTGTTGGGACACATGTGCTTCGTCATGATGATGATGTAATGAACCCAAACTTGATTATACAGGAGCTTTGAATTTTCCCTTGTTGCTTACATCAGCACAAATAATAATGGAAAAAAAGCTGAATATTTTGATTCTGAAGATTAGCTAGTGTGTATCAGTTCATTTAATCATCTCCACCCAGCTTCTCCAATGAACCATGTTAGTTGCTGTCACTTGCATCACAGAAGGAAAGCTAGTGAAATGGCTCTGCAAGATAAAATCTCAATTGAATTTAGAAGTGGAGACCATACTAATCCCCCCTAAACTGGAATTAGAAGTGGAGGCCATTCTCAATCTCCACCCCCTACCCCCCGCAAACATAAAAGTTTGCAATGCGCTAGTCTACTTTACGAATGTTACTTAAATCAGTACAAACAGAAACACAGTCAACAAAATTGAAGGAATTTGTTAATGCTTCTAAATACTGTGTGTTATTTTCAGTACCATTCAGAAGAGCAGGTAGTCAAATCCTTTGCTGCATGCATGTCAAACAACCGAACGAGAATGGGGTTGGGGGGTGGGATGGTAAAAATAATTTTAAAGCGGCACTGAATATCTTTAAAGAGAAGCACTTTAAATATTTCAGGCAAAAAAGCCGGGTGCTCAGGGGGCCCCTCTCTGCATGTGCCCATTTATTGTCTTAGTTTACATTTTAGGTTTCATGTGACAAAAGAAATATACTTGGAATATGCAGAAGAAATCACACCTAATATTCATAGCAAAATGGTTAATGGCTGCATTAAGGATTTTAAACACAGGAAATATTTATGAGCTCCAAAAGCGCTAACAGCAGCTCTGTGGGCAGCACTCCTGCCTCATGACTCATGGGTCTGGAAGATCAAATCCCACCCTATCTCTGTGTATATAGAGTCTGTATTTGCCTGTGGACAGTGGGCTGCTGTCTCACCTCCTGTCATTACAATTTGGGTTCAAACCCCATAGTTGCTTTGTATGTGTTTTTTTTTAGTTTTGTGTTCTTTCTGTATAGTGAATGTTTCTTCCTGCAGTACAAAATATTGCTATCACCTGTGAGTACCCCGTTTTAGAAGCTTGTTGAAAGCTGAAGTACTTATTAATTCTTTATTTACAGTAGGCTATTCTCTTTTGCAGTTTTATTTAATCTGGCAGTTGAGGCTTTCACTTTATATTTACATGTAAATACAGTGGTACCTCAGTTTTCAAACTCATTAGAACTCGAATTTCTTAAAAGTCGAACCAAAAAAAAAAAAAACCTAGAACTCGATCTGAATCTCAGAAGTCAAACCGTGAACGCTGACCTAAGATAACTTGTACGCGTGGGGAAATGAGTCACGCCGCACGTCTCTCAGCGGAAACAAAGTCTCTCAGTCTCAGCGTCGCATTCCCTGTGATAGCATCCTGCATGTTTACACTAGCTGAATACATATATTTAGACAGTAAAAATACATCTAGACAATGACAGACAGTAACAATAATAATAATTATATGTATAATAATTATTATATGTATATAATAAAATGCATTTAAAAAATAAAGATTTCTCAATTATTTTAATATTAATAATAGACCATTAATACATTTAATTATAATAATATTGTCGGGCCCAGCGGAGACAAAGGCGCAGACGTCAGGGTATTGGGGAATACGGGGTTTAATTACAGGTAAGGCAGGCAAAACGCAAACAGACAATACAGTGACCGGACTGGGGAAACAAACTGAAACACGGAAGAAATACAGAGGACTAATGACAAGCAGAAACAACTGATCACAGGGGCATTACACATGGGGTTAACGAGGGGGCGTGGCACACGGAAGGAGCAGACACATTGTTTTTTTTAACTTTACACATTGTTTGGATACATTTATTTTTTTACTATAAAAAAGTTTTGATAAATGTGCTTAGATGTGTTTTTTCTTGTTTTGTCCGGTTCATTTTGCGTTTAAATGCTAAAAAAAAAACATATTTCTGTGTAATTTTTTGCAGCCGGGAACCAATTCATTGGTTTTCCATTATTTCTTATGGGGGAAATTCGATCAGAACTCGAACATTTTAGGATTCGTTCCGGAGTTCTGCACGGATTAATTTCGAGTTCTGAGGTACCACTGTATATAAATATATTCATGTGTATTTCAAAGTTGAATTTAGTGCCTGTAGGTCTTTGTTTTTGAGAAATGCTGAAGTGAATATTTCAATACTGCACTGAGGTTTTTGAGAAAAAGACTTTTTAAGAGATATTGCTTGTCAAATAAATTATTACCTTTTATTAAAAATATGTTTATTTAATGGTCAGGCTGTGGAAGAACTGATCGATGTTTTCCCTTTGCATTTTTCCTGATTCATTCAGCTAAAACTCATATGGTGGAATTTAATATTATTGTATTCTAATGTTAACTTAATTCTTTCTTATTTATATAGAAGTTTAAAACAAGCAATCTTCCCTGATTTTTGGATACCAGTATCCTGAAGAAAATTATTAAATATAAGAGGGATCCAAAAATACCCAACATGTGCTAAACTAGTTTTTTTCTTTTTTCTTGGTAGTTCAGTGAATTAGCAACCCACATTTAAGAAGAGAAATAAATACCTTGATGGGATGCTAAGAGGATGTTCTAGCATCTTATCGATCACAATAGTCTCAATCACGAAGAGCTGCAGGGAGTCAAATGTTGAAGCAGTTTATGTCTGGAGTAATTCAGCCTGTTTTTATTGTTTGTGATGATACTGTGCAATGTCCTAATTATTATATTATACAATTTCTTCATATTAACTTCAGAAAACAAAGCAAATGTGTCCATGTAGATGAATTTTCATTAAATTAAACAACCCTATCCAGACAAGTTGCTGCTTAAAGAAAACCACATGGCATGATGTGTGGTTCCATAGGTTAGGATGCTGGTCCTGTGCTCATCTGGTCATCATCTCAAACCCTAGAGCTGGTAGAGTGATGTCACCATTGGGCACCTGAGCAAGGGCCGTGACCCCCAATTGCTCCAGGGACCATCTACCCTGCTTTCTATTGTATGTCATTTTGGATAAAGCATCAGCTAAACAAAGAAGCTGTTTATAAATGATATTAAACATAGTCAATTAAGTATTAGCATGCCTATGTTTTTCCATGACTTTATTACATACAAACCTGTAATACTGTTGCATGGAATGGATATTGCAGCAGATTGCCATGGTGGCGCAGTGGGTCATACTGTTGTATGGAATGGATATTGCAGCAGATTGGTATGGTGGCGCAGTGGGTCATTCTGTTGTATAGAATGGATATTGCGGCAGATTGGTATGGTGGCGCAGTGGGTCATTCTGTTGTATAGAATGGATATTGCGGCAGATTGGCATGGTGGCGCAGTGGGTCATACTGTTGTATGGAATGGATATTGCGGCAGATTGGCAGGGTGGCGTAGTGGGTCATACTGTTGCCTCATACCTCCATGGTTGGGGATTTAAGTCTCTGGTACTTTTAGTTTTTCAATTGCAATCACAGATGTTTATAAAATTGAATTTCCTTTTGTGGGGTCCCCGCAGCATCAGCATAACAGGATTTTATCACAATGTGGGTACATTTAAAAGGCACCCTCTTCTTCTGTCTTTCTTTAGCTTTTCTAGCACTTATGTCGTTTAGCACTGTCACTCAGATCTCCTTTTCCCTGCATCAGTGTCCCTTTTCCACCTCTCATGCTCACGCCTGAGATATCTTTCCTTTCTCTCTGGGTCTGCATCTCTTGCATGTACTCACTTTGCTTTTCTGCCACTGTTTTTGCCATTGTGATGTCTGACATTATTGAACATAAAATAATATTAAGAATTATTTCACACAATTCACATCAAAGCCTACATTAGAGTCGTCTACAAGTGTCAATGATTCAGCTCTGTTGCAATAAAAAATGTGACAGAGTTGAATTTAATGGGGTTGAAGTATTTCTAATAATAGGCATAAATCCATTGCAGCACATGGCATTTAAAAAATCATAAAATATTTTGCATCACTATTGATTAATTTCTTGCTTACTATCATTTATTCATACAACACAGGTGATGTGTTGAGCCTGACAAATGGTGACAATAAAAATACTTGTGTGATGTCACTTCCTCAATTCTGATGTCACAGGGACATCATATTTATAGTTATGGTGTGGTGGGGTTGAAAATGAGGAACATATTAATATTGAAATTTAATGGAAAGTCCATGTTTTTTTTTTTCTTCAGGAAAAAAATACATTATTCAATTGTTTGTTAAATTATACAATCAAATGATTATACTACCAACAAAATTCTGGTATTAATTGCAATATTTATTTGTTTGATATTCAATGGAAATGTGATGATGGCCAGTGAGGACAAGCCTGTTTGTCATCTACTATTTAGACAACCATTTTATTTTATAAATAAAACAAAAAATGTTTTGCATTACAATGTAAAAACACCTAGTTCTTTTTAGCTGTTTATTTAGTTTTCAGTCTCCACAACTATGGCTATGGTTATTAGCACTGCATATTCAGTACAAAACAATTTTGTGCTTATTATCCAAAACAATCAACGTATGGTTAAAGGGCTGTATTTCTGAACTTCAATTACCAAGAATGCCTACTTTGTGAAAGCAACAACTAAGCTCTTGTATACCCTGGTTTACTGTAGTAATGATTAGACAGCTATTCAGTGCATAACTGACAAAATTACTTTGACGGCCAATAAATTCAAACAAGGCATTAAATGGAAAACAGATAAATAAATAAAACTATGAATGGGTAAAATAGAAAATTATAATACCTTGCAAGGTCGTCAGGACAAAAGTAACTTCTAACCCAAAACAAATTATTTATGTACTTCACATATCATGTGAAAGATCCACACCCTTAAAATGCAATATATATGTGTGAAAGAATATATTCAAAGGAATCATAGGGCCAGATATTGGGTATACTCCATCATGTAGAAGTTGCTTTTAAAGACTGTCATCACTCACCGTTTGCAATGAGAGAAAGTGAGCACTATCACCAATCCAGCAGGAAACTGATGCAGTGTTTCTCTTACTGCACCATATTGTGATTCATATGTGCCACAGCTGCTGCAATAATATACCTCTTGCCAAAACCCCACCTAGGTGGAATCTGGAATAGAGCGAGGCCTATAATTCCAGGGGACCTCCTCCCACAGAGCACTCAGCTGCATTTTGGGGATCAGTTCCAGAGGCCTAAAGAGTTTGCTGTTCCTCAACTGGCCATCAAATACAAGTATCACATGCAAAACAAAGCATTAGATGCATAATCTACCCAATGATATGAGGATATTATGCAAAGAATGCTATTTTTGACATTACTGAAAGACATACAAAGCAGAAAGAACAACCTAAATTAAAGACAATATAAGTTATATCCACATGTCAAAAGTAATAAATTATTACCATAGCTGTAGGGTAGCATAATGCAGTGAGGTTATATATGTTATTGTCCTTAAATGCATACTATTAAAGTATATAATTACAGTTGACTGCTTTCGGGTGAAACTATTTGATTTAAAGCCATAACACATGTGATTACTCTAAACAAATGTCACAATAAAGTAGGCCAATCCGTCGTTATAAACAAAGCTTGAAGCTTGGAGGTTTCGCTTAAATGATTATTGCACAACTAAGAACAGATTTAATTTATTATGGAGGAAAGGGCACTGCTAAACAACATACACCCATAAAAGCACAATGACACAACAAAAAGAACAAGAAATGATAATGATCAAATTTGGATTGCTTATTTTTTCTTAGATAAAATCTGGGGGTTTATTAACGTAAATGTGCACATTACATTTTTCTTTCTCGACAAAACAAAAAATTATTTTCTTTTTAGGACGTGAGAAAAGGTCTGTGGCTTGCCCTGAGTAGCAGTCTTGTCCATCTGATGTATATTCTTTTTTAAATCATTTTAAAACTGTCAACAAATATTGCAATCCAGTTGTACATGTGTGTTTTCCCTCTGGGATCTGGATGATACACCATCCCCTGCCCTATTTCTTGTGCTTCTTGGCATAGGCTCACCCAGTGCACAACTAATATATCTACAACAGGCTACATATAAAGAATATATGAAACTCCTACCCGTCTTTCAATGGGTTAGACAATACAATGTCAAAGAGAAGGACCTGGAGCCTATCCCAGAAACCAGAGGATCACCCTAGACAGGAGGCCAGACTATTGCAGAGCACTCCCACAACAGGCAATTCAGAGACATCAATTCATATTACTGCAAGTTTTTGGACTGCAGGAGGACACCAGAAAACCCACAGGAAACCCACACAGGGGAAATGTGTGAACTCCACTCACACTGAGCAGGGGTGGGATTTGAACCCTGGAACTTAGAACCAATAGTGCTGCCCATCAAGCCACCACATTATCTAGAAACAGATGTGCAAAAATTAATTATATAGGGATTCATTCAAAGAGGATAAACATGAAGACCTTGTATATGTAGAGCTAGGTCTGAGCAGACATGAGTTATGCCACTGTCTGATTTATGGGGTGTGGTTCCACATTTTGCTCTGAGCAAAGTACATTTTAAAAAGAAACACGTACAAGTAGAGTACTACTCTGAAAATGTTCACTCTTGACTGGTCTTGGGAGTGGCAAACGAGGGTTTTACATCAGCTCAGATGATGATGTCATTGTTTATCTTCAGGACAGCTTTCAGCTGGAGGAACGGCTAGGGAGAAATGCTGCTGTGGAGACACTGAAAAAAAAACTCTTGGGCGTGGGGCAGGGGACACTGGACTTTGGAATCAGACTGAGATCACTCTGTGACATTCCACCAGAAGTAAAGACCCACAGACTGGGAAACTTGGGTCAATGTCAAGTTACAAGCGTGAGACATGGAATTATATGAGAAATGAAACAAAAGTCTGCATGCTATCAGTGACTACAACAGATTTTTCTTTCTCTTCTTTATCCCTTTGTGGGATAGATTTTGGAGCACTTAAAAAGCTGCATGCTCAATAGAGCAAAGTGTCCAGTTTGATGATGGTGCTCCACTGAATTGTGCAAATCGATTGCTCATTGATGACGTATGACTGTGTTATGGCTCTCGACCATACATGTGACTAATACATGGAAAAATACTTTAGGATAATTTCAACCCAACAGACCATGACTTGGGCATAAAAATCAAACATTGCCAGGCAACAAATGATGAATGTTATGTCTATGTGTGCCGAAGCACAAATTAGCCACTTCCCCGTGCTGATGTTACTGCACCTTATACATCCAGGAGTTCTCCACCCAAATCTTCAATACACTCCATCACCCAAGCACTATAATGACTCCGGTTTGTTTTGACACCAATCCAAATTTAAAGAGGAGAGGATATAGGAAAAGCCACATCTATTCATTTAACATAGGAGTTTCTCTGTCCTTTGCAGTTCTCTCAGGAAAAAAATCTCAGAAAAGAGAACATTCTGATACATCTTTATTATACCAGTACAGTGATTTATCTGCCTATGTATTTTTGCAGACATGGGGGCTGATAGTTATAGCCTGGAATGGTTAAGTATTGCAGAGGTATTCAAAGTTCTGCTCTCCAGCTGGTCAAGTGTCCTCCAGACTTTAAGGCTGCTGTGTTAACTGGTCATGGGGCCTGTAAACATGAAAGCACTGTACATGTAATGTTTCTTTTGCTGAGGAAAAAAGTATCATCTAACCAATTAGTGGGACATTTTATTAAACAGTACTCTGGGTGAATACTTTAAATGGTACCAGTTTTTATGATAATCCTCTATCTTCCATTTTCTGAAGCTGCTTGTCTTATTCAGGGTTTGGGGATCCAGGGATTTTTGGTGCAAGGCAGGAAACAACCCAGAATGGGGCATCAACCCATCACAGGGCACACTTATGGCCGATTATCCCAGAACAACATGGGGAGAACATGCAAAGTCCACACATATGGAGTCATGGCATGGAGACTTGAAGCCATTCCCAGAGGGATAAGGTCACAGTGCTAACCACTGCACCACCATGCCACCCCTCTTGTCTCTTATAAATGGCAGTCAACAATTTGAGGGAAAAAACTATATTTTTTTCTTTTATATATATATATGTGTGTGTATGTGTGTTAAATTTACATTTCTTTTACGAAGAACTTGACACAGATAAGCCCTTTCACATTGCATTGGTCTGCATCATTCTGGAGAACTGTTTTAGAATGGCACTTGTTATGGAACAAGCTTGCACACACCAGGGGGCTGTATTACGAAACCAAATTTGGCATTTAGCCAGATAACTTGTCAGATTTAACGTAGTCTGGGCTAAATGTAATTGAACGAAGATAAAGTCCATTTAAACTGGGGTACAAGTTATGTGGCTAAGCAATCGAAGACATGCAGCTTCCTGATACAGGTCCCTGGTCTATTCTGATTGTTAATCTGTTATACTATATTGGTTTTCCTTAGTCATGTTACTAGTCTCTCAGCTATGGTGTTTTGAAGGTTTTTCAGTGGATGAATCTGCAATGCAAATAACCCCTAAGTTTGTGATGACATTATTAGAGTGTGAAAGAGGGGCAGAGACAGGCTAAGATTGAGAGGAAAACAGAAACTGAGAGAGACTGTTCTGTGTCCCTCTCTCTACTACTACACTCACATTTTCTCTAAGGGTGGTTCTCAGTTTTAGACAATGACAAGAGATGTGTGCATAAAACTTGCTTTATGTCAGGTTTAGCGCCCATCCTACCCTGCCCTTCGTGTCTCCTCCCCATTTGGCCAGCAGGTGTTGCTGGCCATCCTATTCTCCATCCTGCCTCTTGTCCTTCAGCCCCAGTGTGCCATCTCGATTCCCTGGCCTTCTGCATGGCTCAATGGGCTGAGTGTGCAGCTCAGAGACTGAGAACCTGCCAGTTGTGAGTCTTTTTTGATTTGTTAATCTGATTATGCGTTGCACCTGTTTCTTATTTGCCCGGGTGTTCCTCAGTATTTAAGTACCTGCCTGTGCCCTGTGTCCTTAGTGAGTCATTGAGGTTTTGCTGTGTTTGCCCTGTGCCCTGTGTCCTGTGCCCTGTGCCCTGTGTCCTGTGCCCTGTGTCCTGTGTCCTGTGCCCTGTGTCCGCTCCTAGTGCAGCCTTGTTCCTGGACCTTGTTTTCTTGTGGTTTGTTATAGTTAGTTTTCCCCATTTTGCATTTTTTGACCCATTATGATTCTTTTGCTTGTAGTTTTACCAAGTGTATTCGGTTTCCTTAATAAACCCCTTTTTTGTAGATCGTCACTCCTTTTTCCTACCTACACCATACACCGCCATGACAGCTTTACATACAAATCATAGCAACCCAATGCATTTATGGCCTTTTTATTTCTGCGAAAAGGAAATGAGGTCATGTTTTTCACAGTCACTTTTCAACATGTTTCTTTATTGCCTCTTATATAAGCACACAATGTGTCTTGCAGAATCTATTTTACTTTAAGTACTGAAAGCTATATTGCACAACAGTCTTAGTTGTGTCCTGAATGTTTAAACTTCCCCGTAAATGCACTGTCAGCTGTTGAGTGTAGAACTAATTCTCTTGGTATTGAAATATGAACCTACAGTGTTCTGGCTGTAGCACTGTAACTGGCTGCTATTATCAGAAAAACCTTGTGTGTCAACCTCCAGAATACATAGCTATAAAAGTGACTATAGCACTTGTTTTCCTGCAGGTAAACACTCCAAGGTTATGGGATTCATCATTCATCCAGCAATCCATCCATCCATCCATTTTCTGTACCCGTTTGTCCAGTGCAGGCTGGCAGGGGTCAGGGGCCTATCCTAGAAGCCATGGATCCAACCCAGGATGGGGCACCAACCCATTACAGGGCACAAATACAATAATAAAATCAAATCACAAAGGTGTTCTATACAATTATACAGCTAAACATTATGTTTTCTCTTCATGTAGCTTAAAATGCAATAAATACCTTCAATGATTATTGACTCTCTCTCTCTCTCTCTCTCTCTCTCTCTCTCTCTCTCTCTCTCTATATA
>JAODJW010000040.1:24621740-24634814 GCA_026777045.1 Hyperopisus bebe
ATATTTAAATAGCATATATATGTGCTTAAAAGATATCTTTTAAGCATGATTAAGGTAGGTTAGGCTAGATTATGATGCTTGTTAGTTTAGGTGTACTCTATTAAAAAGCATTTTTACCATATGATAGGATTATCAGAACGTAACCCCATCGTAACCCAGGGAGCATCTGTGTCGAGTTTACACCTTGATGAGTTTGGTGCCTTGCAAATGTACTGAATGCACCCCCCACCCCTGCCCCAAATTGACCAGAGGTAATGGAGTTAAAAATGATGCATACACTTATTCAGCTGGTCAATGTTTTTTTTTTGTTTTTTTTTTTTTGCAAACTCATAGGGCACTGTCATACAACCGGCACAAGCCAGCACCAGGTGCAATGCAAGTGTCTTTGCTAGCATGAGCCTGATGCAGTCATTTTCCCATCTCGTGCCCACATCATTTATCTAGCGAGTAGACTTTTGGCACAATCAGAACCAGTCACTCTTTGAGTTTTTGGCTCTAATGAGACTTACCAAGAAACCGCTTGAACCAAACTTGCCAAAATATTGAAGTACTCAGAGAGTCACAGTGAACCGCTTGAGCTGAACATCGACCTGGCTAACCTATTGCGGAGAGTCGGGAGTAGTGAGCGTCAGCTGCCAAGTAGCTAGGCATGCACACAGCACAAATACAACCAATTATGGTCTGCAGAGGGCCACTGAAGGTAACATGGCTATGACAAATGACAACAAGGAGGAATAGTTCTTGCCGTTCAGCCATCACAATGGGGCAACTTTGGATGCAGCACGACACGATTATTTACAATAATAAACAGACAGGGGCAATTTACAATATTGTCGAGCATGCTGGGAGATGCAAATGAACTCTCTTCCACAAAAGCCAGTCCCTCGATGCCACACATCCCGCCCTTCAGGGGCCAGCCCCCCCGGTGACCTCACACCCAGTCCCACCAGCGCAGCAGCAGATTTTGGTGGGCCCTTATTGGCTGCTACTGCATTGCGCTGCTAGTGGCTGCTGGCCTGCAGACTGGCGCTGGGGTGCTAGGGGATGCTAGAGAAGCAGAGCGGCCAGTGGGCACTGGGGACCTTGGGCTGCAGGTAGGCGCTAGGGACCGGGTGGCCTTTAGGTGGTATGGGGCCAGGCTGTCCCAGTACAGGATAACACACCAGGTCCCAGTACCAGTCCAGACACAGTACACCACATCAGACAACTGCCCCAATACTTTGCACAGTCCCTGCCAGCAGTTCAGTCATGTCAAGTGCATATTGTAGCAGTGCATACTGCCAGCCTGTGTGGGAGGGTGGCTAGAATGAAGACCTCAATCAGAAGAGCTATATGACAGCATCTCTAGAGTTTGCTAGACAATGACCCAGATAACATATTGGTAAAGGTTTTGCGGTCTGATGAGAGCAAATAGAGATTTTTGGAAAATTCAAAGCACTGTGTGAGTTACAAATGTAACGTGGCCCATGCCTCAAATTAAACATCCCTAGAGTGAAGTACGGTAGTGGCAGCATCATGCTGTGGGAGGATTTTCATCTTCAGGTACTGGGGCATTTTGTCAAAATCAAAGCGAGAATGGAAGGAGGAAAATACGAAATATGGTATATATTTCAAGGAAATCTGCTTCAATCTGCAAAAAAACTGAAGCTTATGAAGAAAAGATAGTGTTTCGGCAATACTAAACGTAAGGCTAAAGCAAGACAGGAGTGATTAAAAAACAAAATGGTGATTATTCTGAAGGGGCCAAGTCAAAGTCGTCAAAGTCAATGTCTAAATCCCATTTAGAACCTGTTGCTTTCTTTTGAAATTGTAGTCAACAAGTGACATCCAACCAACATAAAGAACCTAGAGCAAGTCTGCCATGAAGGATGGCAAAAGTCACTTCTGAACAGTATAAAACCCTGGTAGCTATGTACCCCAAAATATTTAAGGCTGTTATTTTAACAAAAAGTGGTTATACCTAATACAAAAATGTTGGGGTTGAATACTTATGCAAGTGGCACTTTTCAGTTTTTGATTTTCCTTAAAAGATTTGATAACAAATAATTCCCTATGAATTTACAGTGAGAGACTGAGTTTGCAAAAAAAGAAATACTGACAGTGAATATGCCTATGCATCATTTGTAATTCAGGCAAATTTGATCATTTAAGGGGGTGGGTTCAATACTTTTTCAAGACACTGTATATCCTGATCATGTGAATTTAAGATGCCCCAAATAAAAATATATAGGATGAATGACTCTTCCAATCACAAATACATGTAAACAGACAAACAGACTAATAAACAGAATAACTAATGGCAGTGTTTGATTTGTATTTAGGGAGACAATACTGACATTTTACAGCACCCCTAGGAACTGCTTCAGCATCAGAAAGAGCTTTGTTTGGGTTGTGGCTAACACTATGTCACTATTTAAAAAAAAAAAAACAAAAAAAAAAAACAGAAAATTGAATTTATTCAGAAATATCAAGTAACCTAGGGTTTCATTTATTCTCTAGCCAACACTATGATGGTGGTCTTATTTTCTCCCATCTGTGGTTTGGATTGGTACATTGACAATATTCAAAAAGGTGGCATGTACTGTAATACTACGGTCCCAGATGTGTCCTTGTAACCACAAGAGAACTTCCTGTTCTAATGTTACTGAAATGTTTCAGTTAATATCCCATCTGACAGTTATATCACCTAATGTGTCACTATTTATGAATAATTTAATGATTAAACCATCCACACCATCAACACCATTTCACAAATAAATGCTTTATTTCCAAATCAAATTCAAAGCAACCCAAACCATTCCATCCAACTGCTTATCCAACACAATTGCTTATCCTACACAAACCATTTTAAAATCTGTAATGTTTCAAAAAATGTTATAAAGAAAAGGATTCAAAAAATTTTGGAGAAAATAAAATTGAAGCTGTTTCAGTTTTGATTTATAGATGCACAATGCCATGTGTATTTCACTCTATACCATTAATTCCACTTCACATTGCTCAACGGTGTGCATGTCTGACAGTAGTCCTGAAGCACCGACTTACAGTTTAAATTATGCATGAATGAATAACTTCATATGACATTTGGCAGGAGTCTTTCAATGAAACATTTTGGCGAACAACTTGAACTACAAAGTGAACGGTTTGTTAAGCTCAGTAGGACAAATATGTTTTCAAATAAACAGTTGGAAAATGGATGGTTTGTGTATCATTATTTTAATTTGCTGGCTTGACTAGCATGCATTTTAAAGCATTTCATATTGAGACCTTATCCAATAAAAATCCAACTGGCAATACTATATTTTACTATATTTTTACTAACATTTAATATATGATGCTAGACCATAGATACTGCAATAAAGGACTTATAACCCCAGGCATTTTTTCTTATTGTCTCTGTTTAGGTAAACGTAGCATCTTACTATAGACAGTAGTACATGAGATCAGAAATATAACTATTTAACACTGTGCTTATTTGCAAAGGGAAGATTCATTTTTAACCAACACCAGAACTACTGGGACAAGCCATACTTAAAGCGTCCTATGGATACTTGATCCTTTTTTTCTTCTTCTTTTATCTTTATGTTAATATTTAAAATGAATAATATCCCCCCAAAAAACCTTACAACAATTCACATTCCCAGCAGCACCTGGCCACCTTTCGTTTCATTGCAGGTGAAAGTCTGTCTGTAAGTCTCAGATGTAACAAAAATCTCGACTCCGGAATTTATGTTCCGCCCCGCCACGCAACGGACACGCCTATACTAGTGATTAAGGGTTTTAATTGGATGTAGCGGACGCCCTATTAAACGTAATTTCCGGAAGGTTACCGGATGTTATATGTGGCTGTGAGAGGAGTCGTATACGCAATGGTAAGGGAATGGTTGTTGAGCTATAACGTATAAAACCAATGTTCCCATGTTATTGAGTAACTAAGTTATATTTCCACAAACGATAGCATTTTTATGATTAACTAAACAATCTCATATTGTGAGTTCTTGTGAGATGTATTTGTTGTACAGCGTATTAGTGAAAATAGCTTTAAGCAGAGAGACAACAATGAAAATTACATTTTTCTTTCATGTTATAATGAAATCTGATTTAACAGAAACTGATTTGATTTTGATTAGGACTATTTGGTTCAGGCTAGTGTTATTAGTTACATCTGTACTTGGGTCGTAGTAACTTAGTAGTGTTGCAGTCTTAGACACTCAGTGGTCACAGCATGTAGACAGGGAAAATAAGTTGTACTGACTGTTAGCCTAAATAATAGAATAGTAGTGACTCCGGATCTAAGTGATTTGATAATTGTCCCCAGACGTGGTGGTTGCAGCATGGCAGGGTGAATATTGGTTAAGTGTCACAAAGGGTTTAACTGAAACACTTGAATGTCTGATGCTCAATATCTTTACGCCTCTGTGGTCTATTAATTTTAGATCAGTTCTGGAGCTTTCAATAATACTTTTACGTTTTAAAATTTGTAATTTGATAATATTTTTAAAGTGGAGGAAGTAAATTTTAAAAAGAAATGTTCCAGTTTACCAATATCCACCCTACAGTATAACAATGCCTAATCTGTTGTTGTAACCCATAACACTGATATTATCTAATGTTCTGCCCATGTTGGTTTTCCTTTATATAATTGTGGAGTTTTAAGATTAAATTCAACAAAAACATTTCCTCCTGTATTCACTTTGTTTTATGTCAGCCTTGGCAGATTAATGAATAATGAGTATAGGAGTGATTTAATAATTGAACCTTTAAACCTATACTTAACCATTGAAGATAGTGTATTGAATTTCAATTAATGAAGTTATTCATAGAAGGTTGTGACCTATATTTTCAGTATACCAAAAATTTATTGAAGAATTTTGCATTCTCTATATATTTTCTAGATTTCCTCATTATAGGACACCCACTCACTGGCTCTTCATTAGAAATGCCATTCTAATAATGGACTGCCCCCCTTGCTTTCAGAACAGTTTTAATTTTTTGTGGCATCATTCTTTAAAGATTCTGGTTCATAGTGGCATGGTTGCAACACACAGTCGTTGCAGGTTCATGCTGCAAATCTTCCATTCCAGCACTTTCCAGAAGTGCTCAGTTTCACCAAGATCTTGTGACTGCAGAGGTCATTGAAGTACTTTGAACTCATAGTTGTGTTAATCAAACCAGTCTGAGAGAACGTTTTTGTATTTTGTGATATGGTGCATTATTATTCTGGATTTAGCCATGAGAAAATGGGCACACTATGGAGAGAAACAGATGGACATTGCCAGTAACTAGATTCTGATAGGATGTGGCATTTAAACGATAATTAGTTGGCTCACACCTGACCTCCTAATACCAAGAAAATATCTACCACATCATCACACCACCAGCAGCCTGAACTGTTAACACAAGGCAGATTGGATCTATGGATTCTGGACCCAATTTTTACCCTACCATCTGTATGTCGCAGCAGAAATTGATATTAATCGGACCAGGTGACATTTTTCCAGTCTTCAGCTGTCTAATTTCAGGAAAACTCATTTTCCAGTTGAGTGGAACCTAGTGTGGTTGTCTGCTGTTGTAACTCTCTGCAAGGTTTGACGTGTGTTGCATTCAGAGATGCTTGCCTATTTTAGTCGCTGTAGCCTTCCTTTCACCTAGAAACAGTCTGGCCATTCTCCTCCGACCTCTTTCGTCAACAAGACGTTCCTATCCTCAGAACTGCCGCTTACTGGATGTTTTTTGTATTTTGTTTTTTACGCCATTCTGTTTAAACTTCAGAGACTGTTGTGCAGAGCAACAGTTTCTGAAATACTCAGACAACTCCTTCTGGCAAGGGCATAACTTTGTGTTGAGCATTGGGGGGTTGAGGTCTCCACCCATTTAATGAGGTCTGGGGGGGTTGTACTGACTGGTTTTGATTATTGGGTGGGTTACAACAACCCACCCCCCATAATTTATGCCCTTGCCTTCAGGGATAAATAACCATGCCTCAGTCTGGATCACTTAGCTCGCATTTTTTCCCCATTCTGATGTTTAATCTGGCCATCATTAGCTGAAGCTTGTGGCTGATTAAATATTTTCAGGATAGTGCAGGTGTATAGGTGTTTTTCATAAAGTTGTCGGTAAGTGTATATAGCAGTTTACCAGATTAATTTCTGTTCATATCTTTGGTTAATGAATGGGTTTTTATATCTATGTATATTGAAATAGGTAAAACAATTAAATACAGACTTGCATGATCAATTTTACAGTTTAAGTTGTCCCCCCCTAAAAAGGCACTAATTTTTTTAATGTCTTCTTTTTCCCCCAGTCTGCCATTTTCAATTTCCAGAGCCTCCTCACGGTTATTCTTCTACTCATCTGTACTTGTGCTTACATTAGAGCCCTGGCTCCAAACCTCCTTGATAAGAATAAAACTGGGTAAGTACTGGTAGATAGAATTGCATTCAAGTTTTTTTTTCCTCCTCTTTTCTCTGTACACTAAAGAAATACATGAACATACCGTAACATTCCCTATACAGCATGACAAATAAGTAGTCCAGGTAATGACCAGCTGAATTCAGTACTGACCTCTAGAAACAGATAGCTGTTTTAAAAGGAAACTAGTCATTTAAAAAAAAATAAATAGCACTATGAAAGGGCATCTTATACTTGGGATAGGCCCCAGGCTCACCTTGGATCTGTACTAGATAAATGATAAAAACCCAGATAGATTGGCAGACATGAGGTTGTTAAAATGACCCTCTCTTTGGTTTCCAATTCAAATTTATATTCATAGCATACGTGTAGATTTTTGCTCATATGCGGTTCTGCAAATATTTATGACAGAAATTGCGTATCTGACTAATCACATTTACCATTTTAATGGGGTATGTTGTTTTGAACAACTTAAAACCTTAGAAAATAAAAGTGGACATCCCTGGCTCGTATTTTCTCTGAAGAATATTATCTGTCTGTTCTGAGGACAGAGATCTGGTGTCTCTCAGATGAAGCTAACTGAGTGTTGCTAATCAGTGACATATTTTTATGGCAAAGCCCTTCAGTGCTATCTGCTAAGATTGTTCTGCTAACAACAAGTAGTGTTTTATAGAGACTTTGATAACATGATCCCAGGTTGTTTCTATTACTATTGCATCTACCACCACAGATACAAACACAAGCACCACACTAACTCCATGCCCCCCCATGCCCTTTTAGTGTTTTTCCTGTCTACTTCAAGAACTTTATCACACAGCTGCACTCCGTCTGTCTCCTGCCATGTCCTCCTTATTTTTGGATTGCAGTGTAAAGTGATTTGGAAATACAACCCATGAAATTGTTAGATTGTCATAGATTACTTGGATTTCGTATTAGTCCTTGATAATTTGTGTTGCATAAGTCAAACACAAGATTATATTATTGTAAGACTCGGAGAATATATATGCCTTTTTAATGATATATTTTGTATGTTGATTATGTTATCTGTAGATGCTGTTCCATGCAAATCAGGATTTATTCCTATCACAGTGTTTTGCTGAATACTATGGAATATAACCTATTGAGAACATGAGCTGCCTGTTTGCTTTGTGACTGAAAAGCATGCTAATGTGAGAGTTAAGCATCATTGCATAAGCAACATTCTCTTTAATTTATGCTGATTCCCCAACCCCTCCTCTTTTTTCAGGGTTTTGGGCATATTCTGGAAGTGTGCAAGAATAGGTAACTATTTTCCCCCCCATACTAAAAATAAGGAGAGAGAAAAAAATCCATCACAAAATTCTTATTGATTTGTCTTAGGAAACATACTGTACTCAAAATATATTTTGCTCTAAAACTTTTATTACATGGGAAGGAGCATATTATTTTTAATGATGTGAAGTTGATGTTCATTAAAGCATGATAGAATTTTTCCTTTGCAAGTTTTTTTTTTCACTAAGAAAAAAAATTGCAAAATGTCTGCCACGCCATATCAACTGTACTACACTGAAATCAAATTTTAAAAATTTGAATGAATGCAGATAATTAGGTGCTCACTTTCTTCTCCTTTGCAGGTGAACGGAAAAGCCCCTATGTTGCGTGCTGCTGTGTCATCATGGCTATTAGCATCTTGTTTGGGCAGTAATAGCACTTTTGAATCAGGAGGAAGAACACCGAGATTCACACATTAGTACACATTAGTGAGACCATAATTAACAAATGAAATCATAGTCCTTTATAGTGTAAGTGCACTCACAGAATGTTTTTGATAACCAAGGTCAGAGCAGCGGCTCTGCACAGTTTAGACCAATGTGTCCTTTGGCATTTTGTTATTATTTAAGTTTCCTAATGCTAGTTAGTTTTTCAAATAAATTATTCAAAAGAGACTTCCTTTTTAAACATTGTTTGTGCGTCATTGATTATGTGACCTGGTGATCATTTAACAACAATTAAAAAAAAAAAAAAAAAAAAAAAAAAAAAAGCATTTGGCCTTTGCTCAAATGGGTTTAGTGGGAATTTGAATGTCTGGGAGAATTTGTGGCAGCCATGTTGGTGTTTAATTACTTTCCATGCTATTGTAAAAGGATTCGTAATTGTCTTTTGTTATATCTGTTGTATAAATGAAGTGTTGATATCTAACCTAGATAGTTAACTACATATGTATCAACATGAAGGTTGACTACCTCAACGGAATCATAGAAGATTATGATTATCTTTCAGGGAGAGTTTAGACAAAATAAGTTCATAAGCTTCGTGCTTGCAGCTTAAAAGTGAAATTGTTGAGTATATTTTGAGTTGTGTTTATCTCAACATCTTGAATGTCTGAAGATGAATTTATTTACTGTGGTTTATTGAAATATATTAGTTTAATATCCATTAATGTGGCTTATTTATTTTTAAATTAAAGCTGATTCCATTGTTGTCACTAGGATAATGTGTATTACAGTTAAACAACAAACTGTTATTCTTTGTTTGCAGTGTAAACAAACATATTCACAGGTTTTTTAGGGTAAAAGTGGATGCACATTTTGTTGAACAGGAAAGCAAAATGGGAAGCCCTAGGCTTATGCTACAATGTTGTCTTCCCACTCATAATCCTGCGTCCATGCAGATGTTATGGAAGAAAAAAGGAGTCGTGGGCTAGAGTTGAAACGAGTTCAAGGCAGTGAATAAGAGGTGCTCTTGTGCAAAGCATTCAACAAGTGGCTAATGGACCTTCTCTGATAGTGCCCTCCATTGTGAGGCAAAGGCCAAGTGCGTCCCGAGTGAGAGATGTGTGGGGCACTCACCCACTAGAAAGTGCTTTCCTCTGCCCAGATAAGATGGGTGCAAGATTAATGGTCCCTTTGACAATAGAGGAAACATGTATAGAGGCAGAAGTCATGACAGCACACCAGGATTTTTATTTTTAAGTTTTGTTGGTGGTGGTGGGGGGGGGATGTTTCTGGGGAAAGTTCCTGACTGTACTGCAACACTGTTTTAAAGAAAACCAAGTGGGTCTTTATTGTCGTACCACCCATACAGTGGCATAAGACAATATTCCCTCAGATCCACATTGCAACCTGCCAACAAAAAAGTAAATATATGTACATGGGTTACACAAGCTACGAATCACAAGACAATGAAAGCAAGGGGGTTGTACTTAAGACTACAGACTTTACGTGAGGGCTATAGGGGCTTTTAGGTTCGGTGGGCAAGGTGTTGAGGGTCCTGAAAGCTTCAGGGTATGAGCTGTTACAGGATTGACTTTAAATGCTGTGGTACCTTCTGCCACATGGGAAGGGGGGTAGAAGTGGGTCTTTCATAATGCTGGAGATTTTGTGTTTTCAGTGTTTGAGGAAGATCGATGGCAGGGAGGCCCCAACTATTTTTTCAGCTGAATCTACTATCTTCTGCAGGGTCTTTTGGTCCAAGACATTGTAGTTCCCATTGAAACAGTGATACAACGGGATGGGAAGCTGTCTGTGGTGCTTTTGTAGAATGTAGAAAAACATATGCAATTAAATGCGTTGATATACTATAAATTCCTTAACATTTAGATTGCTTTATAATACATTTAAAATTGTTGACTTGGGGACTATATTGCACAAAGGGGTAGAAAGGGGAGTAAAAATATCTACTCTTTCGCTGTAGGTACAGGACATAAACAATACACAGACAGTGAGTAAACATCAACTGTCCATCTAGCATGTGAAGGAGAACTTTCCAAAATAATTTATGTTAATTCTACCCAAGTAAACATAAATAGAAATTCTACCAGGAGATTCCCACAGTTTTGTATTCCACAGTATGTATGACATTTGCTTCTGGAGCTGGTCATGATTATGTAAAGAAAATACAAAATAACTCATCTCCAGGTTCTTCATTTGTCAACATCTGTACTTTATTTTTTGGACCAAAATCAAGAAACTCTGTGAGGTCTTAGGGTGATAGTATAAAGCATTGTAGCCTGTGTTGGTTGCAAGGACGCTCCTTAATTATTTGAAGATGCTGGTTTGGTTACTCTGTCCTAAATCATTTGCCCTTTTACTCATCTAGAAAAAACTTGAGGTTAAAAATCTTACGTTATATCAATATATTCTGTCCCTTATTGTTAGTCACTAAGACCAGAATTTTAGAAAGTAAATTGATTTAAACAGACAGATTTTATTTATGCCAACATGCATGCATCTAGAAGTCATCTCCTATGTGTAAACATGTACAAATTCACATTGCTATGAGATAACCCATCACTTACCAGCTTGAAGCAAATAGGATCCCTGCTGCTGAACTGACACCAAGGCTTGTGTTACTACAATTGAGGAAACTGGCAGTGATAAAGATCTGAGTGACTATGACAAGGACCAAATCATTATGGGACTGACTGGGTCAGATCATCTCTGCAATGGCAAGGTTTGTGGGGTGATCAGCTATGATGAGTATCTACTGAGTTCGCTCTTAGGAAGGATCAACCGTGAATCTCAATGGGATATTGAGTGACCAGGACTCATCGATGTGGGATGCAGATGAAGGCTATTCCCACTGGTGTGCAGCACAAAGAGAGATACTGTGGTATAAATGGCAAGTCATTTTGATGATCATCACGGGAGGAATGTATCAAGATAAGCAGGACATTGTTTTTTATGTAATCCATATGTGGTGGGTAATCTCTACTGAATATTATAATCGTAAGTTATTGCACCCTACCAACATAGGAGCTTAATGTCAATTGCATCTTGATAGCAGTCCAAGCTCTGTGTTTGGATATGCTTAGTTAGATGTAAATGGATTGTATTAGTGTTTTTGAAAAAAAAAATTCATTGGCAGTTTTATTAGATGAAAACATTTAGGTATCATTAACTGACACTGTGTAATGATAAGCAAAGAGATTAGTCATAATAATTCCCTTTAGCATTATCATATGGTTGCCAAAAAACACTACAAAAAAAAAAGCAAAATCTGTTACATTTTTAAAGATACTATGAATAAGTAGAAGGTTTTTCAAACTCATTTCAAATTCTTAATCTTTAAAAAATCATTTTCTATAATGATTTATACCACACAGGCTAACAGTGAGCTTATCTTATGAAGCCAGCTCATCACAGGCCAATATAGCTCGCAATTTAAGACACCAATTCACATACTTGTATGCTTCGGATTGTGAGAGGCAGCCTGGGAAACACTGGGAGACCATGCAAACTCCACACAGAGTCAATGGTGGGAACCCTCAAACCTGCAACTGGGAGGCAGCAGTGTTCCCCAGAGCAGTGTTTCCCAACCCGGTCTTTGGGGACCCCCAGACAGTCTACGTTTTTGCTCCCCCCCAGCTCCCTATTGGGAGCAAAAATGTAGACTACCTGGAGGCCCCCGAGGACCGGGTTGGGAAACACTGACTCGGAATACACCCCTTGCAAATAAGAATGGTTTTAAAATTTGTTTTAATGAATGCTGCTTTCAGTCCAAATGACCTACTAAACATAGTTTCTATGCCTCTGCCATAAACACACCTACAAGATGTCCTTGTCGTTCCTGCACAACAAAGCTGTGAGAGCGCCAGAGTGACAGGTGGCCTTTCCACCTAATTTTTACCACACATAATTGCACCAAACTGCACAACACATACACTACAAAATTGATGAACAATTGCAAACGTTATTCGTCTGTAACATCTGTAACATCAGCTTCTGGAGCTGGTCATTGTGCAAGAAATATGTTCATGTAAAGAAATACAAATGAGTTATCTTCAAGTTCTACATTTTCAGTGGAAAGTACAGAATCGTACAATTAACATTACCCAAAAATTTGATCAGGACACAATGAATGGTTTCTATCGTCAGGTTGGGTCTTAGACTCCACCTGTAATAACATTTCAGGCTCTATTGCCCCCCGTCACACTCTCTGCTGGTGGATGAGGCCCCCGGCTGCCGATGCGTTGATGGTTCTTGATGTCCGGGGCTGGATGCTCTGGTGTGTGCTGGCTCACTCTCGGCGGTTGCCTGGTGGGGCCTGGCCCTTCCGGCTCTGTCGGGCCCCGTCTGGGGGGTGGGGGGGCCCTTGGATCTCTGGGCCTGGGGTCCGGTCTGCCCTGGTGTGGCCGGCCGCTGGCGGAGCCTGCGTGCTCGCCGCCACGGCCCTCTGGGGCTCTTGCGATGTGGCTGCCGGATGGCCCCCCTCCGGAGCGCTCCTCCGCCCTTTTCTGGGTGGGGGCTGCAATTGTCCCTGCGGTAGTCCTCCTGGGGTTCCCGTGCCCTGGGGGGCCTCTGGATGTCTGGGGCTCGGGTCCCCTCCGTGTCGGCTTCATGTCCTGGGTGGGCGGGGCTGTGGCTCCCCACACACATTACTGGACATTTACATGGAGAAACCTTATGAACACCAGCGCGCTGACACACACAGGTGCTCACGGACACACGCTGTCTTGATCGGCTGTTGCTTCTGGGCATGTATTGTAATGCTGGTTGTGTGTGCTGTTCAACAACATTTAACGTTTGATGGTCATTGTGATTAGTACAGATGCAGTATGTTGTCTTTCTTCAGCAGACATGGAAGCAGATTATCTGTTTTATTTTTTCTTCTCTCCTCTCTCTCCCTCTCTCTCTTTCCCCCTTCTTCTCCTTTGTTCCCCCCCCCCCCCTCTCTCCCTCTCCTTCT
>JAODJW010000040.1:24638099-24666456 GCA_026777045.1 Hyperopisus bebe
TTGATTAGATAATTGCATTAATGAGAAATTGAACAGGTGTTCCTAATAATCCTTTAGGTGAGTGTGTGTGTGTGTGTATATATATATATGTGTGTATATATATATATATGTGTGTATATATGTGTATATATATATTTTATCTGATGCATTTACTGAATGTTTGATTTAAACAATTACAGGAAAGTATGATCTGTGTGTATATATCCTCAAGATGATGATGATTATTTTTTTTTGTTGTTGTTGTTATTGTTAAAACGAAAATGTTTGGGAAGAAACACCCCATGCAGTCATGCAATGAAGACATGGGAAAGTAACAATGTCCTTTGATTCCTTTAGTTACTTGCTATACCTCCTGGAAACTGGCCATGCTAATGTGAAATGGGATTTTAGTTTCAGCACTGGGTTCTTCCTCAGCGCCATGGAATTTCCAGTTCAAGATTTACAACTCAATAAACAAAATCATCAATTTCATTTGCCATGGGTGTGATTTTTTTCTAGAATTTGCTGTTTAAACTTGAAATTGAATTGATTTCTGAAATTTAGCCATGTGTTGTTTCTATATAGATTTACATATTTTTGCATCAATATTTCTTAATGTCTTGAACTAGAATAAAATATATTCTGAACAGGATATAGTTTTGAAACCAAAAATATCTACTTATTCATTAACTTGTATCAAAAAGCCATTTGAGGCGTCTGGGTGTTACAACCTTGTATACCTTCAAATGACATTGATATTGAGGTGTCATATTCATTGATGTGCCTGTTTATGCGTTGTCTATTCTTTATTATTTTTTTTCCATGAGAACATTATGACAGCATAAATGCAACATGGTGCTATTTATTTTTTTTTGGTTCAGACATTACTCAGCCTCTTCAAGGAGACTTCCCATCCTGGAGCTGACATTTGCCTCTCACGCTGGTGTCTTGACATCTTAAGATTGCTGAAGGGACTTTAAAACACTTAAATTATGCATATAGAACTGTATTACTGTATTACTGAGTTACAACAGCAATTCTGATTGTAGCACAATTTCACATTCAACTATTTGCATGACCAAAACTATTTTAATTTCTATAATTATTATTTCAGGTGTTTATATATACTGAAATATTTTAATATAGATACATTTTGCTTTGCTTTTTAAACAGTTTTGAATATCCACTAATCTAATGCAGTGTTTTTCCCTAAGGCAGAAAACCGAACCCCTCTCTGAAGAATTTAGGGGATGATGTTTAGGCTAATATGCTAGGACACAGAGAGCCTTTCCTGTTTTCAAAGTTATTACTCAGTGCAGACAGTGTAATGAATGAATACATTTTACCAAGTGATGTACCTGTGTAAACAAAGTGTCATCATTCCCATCCATGAGTATCATGACATCCATGACTTGATCTGAGACTCATTCATCCAATATTGATTTTGTCAGCTCCCCAACCATTACTGCATTGAAAAGGGGTGAGGCATGCAACAGACCTTCAAGACTGAGCTGGAACAAAACGCTTAACACTTCTCTAGTGTATTGGATTAATTGACAGTGCACATAACTAAAACCAAGGCCATTTATAGACAGTTGCCTCAAACCAGGGTGTTGCATCAAGATAGTCTTGCAACATTGTGAGCATGTAATGAATGTGAATTTAGACTAACAGGGTACACTGTATATTGTGTGTTTTTTCATATGGATGTGTTTCAGGACTACTATAATACTGCAATACCAAAAATAATGATACTTTCCATAACTTTATTAACATTGATCAAAAGTGCAACCAAAATGCAATTCAAAACAGGATTTTCCAAACACCTTGTAAACACAGCAATCCACTTGCATCTGCATAACTACATGAATCTGTATATGTACCAATCCATTATCTACACCAGAAATAAAAAATTTAGGGTCTTAGGCCTAAGATATAAAAGCAAAAGGAAATATTTTTCATAGTGTATTTTGTGTATAATTTAGAGGACAAGTTAAAATCACTTATTTTAAAACACAAATATTACATATGGCAGTTTCATTGTTAAGGAAACTGTCTAGTTTCATACTAAAATGAAACAGCAGGTGAAAGAATCATTTACCATAGTTGATGGATATGTTGTGGAAGAACATGAATCTGCATCAATCTAAAAGAAGTTACTGATCCAATATCCACCAATAAATTTTGAACACGTAATATTTTGAACATATAATATTTTGAAGTCTTTCTCAGGGGATAGCAACAGTACCCAACAAACATGCATGTATATTGTGTAGTGTTGCTTCAGCAACTGTTCCCCAAATCCTATCAATGTCACTGTGTCTGTTTTCCCACAAGTAATGCAGTGCATTTGTTACTGGTTCCCCAGTCTGTAATTAATCTCAGAAGATAGTTCAAACTGGATTAGGGTGGGAGAATGGCTTTAATTTTTCTCACGTTTCTGTGTGATGAGGGAGAGAGTGGGAGAGAGAGAGAGTGTGTGTGTACTCAGACACAGAGTATGAGTACTGAGACAGTATAAAACAGAAATCAATGCCAGACATGCTGTTGCAAATATTTGATTATAGCATCATAAAAGCCTTTCATCATGTAATATGACTGTGGTTTTATGAGCTATTACAAGGACCTACTGTGAAGTACAAACCTCACTTCCAAAAACATTGGGACAATATGAAAAATGAAATTAAAAACTTAAAGCAGCGATCATTAAATGGAAAACATCAAAAAGATAACAAATATAATGTTTTATGTTATGAACTTTGTTGTTGTTTTGTTTTATTATAAATGGTCAAAATTGAAGTCTTATAAAATACGTTGAAATATGTTCAAAAATGTGTTTTCTACAACATGAAAACATTTGTTATGCGATTGCATGAGAAAATCAGGTCTAGGATATTAATTTCCCTGTATTTATGTTAATGGTTATTTCCTTGTCATGTCTCCCATTGTTTAGTTAAAATAATCTGTGCTAAATCATTATGCATTGGATGCTATTATAATGTTTATGTAGTTGTATTTCTTAGAAGAATAAATTAAATAAATAGCTTTTGAGAGCTAAGATGCTATCAGTGCTCTGCAGAATGATTCCTTGCATTGTTCATGATTATGATATAATTGTCGTGGATTATGATTGTTAGTACTTGATATGAAATGAAACAATGCAAAGTCACCTGCCATTCGATGACCTAGGAAAATGTTACCTGGCTAATCTTATAAAATGAAGGTACAACAATAATACCATTATTTAGACCCGTTATATCGTCAGGAATTTCCAAACATGCCTTTAATTGTAGTCAATAGTGGAAATTCAGAGGAGTAGTATTACTATCCTTCTTAAGCAACAATTTAATGCTTAAACAAATATTTAAAGATCTGCAAGCCTTCATGAGTCCAGCATCCGTTTTCCACTAAATCTATAATAGCTTGCCATAGCTAGCAGCCAAAGACAACTGTGCACCAAGTATGCTCCATACTAGCAAATGGGTTTGGAATACTTACTGTATACTAAGTGAAACACAATTATCCACAACATATGTAAGGGTGGCATAGTTGTCTCACACCTCCATATTTGTGGATTCACATCAGAACGCCAGTGTTGTTTTTGCTAACTTTCCATGCTCTCCCTGTGTTTCATACCACATAATGCACAGGTATTTCTAAATTGCCACAAGGGTGTAATTATGTGTCTCTCATGGGGTGGCACCATGTACTGGATGTCCCTAACATTGTACTGAGACCATGAAAGAAGTTTTTGGACAACAGGCAGAAACCCATGTGAACAAGCTGAGAATTTTTAAACTGATCCAATGGTAGGAATCAAACGCATATCCCTAGAGACAAGACACTACAATCGACTGAGTCACTATTGTACAATTACGGAGACTGTATATATACTGATAACAGTATATAATATTTTTAAAAGCTGTTTTTTGAGTGCCTATTCTTTTATTTATTTTTTTTTAACTCTGATGGAGTAAGTATCTAGCAAGCCTCCTCACTGTAGCTACAAAAAAATCACTCCATGGTCTTAGTTAATCAAAAGCATACTCTGTGAATACAGAATGATTAATCATTAGGGACACTTTGGGGGTTGCTTGATAGTCATAATTTACAGTAATGCTCACGTCATCACTTGCATACAGGAACAAACAAACTATTGCATCTCCAATGGTCTAATACAAATGTGATTAAATATTTCTTTTTATCCTTTTGCCAAACCATATTTGTCACAAACCCACCCTGTCCTCTACAACACACAGGCCTTTTCCGTAAATCTGTCCAACCCCACCCAGTTCCACATTATTATAATCTGTTTACACTATGTTTCTTCCAGAAATGTTTGTTAAATCTACAACACTGACAAGGGAAAACTCCACTATAAGGTATCCGGATGAGAGAACTGATCGATGCCCGTATAATTGTAATGAAAGACAATTTTAAGTCTCTGTAATGACCTTTTGTGACTGATCTAGTAGGACAGCAGTATACTGGCTTTTTTGGTGAGAATGTGAGTAAACAAATAGACAAACAAACAAACAGATAAACTAAGGTTCTAAATTCATGCATCCAAACATACACATACATAACATGCCTAATTTTATGAAATGACAGAAGAAAGTTTGCAAAATCCTTCCATAATCAATGTATGAACTGCACCAGTAATACACACCATTCCTCTGCCCAGTATTTCTGTTTTGAAGTCCCAGTGGCAGGAGTCACTTTCAGTTTGATGACTGGAATGATGCTATCAGGGATTTCAATCTTATACAGTACTTATGAACAGCCTGCCATTTAGCCTGTTATATTAAAAATTCAGGTTAAATACGACGGTTCGTAGTAACAATCGCATACAATACTTTGTGACGCTCATGAAAAAAATGTATGGCATCAGTGGTTCATTGCCTCAACATACAGTGCAGTACCATATGTAGTTACTGAACTTTTATTTTTACTGTACAATGTTATTGCTATTTCATTCAGTATTGTTATTTTTCCGACTTACCTACAAATTCAAAATAAAGACAGACTTGGAACATGTTTGACTGTGGATTGGGATTCAGAAGGTTGCTGGTTCAAATCCTGTCGTGGACAGAGTGATCCCACCTATGAGCCCTTGAGCAAGGCCTTTAACCCCAATTACTCCAGGATTGGCTGACCCTACAGCTTCCTCTATGCCTGTTTCATGAGGCAGCCTCCTGGGATGCTTTTCCAGCTGTCTTGAAGGAGGTCCCACATATGCTGAGCACTCATTAGTCGCTTTTCCTTCACTCGCTGGTCAAACTCCCACAAAAACATTTGGAGGCCAGGTGATGTAATGTGACACTCTGTCACTCTCCATTGTAAATGGCTTAGCGTGTCCTAAGTTTTGAATTTACCAGTGGCATTTGATCCAGGGTGTTCCCTGCTTTGTGCACTGTGCTGCCTAAGATCAGCTACAGGCTTGCTGCAATCCTGAACTGTATAAGTGGTGGTAGGGTGGATGAAAATGTTCCCATCATAGACCACTGTCACACAATAGGCTGAAATAAGATTATATGCGATGCTCAGGAGCATAAATATTTACGCCACAATTACACACAGCTACTCACAACAGGACACATACAAGGGCTATATACACGGCCCGTGAGCATGCTAGGATACGCTAGTCCCATCGGCACTACAATATGCTGGGCACATAGTCAAAGCCTTTAACCCAAAAACTGCTCTAGGGGTGCTGAATAAATGGCTGTTCCAATGCTCTGGCCCCAAGCCTCATTCTGCCCTCAATATGTGTGTCCCATAGGAGGCTACGATGGGATGTGAAACTAAAGACTTCCTATGCACCTGTAAAAATGGCAAAATCAAGTTTCATTATCACTGAATGGACATTTAGTCACAGCGTTCCTGAAGCCAGTCCAGGGTACTTACTCACTAGAAACGTTTACATATAAAAAATATAGGACTTGTGCTCAAATGTTCCAAGGGAGCTGTGAAAATGTCCCGATAATGTGTAATTTGCGATAATTACTATAATTACTTACAAATATTTAAAAAACCAAAATCACATATGCTGGGATAAATTATCATCAATAGCCACAATGATAAACTACAAATAATGATGATTTGACATCTGTCACAATTCTTGTGCTAAAAACGCAATCCTTTGGCAGCTTTCATGCATTAGTTGAGAATCTGTCATTTGTAAGAACCACACTGATCTTAAAAACAGGTATGGTCTAAGATGTTTCAGAAAAACATTTTCTCCCATGCCCTACTCATTTTGGAAACTCATGATCGTGATATGTGGCTCTTTGCATGCTGAAATGGTCAAGAATACAACAAATAAATTAGACAAGGCATGAGTCTGTGTAGCTTGTCAAAGCATGCTTTCATCAGTTTTTATACAGTAATGTCCATAAAGTCCTTGATGTAAAAATTCTGTTGTTGTCAGAAGACAAACTCCAGTAAAAGATGACAGTATACAGGACAAGCAGAACAAATGATACTTTGTGGTCTGGAAAACCTTTGGCCATTTGTACAGGTTCTAACTACTTGGGGAACCAGGGAATCTTTTTGCAGATGGTTTCTCTGCCAACGTTACTCACTGTTGGAAAGTTGAGAATGGTTGGGCACTTTTCCTGCTGAGAGGTACAAAAACCTGACATGGTACCTTTTTTCCAGGAACTGCATCACTGCTTCACCTTTACAGTACTTGTATGGCAAGATCTGCTTCCACAGCACAACAACTTACAATCAAACAAATTAAAAAACAGCTCAAAAAGCAACCTCGGTTTGACGTGAAGAATTCAACAGCTGGCAGTAAATCAGTGTTATGAAACACTGGGAACACTGGAATAAAATGTCTGGAGTAATTGTACACCGCCCATTAAATGACCATGAGATGGAGTGCTGAGGCTCTAATGAACTTGTTCAGGGGCAGCTACTAAAGAGTAGCATGGTGCAGTATACAATGTAACGTGTTGTGCCATAAATATGTCAAACAAAATATTTCAATTAACTTTTATTTCTTATCTGCTCTTTAATCATGCAAAACGTAGGGATGTTTTGCATGATTTTGCAAGTTGGTTTTTCTGAGAATATTTTTTCCCCAATAAAAGAGTTACTAAAATGTATTTACTACTTGTTGAAATTTGTAATACATTTCACATCAATAATAGCCTATAGTTGAATAAGAACATAGAGTCCATTACGAAATATCAGTTGTTCCTTCAACTTTCCCTCACAATGTGCAGCATTGTAATGAATATCTACTCAATCATCCGCAGTTCCCCGAAATGGGTGAGCCTAAGATCTTACATTCTGATACAAAAAAGAGAGACTATGGAAAGATAGCTGTGGCTTTTGGTGCAGTTTTTAACTACGCAATCATGGAGCAATCTTTTCCACTCTTATTCAGTATTTGTCAAAATACCAGAATTACACCCAATCGTATAACAATCGTATAACAAAATGAGTGACAATAAATAAACATGTTTACTAAATATGTGGTTATGATCAGGGAAATTTCAATTAGCTAGAATACAACTTTCCTTTATTTGTGGACAAGAAACAAAGCCTGTGTAAGGCAGTGTTATTAAAAATACATATAATCATCATTATCTAGAGGTTATTCATATGGTGTTTTGGCTCAGACAGAGCATATTAAAAGGTTTAGTAAGCAATCATAATACAGGAAGACATCTATAACGAATAAATAAATTTAATGCAGTTAGCCCAAACATTAGACTCATTCATCATGCTGATTAAACACAATTTAAGGTAGTAGTAAAGGGGTAGAAAAATAATTTTTTCTCAAAGTATCCTACTGAGCCGGCTAGTATGTAACACAATCCTCTGTTTACTATGGTTCAGCACTGTTTGGTCATTTGCAGTGTAAAAATATGTTATCTGACATGTTTTCCTTGATAAATTTTAAAAGACTAAGTAATAATTATATGTATTGTTATACAGAACAGCACGAACAGGTTTCTCTGGGCTTAAAAACATCACCAGTGAAAAGAGGCATAGTGATGGCTTAGTAGCAGACTAATTAGTTTGATAGTTGGTGTCAATGTTTTTGGTTTTGGAAAAGATAGAATTATAATGAAACGGGGGGGATGTTGTTCACAATGTTTCTATTAAATCGTTAATAGTATTGCTCCCAAAGTTTCTTAACAAGCTATATAACACTGAAAACAGTACAAGTTCTTTCAACTTGTTCCCCATAATACAAACTGTGAAGGAAGTCCCCAGTGACAAAATTAGCTAAGGAATTGCTACAAATTTCACCATACCACCCCCCCAGTTAATATAATCCTGTTTACATAAAGTATACATAAGTAAACCATAAATGTAAATCTCCATTTTTGCCTTTATGGAGTGTGCTTTAGCAGGTGTCACAATGCATTTCCTAAAAGAAACCACCTGTAACCTTCTTTATAGCCTTACCGAATTACAAGGAAAACAACCAGCTGAACGTCAAGCCATAAATACAAGACTCACTCTCTATTATTTTTTTAATCCTATCATCAAAAACTTTCAATCGTTTTTGAGGTAGCACCCAGAGGCACACATAAGCATGAATCTATAATGCAGGAAAGTACTGTATATAATAATGCTAATATTTTTTTTTTCTCTCAGTATATTTTTATTATCCTTTTTCATGCCACAGTTGAATAAGAACATAGAGTCCATTACGAAATATGAGGCCACATTCGAGATGACATCTGGATAGACAAATTTAAAATTATGGATTGTGTTTAATTGCTTGTGATCTTTTTTTCTATGCGTTGCAGTTTTTTTTTCATAGAACAAACTGTAAACCATCTTAGATCCATCTTTATGAGGCCTATGATGAAATTGCTGGTGCTTAGTGGGGCTTCTTAAACTTCACAGGATTTTGAATGCAAACAATGATCCTTCAGAAATATTCTGAAATGAAACATATGGACAATAAATATTTGGTAACGCTTTATAGTAACTGCACTTTCATAATGCATTCATAGAAAATTCAAAACCAGCATGTAAATACTGTATACCTTATCATCCTAACAAGCCTTAACAACTTTACTATACAATAATAACAAACATTATATGATTATAATGTTTGTTATTATCAGAGGTGGGTAATTCAGGTCCAGAATGTAAAAATCCAGGCAAAGATTTTGATTCAACCAACCAGTTTAGTATAAAGAGTCACAGTCACAGAATAGTGAACTGGGTGGTTGAAACAAAATTTTGTTCCGGACTTTTTCTCTATGGACCTGAACTACCCATTTCTGGTTATTATCTTATAATGTTTGTTATTAATGTATATTAAAACTGTTAAGTATGTTAGAATGTTAAGGTATACTTGCATGCTGCTTAAGAATGTTCCATGAATGCATTATGAAGGGGCACTGAATGTTCTACAAATGCATTTTAAAAGCATCATGAAGGTGCAGTTAATGTAAAGCGTTACCAAATATTCTTTAATTGCAGATTTTACAGAAGAACAGTGCATTCTGAACGATGTTTTTGCTTTTTTTTAAAAGACCTTTGCCGTATCTGTCAGCACATATATACCATCCATTGAAATCCACAGCTAAAATGTTCTCACTGTCCACTGACTATAACTGATGGAAAAAGAAGAATAAGAAACTTTAAAATAAAAGACATAAAACACTGTATTTTACTATGCTAGCAATTACGCTTAATCCCTGGTGGGCTCACTTACAGCTCTGGCGCATAGTCATTTTGGTACAAGGCCAGATTCCAGACTGGACCTGAACAGCATTACAGACCAATCTTGTCAGCCCTCATCAGCCTTGGCCCACAGCACTAATCTTAAACAGAAACACATGACTGGACAATGAGTACTGAAGAAAAAGAGGACCATGTTTGCCTGTCCACAGAGATTTATTCTTAACCCTTGTAGTGATGGGAACACATCCCCTTTTCCCTCCCAGTCAAACATGCAAATCTATCACAATCAATTTTCACTGAAGTTTGGCTGAAAGGCCCAGCACTGTTTGAAACTTGTCTGTCATTAAATGAATGTTCCATACCTCTTCCATAAACCTACAGAAACAAATACACAAGGTTACACATTATACTGCCATTTAATAGGGGATTATAAACACGATTTTTAACTCCACAAAGCTATACTTCTGTTTACTTATTAAATATTAATATTTGAATCAGTATGTCAAAAAAATGGTAGCCCTAACTAAATCATCTTATTTATCTTTGGGCGCCATCTACTGGTGTAGTGTTTAAACGTCCCATACTGTACGTGCAGTCAGCATAAAGCGTTACGTTCGGACAGCAATTGACAGCAATGAGTAGAGTGATTTCAGTTTTAAAGACCAAAAATTCTCACATTCGTTATTCTTAACGCTCATTTAATTTCATACGCTCAGAGAACAGATCTGGAATAATAACACAACTTCAGTATGTATTAGTGATGTTAAATAAAATTTTGCTGATAGAGATTGTTTTTAAAGATTATTTTCAGTGATAATAGCCAGACTGTCAACAAGCCGTAAATTATTAGTCTGTCAGTGATGCGTTGTCTGACTGTCCAAGTGGAATGATTATTTATGCATTTTTCTTTATTCATTCACCCATTCACTTATTTTTAAAATAATGCATAAATATGCACCAAATCTCTGTCACTGAAGGCTTCAGTATTAATCAAAGCCAATGACTGTACAAAAAACAAAAGCCCGCAGAATATCCAGAATACCCATTGCAGTTTTTCGGTGGCCCTCTCCTTGCACAGACTCATACCATGTGGTTTTCTTGATAGGCCCTGGATCACTGCAGCACTAACTGGGTGAGTGGCTATTAAAACATGGAAGGGTGGCTATTTGGTAATTCAATCTGCACAGTTTGCTTTGAGCAAATAGATCAAGTGGCACCAGTGAATCACCGAGTTGGTGCCAGTCTGAAAGTTGTGTTCTGCTGGGGTCCTGCTTACGGTATAAATTAAGCATAATATACTTTTTACATACCGTTCACTGTGCCACCCTATTAATACCAGAAACATTTTGGATCTGTGGCATATTCTCAAGAAATCAAAGAGGTAAGTAACAGGCAGACAGACATTCATTTGCTGTTTCTCTAGGAAGATTGTTTATCCACGACAGAGAAATACTGCAAATCCACTGAGGCTGCAATTAAGACAGCTGAACTAACACAACATTGCAACTGATGTTCACCATTCAACAGACACAGAGCACCTGGACTGCATTTAATTTAAATGTATGAACATGGGCTGAAATCCACTTCAGCGCTCTGGAAACAGATGAAGTGTGGTGACTAAATATCTGCAGGCTTGTATGAAGGCTCTGTCTGAGGCAGAGGGCCACTCCCACTGATTCATCCGCAGAACGAGCCCTGCCTAACATTCTCTGGGGAAGCCCCTGGACGTGGGCCCATGAGAACAGGCTAACAGGCAATGCACTGGTAAACCCCCATCCCACCAAAGCACATACTTTATGCTCTCACTCAAAAGAGTATGCTGGAAAAAAAACAGAAGTGTCAAAAATGTACAAATAATTAGTTCATTTTTTTATCGGTTAATGGTCTGTTTTTTTTTCCTATAGATTCACTATTGTGAGAATGAAGGGAGCGTGGAAGAACAGAAACTGGGGAAAAATGCTAAATTAAACATGGGCTACATTAAGCACACCTGAATCCTTCCCGCACTTGTATTGGTTGGGGACATTTATAATTATAACCTGAAGTCTGGAAAAGTTGGGATGTTCTTTAAATTTAAATAAAATGAAAACTAAAAGACTTTCAAATCAAATGAGGCAATATTTTATTCACAACAGAATATAGATAACATAACAAATGTTCAAACTGGGAAATTGTACACCTTTATCCACTAAATGAGCTCATTTCAAATTTGATGCCTGTTACAGGTCCCAAAAAAGTTGACATGGGGCAACGAATGGCTGAAAAAGCAAGAAATTTTTTAAAAATTCAGCTGGGAGAACAAGTAGCAACTAATTAAGTTGATTGATATCAGGTCTGTAACATGATTACCAGAGGTGGACATTTCAGGTCCAGAAAGTAAAAGTCCAAACCAGGATTTTGTTTCAACCATCCTCAACCATACTTTCTGGACCTGAAATGTCCGCCTCTGATGATTAGTTATAAAAGGGATGTCTTAGAGAGGCAGTCTCTCAGAAGTAAAGATGGGCTGTGGCTCTCCAATCTGTGCAAGAGTGCGTAATAATATTGTGGAATACTTTAAAAACAATGTTCCTTAACGTCAAATTGCAAAGGCTTCACAAATCTCATTATCTACAGTGCATAACATCACCAAAAGATTCAGAGAAACTGGTGATATCTCTGTGCGCGAGGGACAAGGTCAATGACCTTTATTGGATGGTCTTCGGGCCCTCAGACGACACTGCATCATTCATTGGCATGATTGTGTCAATGACATTACTAAATGGGCCCAGGAATACTTCCAGAAACCACTGTCGGTAAACGCAATCCACCGTGCCATCTGCAGATGCCAACTAAAGCTCTATCATGCAAACGGGAAGCCATATCTGAACATGATCCTGAAGCGACGTCGTGTCTTGTGGGCCAAGACTCATTTGAAATGGACTGTTTCAAAGTGGGAAAGTATTCTATGGTCAGTCTAAATTTGCCATTCCTGCTGTTAATCACAGACGCCGTGTGCTCCGGGCTAAAGAGAAGGGAAACCATCCAGCGTGTTATCAGCGTTCAGTTCAAAAGCCAGCATCTCTGACGGTATGGGCAGCTTGCATGTTTTGGAAGGAACTATGAATGCTGAATGGTATATAAAGGTTTTAAAGCAACAAATGCTCCCCTCCAGACGACGTGTGTTTCAGCAGGACAACACAAAACCACATACTGCAGCTATTACAACAGCATGGCTTAGTCGGAGAAAAGTCCGGGTGCTGAGTTGGCCTTCCTGCAGTCCAGATCTTTCATCTATAGAGAACATTTGGTGCATCATTAACTGAAAACTACATCAAACACGACCACAAACTCTTCAGCAGCTGGAAACCTATATTAGGCGAGAATGTGACCAAATTCCAACACCAAAACTCCAGAAACTCATAACCTCGATGCCCAGACATCTTCAAACTGTGTTGAAAAGAGGAGATGCTACACCATGGACAGCATGCCCCTGTCCCAACTATTTTGAGACCTGTAGCAAGCATCAAATTTGAAATGAGCTCATTTTGTGCATCAAATTGTAAAATTTCTCAGTTTAAACATTTGTATAGAAAACATGTGTTCTGTTGTGAATAAAATATTTCCTCATGTGATTTGAAAGTCTTTTAGTTTTCATTTTATTCAAATTTAAAGAACGACCCAAATTTTCCAGCATTTGGGTTGTAGTACATTAAGCAGAGACACCTGCCTCGACCAGCAGTGTAATATAGTGCTCTTGACATGAGTGGATTACATGTTTAGCCACCTCAAATCTCTAGTGATGCAGGTTTAAATCTGTACACTGGTCTGTGTGAGTAGAGTATGCATATTTTCTACATTGTTTGTGTGGGTTGTGTATGTGAACTGATTACCTTAACTTTTCCTTCGTTTGTATAAGTCTACATGTGAGTGCGCTGCAGTGGACCGATGTGATTATTTAGATTAATCAACTGTAGATTCATTTCTAGAACTAAGCAAAGCTTTGAAATACTTCATGTACTTAAATGTGTCATGGTTAATACCCAGACATTAAAAGATACAAAGGATTATTCTCAAAATAACATTTTATGTTCAACAACATAAAATGTACAAAACACACGGAAACTTATTTCTAAAAATCCATTTCAAATGTTGTTTTCGCCTTCCTTTCTCTAAATGAAACTTGGATAGAGTATGTTATGATATTACTCCATTCTGTTCCATACTGACTTTTCACATTTTAGGTCTTGGTTTTTGCTGCATAGTGCCTGAGTCATAGCATATAAAATCATTTTATATGTTTCTATCACATTTATAAAATATTAAAAGCACTGTTGTCACGCACGTCCAGAGTCTGGGGTTGGCATCCCACCCCTACTATGCGCATGTCTGCATGGCAATCTGTCTCTGTGTGTGGGTGTGTGTGTCTGTGCAGGGTTTCCAAGTTCCCTTTGGGTACATGCAGTTAGGCTAACTGGCATCTCTAAATATCTAGTTCTTCTTATCAGTGGTTTAATACTTCTACGACACAATATCACATTTATAGGCAAGGCTAGGCAAATTAGCTTATTTAGCACCTTTCGTACACTGCAGTGATTCAAAGTGCTTTACACATAAGAAAAATACAGATTCAAATTTAAATTAAAAAAATACAAGAGAATAGAAAACAAAAAACAGTATTAAAATAATAGATAAGAGAAAAAAAAAAGCAAATTACAGATAAATTAGGATAAGGTGCCGTTACGGAACAGAAATGCACCAGAGCTAACTCATTTAAGCGAGCTAAAAGCCTAGTCAAATATCTACAGCATCATACAGTATCTATGGAGTCACAAGCAAAAGAAAAACATGCAATCAATGAAGAACTACCACAGACTTGGTAAGAGTACATTTTTATTGATTGATCCCAATTACAACCTTGTGCTCTCCTTTCTTTCGTACTACTGCAATATTTTTCCTATGGTTAAAATATAAATAGTTGCTGCCTCTTGATGCTTATGTTGTGAGCTTTACAATGAAAGATTACTGAAGTGGTCTTCACTCATAACTCAGATAATTAAGGATTTACAAACATATCTCAGACAGGCACAACATAAACACCCTTATATGTATCCCTATATCAAGTTAGTCACTGCATGCTCTAAAATGGAAAATAAAATTTATGAAATATAATACATTTAGTAATGATTAGCTACTTTGTGAAACAGTCACAGACTATAATTGCTCTATCTGTTCAGGAAAATCTGAATAGGGCCAGATTAAAAGACATTATACCGTGGGTCCTAGTAAAAAACAAAGCATGCAAATTTTCTACGCTCTCTGGAAACAACTAACAATTGTAAAAAAGACTCCATTAGTTCAGCTAAGGAAGCAAGATATTTGAAGTGCTTAGAATGGTAACTTGCATATGGACCACCCATCCTGAAATGACAGAATTACAAAAAAACGCCGATGTCCTGACAAGAGGAACAATTTAAACTAGTTTTCAGTATCAGTCTATATAACTATTCCAATATCCAGGGGGGAGGAAATATCTATTAAAGATATGCATATGAGCATAATTTTTGTCTTTGTGAGAAGATGTTGCAAGTTCTAGAATGTATATGCATGCATGTGTTTCTGTATGTGGAAATCCACTCATCCTATGGGTCACTTTTATATTAGTATTGAAACCCATCATGTAATCTCAGTGAAAAACAGAATACTGCTTTTTTAGACGTGTTGGGAAACTAAAAAAGAAGAAAGCTTAAATGCTGTAATCACCTGAACTATTTCATTAAAGATACATGAAGTATTATTGAACACTAAAACATAAGATTTGTTTTCATTCTTGCAAGGATAGAATTGGTGTTCTGCATTTTATGACCATTAATAGATTTCATGGTTTATGATGCAATTTGGTGTATAGAATCAAAGTTTATGTTGCCCAGGAGTATTCTGAATGAATGTGCAATTGCTCTGACTTCTCAGGTATTTTATGACATGCACTGCTGAAAAAAAATCTGTGAATATCGAAGAGATGTCACACCGCAATAAATGGACAGCTTTGGTAATGATTCGTCACTTTTCAATAAATGTTTTACTTAATTATTACTAACATAAGTATCACAAAGTGAAAATAACTCAGTATGACTTTTTCCCTAATATTGGGAAAATGCATTCTATTACACAGAAATAAATAACGTAACTCTGTAAATGCACAAATCTAAAACTTTAAACTGTTAGGAGCTGAAGTTCGGGCACCAAAAAGAAATTTGATATAGACAACAATAAGATTAACTACAGTTCCTTCTACATGTTAACTTTTTTTGATGCAAATCAGCTCAAGAATCATCCACATAGCAGAATTTGCAACTACAATGTTATATTGAAAATTCAGTTAACCCCTACTCTGGGGTGCTGCTGCACAGACATTACCTGAGTAACAACAACAGAAACAAACAGACGAGTACGCTCAGTGTCTTTCAGACCATAACTAATATACCCATCATTTCACACAAATGCCTTACTCTCCTGAAAGCTTTATGACCCATGTAATTATGACTCATAGTGGAATTATAGCCTTGAAAAAAAAACAATACATCTGGAATAAAAGTCCAATGCATACAGGATACCATAGACTATCAAACTCCATCTTCAGTCAAGCTCCTGAGTTAGACTTCCCACTCTCAAGCTCTCTTTTTTAGATTAACTTGTTAAATTACTTGTTAAAACAAGAGAAACACCACTTAATGTCTACAGGAGGGTCTAATTACTCAAAAAGAGAACATCTTTCAAACAACATTGCATTAAATTCAATGACTTACTATATGATAGAGGAAAAAATATTGGGTAATCCTATACTGTTCAGAAAACACTTTGTTCTGTTTGGAGAGGTGGGCAGAAGCTACATTTTTAGTAAAATCACAGCAGTTTGAGCAGCATGGGCCAAAAAAGACATCAGAGCACATCAATGATTAAATGGATTGGTAAGGTAACTTGTCAACACAACTGTCAAGAGCAGTTAGAACATATTCACACATTTCCAGACACATAATACCTCAGCTCTCATTGGTCAATGTCCAGCCACCAAAAAACAAGGAAACCTGCAAAGACCACTAGAGTGTGCTGCTGCTAGGGCCTACAAACAAGTGGTGGTCTTGTTGCTATTTCAGAACATCACAATCCCAGGAAAACATCACAGTGGTCTCTAGTTATTTTTTGATATGCCAGCGTTATCATAAACTGATTAATTCTAAGTTTCCGAAACACACAAAGGCTTTGGCAATTTTCATGGAAATCCTAAATTTTCTGAGCCCACTATAAATAGAATATGGATAGTCTGAATGTATAACTATGACATCAAAAGAAATTCTTGATTCCCAGCTATATTTGGGAAAAGCTATAAACAGCACAAGAGAAAAGAACCCAGAAATTCCCTAAAAAAAGAATCTACTTAGGATTATTCCATCTTCAATCATTATTCATTTGAGGGAAAGGAAAAAAAACAATTCACAGCACTGGGAAAACTTCACAGCTGCCACGCTGTACCAATGTTTTGTTTTATTACTGAAATTTGTTTAATGGTAAGAAAAGTTATGAATGAGTTTGTCTTCTTCAATTAGCTAACACACATTCCTCTTTACTCCACCATAACAATGATAAACCTTCCAGACACTGGCAATAATGCAGGCTAGAAATAGAAAAAGGAGAGTAGCTCTGGGAATCAACAGGTGGGAAAGGGAACAACCTGCCTTACAACAAAAACAAGTCCTATCTACAGACCAGTAAACCAGATTATAAAATAAGCATACTGGTCATGGCTGCTCTGACCACCACTGCACTGACCACCAGCTAGTCAACGGAGGGGGGGGGGCACAAAACAAACGCAAGGAACTAATTATTTTGAAATGGCACTGATTTAATATATATACATATATTAAATCAAGAATATTAAATATATACATTGCAGACTCATCTACACTGCCACGGAAGGTTACGTTATTTACGAATTAACCCCCTAAAATATTTAGTTTTTAAAGCAGAGCTCGAATATCTCACGGTGGTCCCCGCTAAAAACACGTCGTACACCATGAACCAGTGATACAAACAACGCAAAACGACAACTATACCGGTTTTCCAAACAAGCGAGGCAAATATTAGTTCTTTTTTAGTTACAAAAAAATCACCAATACTTCATTTTTTTCTATCTGGCTACCAGGGCGAAAGCGAGTGTTTTAAAACTACAAGTCGTAGCTGTACGGCAACTGTGTATAAAGCCACTTTGTTACCATAAAAACGTCTGCGTTCATGTCAAAGGTGAGCTTCCATCGCCTTCCCATGAACGTTAGCAGTATAAGCTTCGTATTTGTCGTGTTTACCGTCTCGAGGGTGGGGGGGCGGATAAACACAACTTACAGTGGTCGTAAAATACACGATCGCGTTCTTTATCGATTTTAACACGTTCTCGATGCTATCGGAGACGGATAGATGGCTATTCATGGTGCCCTGTGCCAACAGACATTACAACAGCAGCGGCCATCTGCCAGCCTTACGAAGCAGCTACCCCACCAGCTGCAGTCGCAAAACGCCCTTACAAAGCAGGACATGCATGCAGCTTCTGACGTCTCTGGCCACACTGCGCTTCAAAGCACACAAAAAAGCCAAGAGCGGAAACAATTCAAGCTTTAAAAACCGCATAGCTTTAAACTGCCGGGTTTTCCGACCATTTGCACATGGGATACATTGTAATCATTTTTTTGGGAAATTTAACTTAGTTATTTGAAAATATTTCCCCTAAAAATAAGACTCATGCAAGAACAGTTCAAAACCCTGACATGGCGGCAAGAAAAAGGCGAGAGCTTTTTACTATTTTAGAAACAAGCGCTGACACAGAAAGGGACTCGGTTTCCGATAGTAAGGAATCTCCACTTAATCTTTGTACGGACGTGAAGTGGTTTGAGATTCCTTTCAGAAAGCCCGACTCGGACGATGAGGAAGAACTATTAGAGGATGATGAAGAGGATGAATTCAAAAGCACAGCGGCAGCAGAAACTGCGGACACGGCCAGCTACATCACGGGAGGCAGCTGCAATATTATTTTAGTCACGGACAATGGAATAAAACACGAGGAGGACGCGGAGGACTCTTATTATGCTACCACTAACAGCTTTTCTGAATCCATGTCAAACGACTCAGACATTGATTTCTCTGACTTGGAAGAGGAGGAGCAGAGCTATTTTAACAGTCCTTTTGATGAACTGGACGAGGACTGCACCTCTCCTGACTTCTGGGGCGAACCTGATCAGGTAATTTCAATCGAGCCGTTTACCGCTATCACTGGCCCCCAGCACACATTGGGGGATGAAGCTGACACCCGTGACTATTTCCGGTTGCTCTTCCCTGACTCGCTTTTTGAATACATGGTAGAACAAACAAACAACTACGCCCTCTATAGGCAAAGGAGAAGCGGGAAACTCGATTCCCACTGGCATCCTACTAACCTGAGGGAGATGCAAGCTTATATCGGACTGAATATTCTCATGGGCATTAACCAGCTTCCGGATTATGGAATGTATTGGGCTACTGATATTTTCATAGGAAATGCTGGCTTCAAAAAGACAATGACTGCCAGGCGGTTTGAAAAGCTGAACCAAAACATCCATTTGTGTGACCGTGAGCTGGAGCCAGTCCGGGGTCAGCCCGATTATGATGGGTTGTACAAGATCAGGCCTCTGTTGAACGTGGTGCAAAACACTATGTGGGAAGCATATGCTCCGAATAGGTGCTTGACGGTGGACGAGGGGGCAGTCGCGGTGAAGGGCCGTTTCTCCACCACGCAGTACATGCCTTCCAAACCTATAAAAAAGGGGCTGAAGGTGTGGATGTTGTGTGACTCCAAGTCTGGATACTGCCACCGTGCCAACATCTATGTGGGTAAGCCAGGAGAGGACACAGGAACGGTCGGTTACAGGGTGGTAACCTCACTTGTGCAGGGGCTCGAGGGGAAGTATCACCACATTTTCATGGACAGCTTCTTCACCTCAGTGCCCCTGATGCAGAGGCTGTTGCAGGACGGGCTGTATGCTTGTGGGACCACGCAGCAGAACCGTTGCGGGTTCCCCGACATGCTCAAGCTGCGGAACGTGGGCAAGCTGGCGCAGGGCCAGTTCTACCAGTGCCAGCATGGCAACATCGTAGCCACCGTCATGCGCGACACCAAGGTCATCAGCTGCCTGTCATCCAACTCGGCGCCGGGCATCGTTGGTATCTGCCAGAGCAAGCAGTGCGACGGCACTGTGTTCGGCATACCACGGCCGCTCCCGCTGCTCCTGTACCAGGAGAACATGCGGGGTGTGGACCTCTGCGACCAGCTTCGTGAGTGCTACCAAGTAGGACGCCCCTGCAAAAAGTGGTGGCGCTACTTCCTGTGGTTCTACATCAACCTGTGCATCGTCAATGCCTACATCATCATGCGGGAGAGCAGGGCCGGCATTCCACCCGCTGGCTTTAGTGGGAAGCAGTTCACACAGCGTCACTTCCGCATCCGCCTGGCCCAGCAGCTGATCGGGGACTACCAGGGGGCACGGGGCATGGAGCGGGCCGCCCGCAAACGCCACTCGGATTCGCCCATAGAGTATGGCCATCGGCTCGAGCGCATGTCTGAGCGCTCTCGCAGGTGCCGGAACTGCACCAATAAGGGACTGCGACATGAGAGCGTCTTCGGTTGCAAGATCTGCAATGTGCACCTGTGCAGGGGAGGATGCTTCTCTGAGTTCCATAAATAAGCCTGTTTTATTTTGTTTCATTGCTGTTTTTTTGCGCCAGCAGTCTTAAAATCATATCTACCTTAGGTTTTGAATCCAAAGGTTCACAATACAGGTACATTATCGTAATTAATTTCTTGCATTAGTAGGCGTAGTAATCTAGTTGTAGTATTAGTGGTAGTGATATGTTGCACGTGACTACAGTAAAACAATGGTAACTACTTTGTATCTATCCAATAGATTCCAGCTGAATGCCTTTTTGTCGCATCAAACTGTTTGTTGGTACTTTTTATATGATGAACAAATGAAAGTGCATTTATAAATAAGTTACTGATGAAAAATTTTCAACACCTACATTGGTCAAAGGCTATTGTCCATTCTGATTTTGTAGAATAAATGCTTTGCCGGGCAGTTCTTCTTATTTTGAGTAATTTTATAATTTCTATTCTGTAACATGAAGCATTTAAAACTTCAGAGCCGACTTTATCTATGCACATTTTGGTGCTCACAGCTTAAAAAGAAAGCAGCCGGCACAGATGAGTGCTTTTCATGTCCTGGAGTTATTACAAGACTGAAAAATCCTCAGCTGATGGACATGCTGTAGTTATTTCAAAAGATACTTGAACCAATGCACTGCTGCCATCTATAGATGGGAAACCAGAGTCAAAGTGTAAGCACGCTGAGAGTAAATTGAATTATCTCAAATGGAGACGATGGGAAGTGTTGAATGCCCTAAGCAAACACCTAGATTGTGTGCACTGTATAAGAGAGCCTCATTATCACGGCTCCTGCATGCCAGCCTTGAGGGATTGCCCCACAAATTAATTCTCAAGTGCAAAAGGTTCTCACCTGTTAAATCGTACACAGATTCTCATGCTGCAGTTATATATATTTTCTGTATGTATTTTTCAAGTAAATAGATTTTCAAATAGGGTTTTTTAACAGTTTTGTTTTGTATTCATCGAAGCCTGTAAAAATGTTCCAGCTATCAATTTATTTTTTAATCTCACATTGTGTTTACCATTTGGAATGGGGAGAGGTGGAGAAAAGTATTCATAAGAATCACTATCTGAAAGGTCAGGACCTGAGGTCACCGTCTGATTTTGGGGGAAGGCAGATTTGTGCCCATCCTGCTGGGTGCAGATCACATTCAGCTAAAAAATGCATTGGTCCTTGTGCCTTAACCTGTTCAGCATATCGATTAGCTAATTGGTAGATTAGAGTTGCTTTTTGTTTTTCATTGCTTTTTAGATATTTGTGAAGTTATTCATTAATTTTAATACATTTGTTCTAGCTAAATTTTGTTCCTGATGTTTGATAGCTCCTCAGTGTAGAACGTTTTATATCTGAGCCTCCATTAATTAACATAATGCGTTTTACTAGTACTCATTATAAAAAGATTTTTTGAGAAAAATTTAGTACTCTTTTTAGCATGAAGTAAAATAGAATAATGCTATACATCGTGATATGCTGAGTTAGAAACTGCAGCCCTTGTCACAGTTTTCTTTACTCGATGTGAATTAACCATGCCTGAAATTGGTAACCCTTTAAAGATGACAATTAAAAGAACTTTTTGTTTAAGTGTATTTCATTTACCAATGCATTGGTCTATTGATCTCTTAATTTAGTGTCTAACCCTTAAAAAGACATTCTCTAGGATGTTTTCTGATTCTAACATCTGCTGTAAATGTCCTTGTGATGTTTACCATCTAGGATTTGCCAACCTAGATACCCACTCCTGGTTGATTCTAAGAGTCTATTTGAGAGATGCCATGTTACCAACAGGCCTTTTTTGGTGTTAAGACACAATTTAATCTGTGCATGATGATTCAGGATGTCCTATACTGTATATGATTACATTTGAGTATAATGTGCATTATTTATCTTAAATTTTAGATTAATACACACAGGACGATGAACCTCTCATGTGATGTTGGATAGACTTTGTCCTCAGCAGTTTTTGAGTGAAATTGGTGAATGCAGGAGTTAAGTATGGAGTTCTTTAGGCTTGAGGTGTCCTCACATGGTTTTGTAAAGACCTCAGTGACCTGTCACTTTTTTTCTGACATTTTTCTTCTATTTAATATTTAATTCTTCCAACAGAACATGAGGCCAAAGGTACAGTTTTGACCTACAGAATAAAGTGAGGCATCACAGTTTTTGTTAGAGTACACTCTCAAAAGTCAAATGATAACTGTGATAAGTAGTTATGGGTCTGGATAAATTTTCTAGTGTTTTATTTTGATCAGCGCATACTGATCTATATAGTTTACACACATGTGGGGCTCTTATGTTATTGTCATACCATTTAAATATGAGAATGACATCCTCATCTTTATAGACCATATAATGTTTTAAACCATATAATATCAAACATATGCCAGTCTTTGCATTATTGCAATTAAATACATAATATAAATGAATTCATTGCAATTTTGTCTGAAAAGGTGCTGTAAGTGGATTTTTTTTTTGCTCTTTTCCTTTGTTCTGTATTGCTAATTGTGCAGCTCTAAGAACACATTCTTTGTTAGTGTGCATTATACTGCAGGTATATCCATGACAAGCACTCCTGTTATAAGGTTACAACTGAATTAAATGCAATATCGGGTATGAAACATGAGGCACAACATTTGCAGCATGAAGTACTGTGTTTTTCATCAGTTATGTATCACTGACAAAAAGTTTGCAATTGTTAGATTTCTTTTCACACCAAAAATCAAATTCTTTTGAGGAGTGCATTGCAATACAGAAATAAATTATTTAAAAGCATTCAAATCTGAAGGAAAATGTGATTTTTTTTGTATTGTGCTTTTTTTTAATGTGCAGTTTTTTCTTTTTGCCAAATTTGTCAATTGATACGTGGAACCCTGGTCTCATCTGCAGTCTCAGAGAAAACTATATTTGTTATCTCTGATGTAATAATAATTAGTTCCTGACTGACACAATTACTCCAGCATGAATTTAGATATCTGTGAATTTACAGAGCAAGTTCATGATTCTGGGTTTGATTATCAGAAGTTTATGCAAAAATGAGTGTTAAATAAGACAGGTGTGTGTGCGTGTGTGTATTAATTTAAATTAATTTAAATCTTGCAGACTTTAAAATATATACATCAAATAATCAGAATCTTATGTACATACTTATCTAATATCGATGCTGGAAGTACATTCAAATCTAAGTTTGATAAATGTGATCATCACTATTAAATCCCAGTATTATGATTTCAAATAAGACCTTTTCTAGAAATAGTCCATTTGTTTGCAGGTGGCAAAGTATTTTGTTACTTATTAAAATTTTATAGCCAGTATCATAAAAAGTCATTACTCTGCTTTGAATGTTATCCTTTGTAAGAAGTTCTACAATTGTGCTTTCTTAAGTAAATTGCACCTTGCATTATCTTATGGAACAATTCTTTGAAGTGCACACATAATGTACTTTTAACATACTGAGAAGTGTTTCGGCCACTAGTAGGCGAAAGCTGTTAAATCATTCATCCATCCATCCATCCATCCATCCATCCATCCATCCATCTTACCAGATTCCTGGTAAATGCCTCTGTTAATATACACTCATATATATGAAGAATATAGTAACAGACATTATACCTTCTGGAATGACTTGTTGACATGTTTGGTTTTCTTTTGGGCCATAAAGGAAAGGAGAAAATTTGTTTGTATTATGCAGCATGATTATGACCTCCCACTGCCAGGGGTGGGGGCTGAAACCCCACCCTTTCTCTGTGTGGACTTTGCATGTTCTCTTTGTGTTTCCATGAGTCTCCTCTAGGTCCCTCATTCTTCCTGCAGTTGAGAATCATTCAGTTAGGCTGATTAGTGTCTGTGTTACAGTGTGAGTGCCCTCTCAGCATGCTGTCCTGGGTGTTCCAGTGTTTCCTGGGGTGGGGTCCAGACTCTGTTCCTGGATGACAGACTTTAGGGGCTATCAGTGATTCCCCTACTAATGCAAAACACCAATAAAAATAAAAGCAAACAGCTATGCATGACGCCAATTAGTTCCACCCATATCATGGGTTTGCAGTACAATTGAATTAGGTTGTAGGTTTATAATACTATGAACATATATGTGTTATCTAATGCAATGTGTAAATTATACATTTTAGTTACAGTGTTTATTTTTACAATGAATGCGTATTTACTGAGTATGTTTTGCAAGTTAATTAGACAATAAAAGATTTCTAGATAGACAATAAAAATATATTTATTTGTTTGTGATGGGTTGGTGGCCTTTCCGGGGCTATTCCCTGCCTTGTGCCCATAGCTTCCTGGATAGGCTCCGGAGCTCTTTGTGACCCTGCACATGACAAGTGGGTATAGAAGATGGATGAATGAATGGATGAATATTTATTTGTTTGGCTATTTCTGTTTTCAGACGACTGCAGTCATTTTAGACTTGAGTCTTTATATGGGATACCACTGTTTGTTCCCTGTCATTGCTTGAAAACAAAACAAAAAAAGCAGTGAATGTTTCCTGCAGAGATAGGAATGTGGAAATGCAGGGGGCGTTCCATTTCACTGCCTCTCCAGATGGCAAGGTGTGCTTCACACAGCACTGGGATTATCCTGTTACCCTCCACGGGCTGTTTACTTTTGGAGAACGCGACCAGAACCACTCTGTCCAAACTAGACGTGTCAGTCTTGGCTATCAACTTATACAATAAACATGACAGTGAAAGTGAAATTACAGTATTTACTAGGTGAGGACAAGTAATTGTCAAAAACCCCTATAGAAGACTGAAAGACTCTTAACTCATTATAATACATAATTATTGCATTTTTGTATTTTATTTGTTTAATATTTTAGTTAATATTTATTATTGACTGGAACCATGATTCTGGTTTATATATGTTAATGAATGGAGACTGAATGGAAATTGACAACTAACTCTTTTCAAAGCAAGATACAATTTCTCTGCCCCGCCCAGTGGCTCAATCAAAAACATGTTGAAAGAACTACATTAAGACAGATTTTGTGGGTGCAGGTGTGATGTACAGTATGCTTCTGCATTAAACGATTTGAATAATATTATAACCGCAATATATTTTTTGTGTAGCACAATAAGGAGACATAGACTAGCCAAATGTGTCCATATAGCCAACTACACATGTCACTGAAGGACATGACTGAAATAATTCAAAAATGCACCCACCTGCACAGACAAAACCATACAGACTTTTCTGTGATTGTACTTTTCTATTGAGGATTCAATTCACTAATTACAGTCTTCCACTCTATTCTCTTGGTAATTAATCATGTGCAGTTTTAAAGCACCAAATGTTCTACCACATATTATAATTACATAAGAGGCTTTAGGGGGCTATCAGTGATTCCCCTACTAATGCAAAAGACCAATAAAAATGAAAGCTAATAGCTATGCATGACGCCAAAGCAGAAATGGGTCAAAAGCTCAATAAACATGAAAACCCAATGTTTTTGTAGCTAACCAAGACATACCACTCCGAAGGCTTTTTCTCTCATACCTGTATAGTTATTCATTCCAGACTGGGAAATCCAGGCTCACATCTTCAGATTTCTAGCCTAATAAAAGTAACATTGTAAAACAATGAATAAAGAATTTGTAGCAAACATAAACTTCAATTTGTTTATCAATTTATTTGTATTATGCATGTTTGTGGGAGTTGTGAATTGTGGACAAGACATGAACATTGCACTTATCCTTTAAATTTAACCTCCATGTTATTCTATAGCATGCAATTTATTTTACTCTCTTTTTTTGAAAAGCAATACAGTTCTCAATAATGCTTTTAAGCCAATAACATTGAGAATACGATTCTCCTTTTTACTCTTTATGTTTCCCTTTGTTTAAAGGTGACCTACTTTATACATTGTTGACCTACTAAGGATGACCTTGTAATTGTGCATTGTTTCCCTAGGTCTCATTAAAAATCTCATTAAAAATGCATGTTTCACATTACCCTTCAGGGGCTTTGGAGAGTGTGCAAAACAATAAGCTGAAAATTAGGGTCAAAATAAAGGGAAAAATCAGTAGAATATTATTTATTTGTGAGCTTAATGGCACATTAATGAAAAGCTGTGTTCCATATATGGTTACTTTGAAACATAAAATCACAGCCTCTACATGCATATTGGCACATTCTAAACAAATTAATTATCTCATTGTGCAAATTAATTTTAACAAGCTGCAAGTTTTTTGCCTGTGGTTCTCTGGCACTAGATACATCAGGCCTGCAGACCATCTGGAAATAGTCATGTTACTAGTTAGGCACAGGGAGCACCTTCTGTCAGTCAAGTATTTCCTATGTGAAGGTAACACAACAGGCCGCTTTAAAATCAGCGCTTTTAATTTAGCCTTTCTTCCTCACATGTTTCCAGGGTTGCATTCTGACCCACCAGCAAGTGAACACATTTACAAATCTGGCTACACGGTTCAGGCAGCATATGATTAATCAGCAGGTGAGTCATTCCCATCTTTAGCTAAAGCCTTAATTATGCATGTTTGCACATCTGGTACATTTGTACCACTTAAAGACTTTCTCTTTGCCCAAATGTACAGTATGGTTATATTTTTAGATATTGTTTCCATCCACATAGTGCATACACTTTACTTTAATCTAGATTTATTTTACATTGGCTATGTTGACAAATGATTTGTGCAAATGCTTCCATAGTCCCAATATTTCAGCACAAAGATAATGCTTAAAATGTAGATGAATGTGGACTCCTCATTCCATAAATATCACACCTGGTGGAAATTAAATGGAATTGTCTGTTTCACATCTCTCTCACACAGTAGAGGTGCCATGAAGGTCACTATGGTTTAACTTGCAGAAGTCCTTTTCCATCTGCAGTGAGGAAACATTTCATTGACGGCTCCCTCCTGGACCTGGAGGCAGACAACATGACCTGTAGTTATGCATTAGAGCTAAGATTATGATATAATCATTTAAATCTCTTTATGAATATTCCAAACAATATACTCTCATGTGTAGCTTGGTGCTGCGATCAGTCTTACACTCAGCTGATTTATTTATTTGATTGCATCCAAAAATAATCTGGCGTGTTTAATAAACAGCCGATCATAGTCATGGGGTGAAGCTCACCTGTGATGCAGTTTTTCTTTTGTTCTCTGCTGAAACACATGTTGCTGCCCTTGCTTTTCCCCTGGGTCACTATAAGATGCTGCCTCCCAGTCCATCTGCTCTGGATAAAAAAGAACAGTCATATAAGAGTGTCTGTTACCAGTGAGTACACTTTAATTCAAATACTCCAAAAGCCATATTTGTCACACAACCTTTTCTATTGGTTGCGACATCAAATGTCACTCTGAATGGTGCCTGAAACATGGTCTAACCATGTAAGGGAGATAATCCTTATAGCAGCGGTGGCCAATCTTATCCGCAATGGGCCAGTGTTTATGCAGGTTTTTGGGATAACTTGTAGGTCAGCTGTTCAAACTCAGGTGTGAGGAATCCTCAGCCAATCAATCCTCTAATTAGTAATACAGTGGTACCTCAGTTCTCGAACTCATTAGAACTCGAATTTCTTAAAAGTCGAAGCAACCGGTTTTAAAAAAAAAATACCTAGAGCTCTATCTGAATCTCAGAAATCAAACCGTGAACACCGACCTAAGATAACTTGCGCGCGCAGGGAAATGAGTCACGCGGCACGTCTCTCAGCAGAAACAAAGGGTAAAGCTTCAGTCTCAGCCTCGCATTAGCTGTGATAGTATCGTTCATGTTTACACTAACTGAATACATATATTTAGACAGTAAAAATATATTTAGACAATGATAGACAGTAGCAGTAATTATTATTATATAATAAAATACATTTAAAAATAAAGATTTCTTATTCACTATTTTAATATTAATAATAAACCATTAATACGTTTAATCATACTAATATTGTTTCGTGCGGGGACGGAACGGAGACAAAGGCGCAGACGTCAGGGTATCGGGGAATACGGAGTTTAATTACAGGTAAGGCAGGC
>JAODJW010000040.1:24666556-24698684 GCA_026777045.1 Hyperopisus bebe
TCTTACTTTACAAATTACTGTTTTGATAAATGTGCTTAGATGTGCTTAGTACAGTATATGCTCTTCTTGTTTTATCCGGTTCATTTTGTGTTTAAATGCTAAAAAAACATATTTAGGTGTATTTTTTGGGGGCGGGGACCAATTAATTGGTTTTCCATTATTTCTTATGGGGAAAATTCGATAACAACTCGAACTTTTTAGGATTCGATCCGGAGTTCTGAACGGATTATTCGAGTTCTGAAGTACCACTGTATAATTAGGGAGCTACATCGAAAACCCACATACACACCGGCCCTTTGCAGATAAGATTGGCCACCCCTGCCTTAATAGTCTTGTTAGTGGGCTGACCCCCCTCCCCAACATAAAAAAACGGTGAGGTTCTTACCACCCGAAACAATGAAAAATAAACAAATTTGTGTTGACATTTAATTTATTAGTTCTCCGGCAAAATCGGATACTTTAGGGAAGACATTACGATACAGCTCTGTAAACACACAGTCAGCTTCTCCCTGGATAACACTCACAGATTTGACTTTCTATGTTCAACATATTTCCGCTCAGCAGGTTTGATTTTCCTTTCTGTCCAGCTGCCAAGAAATGATCTGGTTTGAAGTTGCTGAGAGACTGCTGTTCACAAAGCATCTTTAATTAGCAACTGTCTGATAACAGATGTGTGATTATAAAATACATTTGTATTGTTTTTCATTTTCTCAGACATACCTGCATATTACATCAGTTTACTTATTTTTTATGACTTCTCAGCCCTATATAAACATTGTTGTCATCTATATCAGCTGCCACATTTTTAAAGGTAGCCATTTATGGAAGAAATATAGTCAAAGATAAGCCCAACAAAAGTGTTGCAGAGCAGACACCCAAGGTCTCCTCCTGAAAGCCATGACTATTTGGCAATCAGTTGTGCCTAGTATGAAAAACTGGGAGACGTAACTTGGGGAAGAATGTTAAAGTTCACAGTTAATGAGAGGGAAATAAAACTAGGCCAATCTTTCAAAGAAGAACAAAGGGGTCACAACTGTAAATGTCACGGAAGTAAGGATTTGCTTTTGCCAAGGAAAACCAATGATATCTATGTTTTTTAATGTCCTCCCATCTTCTTTTAAGGAACATTAAGTCCACTAACCCTTCACAGAGCATCAAACATTGCTCATTGTGTTCTCAATTTATTACTCCCTTTAAGGGAAATATTTAACTAATATAGCTCATTCTCTTTATTCCATTACAATACATAGCTTTTACAAATGCCTTAATGAATTGTACAAACATTGTTCATGGAAAGGAAGATGTTTTTGATCTATCGCAGGCGTATTACTTCAGTAATAAGTCCAGCAATAGTTAAAACTGACCTTAAACCAATTTTCTCTTCACTCAGTACCATCCATCTTCTAACTGCCTGGAGCGTATCCCAGGCAGAATACTGCAGAAGACTGGGGTAACCCGGATAGGATGCTACTCCATTGAAGGGTACATACTCACAGTCATATTACTTGACATTTTAGAGAGATCAATTTGTCTTACTCTATATATTTGGACTGTAGGAGGAAACCCGCTCAAAATAAGGAGATCATGGAAACTCCACATATACATACACACACAGCTGGGGTTCAAACCCCAGTCCTGGAGGTTTGTGGTAACAGTGCTTGTCTCTTAAAACCTGTTATAACAAGGCAATGAATCTGTGTGAGTCTCTGTGCCCTTTTTTGCAAATTGTATGTCCCACGAATTCCTAGCAATACTAAGAAAATGCCATGAGATTAACTGAATTATCGCAATCTGTAGTCTTAGCTATTCTGTGACATTTGTCATGAAGTTCAGGATTTTAGATTTTGTGGATACATACAAGTACGCAAAAGTACTTTGTTAAACTAAGGGTTAAGGGGGTTTGTTTTTTCTTTTTCTTAAAAAGTTTTACAGAATTACTAAATGAAAGATCAAATTATAAAACATTGCAATTCCTCATTGAACTTTACATCAACAAGTAAACATGAAAAATGCACTGATTCTATTGATTTCTGCAGGGAAAGTATGATCTAAAAAGTCTGTTATGTAGCTTTTATGGGATCCAAAAATAATCATTAAAAAATGCCCCCTACTGGTATAGTTAACCAGCGATTTGCTCCTCCACAAAAAATAATTGCCCAGGCCTAGTCTGTGATACACACATGATATATATCACATCACATAATGCAAGAAACCCCAGGAGCATTCAACCGTTTTATACTTGAAAAGGGTATACAGTATGCCACATTTTGGCCTCTTACAGTGCTGTCAGGAACCCAATGAAACTGGATAAGCACACTAAGCATTAGTAGCACTGTATAGCTCTTTCTATTACTGTCTATATATTTCTTGCCTGGGGAAGAATAATGCATGACAGGCAGCATCGCAGCCAGAAAATACTGTTGAAAGAAAACTGCAGACCAACTGTAAAAATCAAGTTAGCACCCGATGTCAGCTCCTTAAACCAGATGTCATCCTCTCTGCCATAAAACGGCTCTGATCTTACACCAGTTTGAAAGTGGCTGTCAATAAATAATATGAATATGAGGTAGATACTGAGCCTTGTACGTATGACATGAAAAGGCCACGCAGCCTTTTCATGTCATACATGTTGTCATGCATACTTTGCAAAGAGAAGGAGTGTGTCGAGATGACATTGCCTCAGTATTCAAAGGTACATTTTAACAGTAAAGAAACATAATGTTTTAGACCTACCCCATTACAGTAACCTTGTCAGCAGGAGGTGCAAAGCTCACCAATGGCTACGGAAAGGGGAAACAGAGATCCTGGGGGAGGGGAGAGTATAATTATGGCAGTGTTGTTAGGCCGGGCAGTACAAAGCTTACATCCTTCAGATGTGGTTTGAAGTGGCTGACAGACCACATCTGCTGGCTGTAGCAAGGGACTGGTAATGACTTCTCTTCCTGTGGACTTCCTGTTGCCATAGCAGAAGCAGACGGCTTTCCCATACATTGCAGTTAAAGTAATGGTTAGTAAACCCTGGGCCAAACAAATGGGTTGATCAGCAATTAGAAAGAAAAAGTTATATTGAAAAATTCTGTATGTAGTCGGAATGCCAGCATCCAAAACATGACCTAATACCCATTTTTGAAGCTGAATATTTGTATTGTTGAATGGGTAAATTCCTTTTATACCCATACAAGTTGTACAGATTTCTGAACTCAAATTGAGGTGTATTGCCTGTATATTGTCATCTACCAGGTCATATACTGTACCAGTTGTATAGCACGAAATGTGCACTGACTGCATTGACTGTAACTGTGGCAATTCTCGAAATACATGTGACAGTAAAACCAGAAATTCGAAACCTGAGACATGAAATTTATTTAAATCAATTGCATTAAATTCTGAGCTGAGGCCCTGAAACACTGTAATCTGAAACATACATTTACATGTATAGAAATATATGTTCTTGTTCAGAGTTTAAGTACTCTCCCTATATCACTGGAGTAGTTTATCCGAACTGGACAACTCGTTCTATTTACTAGCTTTGCTTTCCTGTTGAAATTGTGCTGCTTTATAAAGGATCACAAATTCTCAATCACACAGTTAAGGCATTTAGATTATATAGGACATGTTCTGACCTACTGACTCTGCCTCTCAGTCATTTATGCCCTTTGATACACACACATTTCAGTGCTGCATCCAGTAAGCTGGTGGGATGCTGTGTCTACATTCACCATATCAGGCGGGAGTCATTCACTCATTCATTCGTTCATTTTCCCATTGGCTAGTCAACACAAGGAACTCAGGGGGTGGGAACTCCAGGCTATGGTGGATGCCCGGTGTCTTTTGTTATGATCTCAGTCCAAATCAATTGGCTCCTACACAAAATAGCAGTACAACTATTTAGGGACTATTTATTTAGTAATCGGTACAATAAAGCAAATTATGGATTCTAATCGTACATAATTATCTGACTGCTCTCCCAGGTTAGTTGTAGGTATTTTGACAATAATTGTAGTAACTGATATTACATGGTTTGTAGCATCTTTATTTATTAAATTTAGTACTTGGTACTAGAATTTAAAAATATAATTTCCTTTTGGAATTTAAATATTTTATAAGTTATTTACAAATATAGCACATTGGTAAAGGATATAAGAACTCAGAATATATGCCAAGATGAAAATACAAAACTGAATACCAGATTAAAATGTGTTAAGTTAAATAGATAGAACAGCTTTCATTATTTTAAGTTTGCTAGAATTGGCTAGACAAAATCATGTGATATATTTTTAAAGATTATAATTCTGTGGTTCCGTGACCCTGGAGATGTGGTTGATGAATGGCTAATTCTGTTTGGTTAAGATGGAGATATATCTTTCATTTTTCCTACTTCAATAAAAATAAATTCTTGTAAAGAAAAAGATTATCAATATCGTAAGAGCCAAATGTTTTTGGTGCAGTTGTCATAGGTTCCCAGCGTTCAGGGATGAGTGAGCAGTTCTTAAAAATATGTTTCTTTTTCTAAAAATCACTGCCTGTTATATGTTCTGGTTTGATTATTCTGGTCTGGTTGTCTCTCTTCAGGGCTCCAGAATGCTGTTTGCCTCATGCAGAGAGGCCCAGGAGATCTCCCCTCACAGCGGGAGGCAGGCTGCAGTCAGGCAGCCACGTCCTTCTTTGTTCTGCTACAACAATGGCTCCTTGTAGGCTGAAAAACCTCGAACCGAAGGAAAGACCGCCCTATATCAGAGCACAGCATCTGCTGTGGCATTTCTCTTTTTTCTATTATTAATGTGCCTGCCTCGGCCTACGTCCCACACATGTACCGTGGGATTATTGGCTTCCCGTTTCCTGGGCACTGGTGAAAAATGGATGGAAGAACGGTGACTTCCAGGAAGTCTGCTTAGGCAGATCCACTTGAGATGCTCTTTTGTTTTGGATTTGCAAAATGTAAGACAAAGCTGTAAACAGCGAGGGGACAAATAAATGGAAGGAACAATTGTGTTTTGGTAGTGTCAGAGACAGGGCTTCTGGGTTCACAGTCTCTAAAAGTTGAGTCATGAGCCCCCTCTATTGGCTCATGAGTGTAATGAATGCTTATTGTTTATGTTCAGGCAACTTAATAGCCACTAAGGAAAACAAACAAAGCAAATAAATAAATAAACATTTTGCAAAGAGACTATAGCATGATTCATTTCATGATTCATAATTTACATCATGCTATCAGTGTACTAGACATAAAAACAGGGCATTATTGTTCATTACTGGTAGGAAAATGCAGCGATTGTTCAGCAAAACATACCTAAATATTAGAACGATGATATTCAAAGATGAGAATATTTAAAATTAATGTTGGCTATATGTCCCTTTGATCTTTAGAAACAACCTATTTTAATGTGTCTGGCTTGTAATGTTATTTCAGAGGAACAGCAGTTAAAAAAATCCCAAGCTTATAAAGATTGAGTTTTTTCAGACAGCATAGGAATCCCTGCATTTCATTTAGGCCATTAAACAGCAGGACTTATGCATAAAAGATGTGTGACAATGCAGTGCTGCCTGGTGGGTGTGATAGAAGCTGGTCAGCCTGGTGCATGTTAGCCGCGGAACAGCAGGACTGGTCTGCAGCTCAGGGTAAAAGGAATGAGCTACGCGATGGGGGAGGGGCGATAGCGCTGTTGTCCCTAGCGCTGTGGAATGCTGGAGGTCTCGGTCCAGTGCCTCTGGCTCTCTCCGTCCCTGACACATAGTGCACGCAGTGTCTGCTGTATGCCACCTCTCTGGCCTTCAGTAATGCTCTGTGTCACGCATGATTACTCTGTAATCACTGCACTAAACACACCGCAGACTCACAGGTGATGGCTCTGAGGAAGAAAACACTGGCTGCTGTTTTCACTGCACTGCTGAACCGTACGTGAGCGCTCAGTTATATTTTGATTACATTGTTTCAGCTTTTAATGTCAGCATGATCATTATTAAATCGGCGGTTGGGAATAGCTAGGTACAATTTTCATTGGGTAAAATAAGAACACAACACATTATCTTGAAATGTCTATTCTCGATTAATATATTTTATGCATGCGAGATTTGTCACAAAAAATCTGGCATTGCCAGGGATGTTTTTTTCTCCTCCTAGTGATATTGTAGTGAAATTCAACATGAAAATTCATTAGAATCATCAAAAATATTTCACTAGTCATCACCACTAGATGTCAGTACAACTTTTCAAATTTATCTATCTATCTATCTATCTATCTATCTATCTATCTATCATCTATCATCTATCTATCTATCTATCTATCTATCTATCTATCTATCTATCGGTCGGTGTTTTTTTCTGATTGTGATTATTAAAGTGAAAGCAGATGGTATTAAATACAAAAATGATTGTCATCTGGAGATTTTTTTGTAGAGATTCTCCTAACTGTTTTTGGTTTGCACGTGTGTATCTGGAGGACATCCAAGGAAGACAAGGAGAACATGCAAATTCCTCACACACAGAGAGAGTGAGATTTAAACCCCAATTCTGGAGGTGTGGAGCATCAGCACTGATCACAAAGCCACAATGGCAGTCATGACACATTTTTTTTTCCCTCATACTCCAAGTCCAGTTCAAAACATGACTTTCAGAATCTGCAGCAGGAAGCTTCTGGGTTTAGCTGATGAACAAAGTCTTAATGATACATAAGCACATATTCTGAAAATCATTTACAAAAAGCCATTAAACCACTGCAAAGGATTTTCAAAGGTGACAACTGTTAAGCTGTGGTGGTTCTCTTTACTAATTTTCCTGCTTCTTCAACTCATGTCAATTATCCCTGTTTGGTTACACCTTAAAAAGAAACATTCAATAGAAATCCCCCACACCACTGCAGAAATCATCTCTCCCGACTTTACTGCCATGGTATGCAGGCACCAAAATAGCTCTCCCCCTGCTCTCCCCTCCCCTCCCTGGAAGAAACATGGGCTGGGAGGCTGCAAGGGATTGGGGACCATTTCCATTGCAGGCTTTTCTACAGCTTCTCCCTATTTTGTTGTTTGCTCCTTACAGTCCTTTTCCTTCACTGTTAAATTATAGCGCTATATATTCACCATAAAGGGAGTTGGGGATTGTCCTTTATTATCTAAATATTTAAACGGTTTGCAGGCTAAATGGCAGTTATGGGACCTGAACTGTAATAAAAAGGTACCTGATTAATAAAGCAAATGAGAAGCTGTTGTTGGGGACAACGCAAATTATTTAATTAAAAATAAACAGCCATATTGTTTCATTAGAAAGTAGGCCTATAATTGCAAGTTACAAGTAAAAATTAAAAAGCTTAGGAATTCCACCACTCCATGTTCTGTTTTCTTTAAAAAACATACACCACATTAGTTTATGTTGTAGTAATGACAGCTTTGTCTAGACAACCACTGAATGAGAACTACATGCTAAAAAGTACTGGCTGACTATTTACATTCGATTATCCTTAATTCTTGCAGTATCAATGGGAATAACAAGCAAAGACAAAACAAGGTGTTGAACCTTAATGTGGTCAACCTAATAGGCAAAACACAATATAATTTGGACTCAAGGCAGAAGGACAGGGTGAAGAAAGGGAGTGGTGAAGAAGGTAAAATGACTCACGGCATGTACTGTCAATAAGCTAATTAACAGTACATTGGAAAAAAAATCTTTAATATCTTTACCATTATAAAAAGAAGCAATCCATGCAATTGTTTTTCATGTATCATATTATCACAATATATTGTATATTGTACTTTTTGGCCATTTAACATTGTCTCCAGTTCTGCAGTAGCCTAGGCTGTCTACTCAGGACTCTCTGAATATTTCTCCATGCAAAGGGAGTTTTTTTCTTCCAAAATATAGATTGTAAAGGATGCCAGATTAATGAAAAAGAGTATTTTACTTGCTTCTTGCAGCTAACCCCTGCAGAGTATATTATAGACCTGTATAAAAGATTCCCTGGTCAACTGGTACAATTCATTCTGCAATAGACAGTGTTACTATATTCCACCACTGAATGACTCTCAGCTTTCAATTTCTCGCTTTAACCAGCTGAGTCACCAGAGTGGGCTTGTGGGGGGGTGGGGGTGGAGGTGGCTGTATGACACTTCAATTTTTGGATGTTCATGTTTTCAAAAAGGTTTTTTATTTGGTTGCTCCTAAGCTAAATCATGAATTCTGGGCTTTGGTGGAAATAGAGGCAGAGCTGACCTTGCTAGATTTGTGGGCACAAAGAGAATAGGCTAAATCAGATGAAGACCCATTTATTATTTGTAAGCAAATAAAAGAAAAATAGAAATGTGTAGTTTCTGTATTTACTGTAATTTTGAACAGAATATTTAATTGTCAGAATATCCAGTGGCCCCATATAGATCTGGAATGGAATCCGCAAGGAATGGGAAAGGTTGTTTCATATGAAACATTCTCACTGGAGGGCAGTCAAGTACAACAGCAATGGCTGGAGATGGATACAGGAAATTGTCAAGCCCAAAGCACAAAAACAAGCAACATTCTTTCATCCATTACAGCAAAACATGTAACTCTTATATATATATAAAAAAAAAAGGATTAAAAGCACATTTGGTTATATGGCAGCTCTTGGAAAAATACGATGTCTGGTTTTACTACAGTCTAATCTGTGGGCAATGTATTAAAAAAATATATATATTTTTTGGGGTAAATATATTTATGTGCAGAGATACAATGATTGACAAGGAAACATTGTTTGTACTGAGGCCATGTTGTCCTGAGCTTCTACATCTAGTCAGCAGGTGTGTTTTCCCTACAATTTTAGTTAGATGTTGCATCTGACCAGTCATTGTATACAGTATGTATAAAAATAGGGATATATCCCAGCAGGCTTAAGAAATGTTAATTTTCAGTTTGTGTATTTATTGTGTTTAGTTTTTTATTGTGTTTTATTTTCTTGGGTTTTATCATGCTGGTTCTTCTGTGTTTGATTTGGCTGTCTCATGCTGTTTATGTTGGTGACCTGGTGATGATCTTGCCCAAAGACAACTAGCATGTTTGAAAAGCATACTGCGAGAATGAATGGAATAATGAACAGTTCCATCCTTTACACTGGTGTCAGTCTTACTGCAGACCGCCAGCCTGCTACAATGTATTACCTTTGACTTCTAATTTGAGGAGATTCTAAAGACTTGGTACATCACACCACTGTCAAAGATGTATGTATATAGTCTGGACACACCTATTGAAAATCATTTGTTTCTCAACACAATACCGACCCCAAGCACACCTCCAGGTTATGTAGTAAGTTTTATCTTGTGAACAAGGAAAGAGATAAAGTGCTATAACGGATGACCTAGCCCCCACAATTCCCCCAACCCAAACCCTATAGAGTTGGTTCGGGATGAGTTGGATCGAAGATTAACAGTAGGTAGCCAACTTGTGTCCAAAATTTGTGGAAACTCCTTTAGGACTGTTGGAGAAACATTCCAGGTGGCAACATCTGAAAGCTGGTTGAAAGAATGCCAAGAGTCTGCAATGCTGTCATTGAAGCAGCGGGGGGCTATTTTGAAGTTTAAAATCTGAAACCATTTTGAGGTGTTGAACACTTCTCTTGGTCACGTCATTGCTTTGAAGCCTTTTACTATAAGGTGTATAAGATAACCAAAATAGAAATTAATTAAAAGTAGATGTGTCCAGAGTGTTACTATTATATATTTCCCAGAAGCTATGGGTGCAAGACAGGGAACCAACCAGCCCACTCACACCTATGTGCAAATTGGTAACTCCATTTAACCTAAACATGTTTTTGGACTGTGGGGGGAAACTGGAGTACCCAGAGGAAACCCCATTACGACATGGGGCGAACAGGCAAACTCCACACACAGAGAGCCACAAACCCTGATCCTCACGGTGTGAGGCAACAGTGCTAACCACTGCACTACCATGCCACCTATATGTATGTATGTATGCATGTATGTATGTGTGTGTACATATATATATATATATATATATATATATACACACACACACACACACACACACACACACACATTGGCAGGATCATTAGTGGATGTATTTTGCTTTTGGATTCTGACACACAGTATTGTGTGCTTCCAGCTGCAGCACAGTGAGTCATGCTTTCCTAAGAGATATGGATGTCTACTTCACTTCTCTGAGAGAGAGAGAGTAGAGAAAGAGCAATCAGAAAAGAGACAGAGTGGTAGGAAACGGCAAAATGGATGGAGGCAAAGAGAGACAGAGAGAGCTATGTAGGATTTAAGGAGGACAGAGAAAGCAGAAGGGGGAGAGTAAGATGATGGAGCAGTGCACAGGCCGCAGGTCTGTCAGCCATGAGTCAGCCATGACTATTTGCGTCAGTCCGCTCTGTATGGCATCCCACCACGGTTACTGCCCCAGCCCCGATCTCTCACTGGTGCTGCAGGGTGACCTGCTCCCATTCATGAAACAGCCAGAATATCACCCTGCCCCCTTCACTTTAAGGTCCACGTTTTCAGTCTTTACTGGACACAACCTTTTTTGAAAAATGTCCGTACTGTAAACATATTGTAAAATAATTTTGTAAAATAGCGGTTGTAAGCTAAATATGATACATTTGTCCGTCTTCAAACAGCTTATCGTGGAAACAGTTACAGGGAAGAAGGACTCAATCCCAGGCAACACGGGTACAATGCAGGGGGACACCCTGGATAGGATTCTAGTCCATCGCTGGGCACACACACACATTTGCATTAATATGTTTGTGGAGACCGTTCATACATTTGTATGCGCTGTAAGGCAGCTGGCCACATAGGAACCTGGACTTCTTTGGGCCTGCGCTACCCCTCACCCAGGGGGAAACCATCAGCTCACCTCCAATGAGGATGCTATCAGCAACCCCACCTCAACCCCCACTGTGCCAAAAAGAGCCCACAGGCAGACCCTCTAGGGCTCGCTGATCATAAAGCCATCCTGCCCTCTCTCCCCTCCCTTCCTGTTCCCCTGCCCCTGTTCCAGGTCCCAAATGGTCACACAGAAAGTCAAAATGGAAAAACATTGTCTGATGTTAATCCAATCAATGTTCATACTCATACTTGTTGTCATTTGAATGGTCTCAGTACAACGAATATAATGGTCTCAGTCTGAAACCAATATATCACAATATTATGAAGATTTAGAGAATTAGAGAATTCTTGCCTTGTTGGAAAGCTCTGCCTCTACAGTGAAAGAAAGGCCCCAATAACCTCATCATAAACATTCCAGTTGACCATTGGCTTGAGGGCTTATCTGTCCACTGAATTATTAGTATTCTCTGAAGGGGATCACAAAGAGATCACAACCTAAAACAAATATAACTAAGCAAACAATAACTATAACATCTGGTCAGAGATTGTTGGAACCCCTCCCATTGCATGGTTTGGTATTTAAGGAAGGGTCCACGAGATGGTAGGGGGGACATTCTGTAGCCAGAACCCCGACATGTTGATTAGCATACTCACCATGTGTAGCCTTTACTGAGGAGACATGCAGTAATTGGAACATAGTGCTGTACAGTTAGCATCTGTAGTCAGGTCTGTCTCACAACCCCATTGTGTGTCTTCTGTTGGGTCTGTATCACTTCGTCTCTGTGCTGTCTTGTACGTGTATGGTGGAGTTATGTTGGTCCCTGTGTCATGGTTTTGACTGATGATGGATATATGTTGTTTTACCCAGCTAATAAATTGTGTTTTGATTACTTCTTGGTTGCCTGATCTTGCTAACTCTGGTAAATTCCTGGTTAGAAGTGAAACACAGCATTTCTAGACTCAGTTAAACTGGGAGAGTAGTTGCATTATACTAGTCAATGGTAAATTGGTATCTAGCCACTGAGTTGAGTCTATCAGACATACTACCATTGAATCGGTCCTTGAGCAAACTAATCAACCATGCTGATATCCCTGCTGGTCAGCTCTTGAGTTAACTAGACATACTGCCAGTCCATATGCTAACTCTCCAAACATGCTAGCTTTAGGCATGCCACCTCTGAAATGGATTAGCTAGATAAAATGGGCCAGTCACTGAGGTAGTTAACCAAACATGCTGGCTTTGTGTTTTCAGCCTCTTTGATGAATTAGTTAGACATTCCGACATCTAGCAGTCCCTGAGTTGAGGTGACCAAAGAGATTGTCTTGCTGTGCAGCCCCTGAGTTGTATCACCCAGATATACTGCTTCTAGGTAGTCCCTGAGCTAGATAGACCAAATAAGCCGATAGCTTAATAATTTGCAGCTGCCCCACAGTCCCTGAACCAAGATTAAGCATTAGGAATCTCACTTAATTGTTCGAAGTATGCCAGGATGAGCAGAGTTAGTCTACGGCAGGCATAGAAGTAATCAGGACAATCCTAACCCATCCAGCTAGAATATTCTAACTTAGGCCATAAGATACATACTGTACACTGGAGTCAAATATAATTTGGTTTTGACTAAAAGGGTAAGTAACATTTCAGGAGCGCTCAGAAGAACCTACACACATTCATAGCCTTCAGCTGTCCAGTTGGATTCCGTCATTGGGCCAGTGGGCGGCTCCCTACAAGGCAAAACTCAGCCCTAACCTTAACTATAAGCAACCAAACAGTTTTGATTTTTTGATTGTATTAACAGATTTTTATAAAATTGAGTTTCCCCTTGTGGAAACCGGAAAAATATCCCCACTGGTCAAAATAACAGGTTTCTATCACATTGTGGGGGACATATTGGAAGCTTCTGTTTTAAAGGAAACAGACAAATAGCAAAACATCCATTAATGATAAACAATAATTATCATACCAAAAATAATAAGTCTTTAATCGTTTTATTATAAACGTGTAATGAAGTCTCCTGTGTTCTGTACTTTGGGTATTCTGCTACATTGTTCAAATCTTCCACTTAACTGCACCATTAGCTGTGCATTTAAAAGATCAGACACCATGAGGTAACCATCATGGGCCACCTCATTGTTCGACACTCCTTTCTCAAGACAATACTATGTCCAGTATTGAAAAAAAAATGCTAAAAAGTGATGGTAATGACCTCAGTACAAGGCCTATCAATAATGGAGCTAGGGACAATGGTAAAGTTGCTGTAACATATAAGTTATCAATAACTGCAAAAATTCTGAGAAAAAAAGTTCATTAGAAATGTATTATACTTTATATGGCTGATGAAGGGCTATATCCTCTTTGTAGTTTAATATGAAAGGATTTTTTACAGAAAACTTTTTTCCCACTCATGCATACAATTCTCATATCAGGAATTGTTCAGTCTGGCAGTGAGCATCTATTTGTTTTTCTTTGTGTGTCATTCCCATCAAACACTTCAGCTATCTCGTTAGTAGTCACCTTTGATCTGAAGATACAATGGGAGCAGTCTATTGAAATGCTAATGTGGCTGTAAGAGCTCAGATCAGCAAACCTGAGAGCAGAGAGATCAGCACGGGATTGATCCTGCTAGCGTGTTCCTCCTGTAGAAGCTGAGGGTTCAGCATCCAGTGGGAAACGCAGTACATTTCCATCATTCGGCAGGAGATGTAATGACTGCTGAATGTCATAGTACACTTACTGACTGCCGCTGGATCAGCTGCAATGAATGCTGGGCACCAAAGTCAACTTATCAGCTACAGCTGAGTTAGTCATAACAGTTATGGAATACTACCATCTGATGTTCAATAGGTGTAATTGTCCGCATACTCTTACCATTGCATTGTAATTTCTAATGTCAAAACTCCGCCTGTTAAAGAATAATATATAATGACAAACATTCCATGAAGTTTCCATTTTTACTCAACCTCTAAGTAAATACAGGATGTACAATGGAACTTATTAATCTTCATTTAAAGCCAACTTTATGTGTGCTTGCAAAGCAGATCATTTGTGCAAAGGAAGAAATTAGTAGAATATACAGAATGTTGGTATTTTCAAACCTGCTTAATGTAATGAAATACTATTAATGATGATGGGGGGGCGGACCAAATTATGGACAACACCAAGCAATATATTAATATCAAGGACACAGGGAGGAAGGCCACTCATTACTTTCAGGAAAGCTTCAATCCTTCTTCAACTGCTGCCAAGCAAGTCCTGATTTGTGTATATGGAAGTGCCATGCTGTTTATAATTGTTAGGTGCCATCATAGATATTTGTTTGTTGGGTTTCTGAAAAGGGTGATGTAAATTAATTTGACCTTTCTTACAAATTGTTGTTTTTCGCTTAACCTTTTGGCAGCACCGTGCCTATACAACCTTAACTTTGTCTGCTGACCCTGGTTTTACACTCCTGAATGTCCCATAAAGGTTCCATAGTGTTAAACAGTGTGTATGGGGGGATTGTAGAAATATGCGATCATTATGGTCCAGTAATTTGGCCTCATTTCCCATGATCATTGTAAGACAATGCAGAGTAATCATTGGGCCTAATGAGTTCCAAGAAATGGCTGCCCATTCTAAAAGACATGATATGTTAAAGGCATCCTTTGGCTTGCTGCAATTGCTCAATGGTTCAAGTTTTGTGCACCTAACATCAGGTTATGAATCATATTACCATTATGCATTGGTTTTGAATAAAAGTGGATTCTATATGGCAGCCCTGCCAAAAAAATCCAGCTTTATGAAATAGAGTTTTTCTTCTGAGCCTGGATTTGAGCCAGGTGCTGTTTTACTTCTATGAAGACGTTTGATGTCCTACTTTTGCCATGTTTTAGTCACTGTCCTGTTAATCCTATCCTTGGTTAGTGAGCTTCACCTTGCAACCACTGTTTCTCATTGCCTACAGTATGACATTCGCCTGTGTTGGTTATGTGTTGTTATGATTTTTGAGACTTTTCCCAAGGCATAACACATAATTTTGCCTTTTTGGGTCTTGTGCACCTGCAATTTGAACAGAGACTATTTGACCTTTGCGGAACTCATGTTGGTTTGAACTTACATAAGTACTAATTGTCAGACCTCCTACATTCCTGACACATACTTATAATTGACATTTATTATTTCTCACCTTTCTAGCTGCATTTGTAATTGCAATTTTGTTACTTCAATGTTCAAGTCATTTTATGTTCTTTCTGTTATTTTTCTACCTCATGTATTGTTTTAATGTAGATCAATTACGTACAATTAATTTTATCTTTCAGTGTTATGAAGCTATTACTTGCCTAAATTATGGTAAAATAGAATAAAACATTCTTAAACTAGAAAGGATGCTGTCGGAATGACAGCAATGTATTCCTCATACAGCCCTCTCACCCAGCTCACCTATCTAATCCCTACTCCTTCCTCACCCCCCACTCTACAATTTGTATGATTACTGTATGGAAATGTGAAAGCCAATAAATACTTATAAATAAATAAATACAATAAGTACTAGTACTGAGACAACGCCTATTTTTTTCACATTCCACTTATATGTCAATCTGCACAATCCATCCCTGCTAATTACTTGGTTAACTGTGTTTATTGTCATATATCATGGGATGAATAACATGGGAGCAGGAATTGGGGGAAAACAAACAGGGAACAAACCAGCAAACAGGGCATCATGGGGGATCAAACCAGGGGGCACAGCTAACTTTGAATGTTGCAGGCAACAAGCAGGATTGACGTTATTACTCTAATGACAGGATTAGGGAGCACAGGACTGGGAAGCCCTTATACACAAAGATGTTTGCACTTCAATTGTCAAAACTGCCCTTTTCATTGCTGTCACTATGTTGCACTGCTTCAGTTTTGGGGCAATCTGTCTCATATTTGAATCAGTTATTGTCTGATACCCACACAATACCTCTTCAAAGTTTGAAAAAATCCATCAAATACCATTTAAGTTTTCATCTTAATGGGATGAAGTGTCTGAAACCGCATGTCTTTTTTGCTATCACTATGCAGTACTGCTTTAGTTTTGGGGCGATGTGTCTCAAACTTTGATCAGTTCCAGTTCACTCATATAATGCCTTAGCAAAGTTTGAAAAAGATCCACTAAATACATTTTGGGTTATCGTCTTAATGAGATGAGCTACATTGTGTATAATTAGTACTTGTCAGGTGTCAGTTTAAGATGATATTTGCCTTGCAGGATACTGCAATGGGTGGCATGGTGGCGTGGTGTTTAGTGCTGCTGCCTCCCAGCAGGAAGGTCCTGGATTCAGTCCCTGGGTCAGGCATGTAATGATATGTGCAGCTGCTACTCCCAACCATTAGATGGCCGACGTGTGTGTTATAATTACGTGTTAAGTGCTAAAGATATAATGAGGTTCAATAAAAGAAAGAGTGCCATGCTGCATGGTTTGCTTTAGATTGGTCTACAATAAATTATTTAGTAACGTTCACCAAGTTCTGTTAGCTTTATTGAGTAGAAACATCACTGGGCGTTGGACCTTTCTGTGTGGAGTTTGCACACTCTCCCCGTGTTTGCGTGGGTTTCCACTGGGGGCTCAAGTTTCCTCCCACAGTCCAAAAGTGTGCATGGTAGGTTGATTGGCAACTCTAAGTTGGCCCCGTAATTGTGTGTGTGTATGCACCCTCTGGTGTGTTGGTTGGTTCCTGCCTGCGCCCATTATTCCTGGGTTAGACTCCAGTCCCCCGAGCGATCCCAGTTGGGATTCAGTGGTTGTGGTGATGGATGGATGGATTCTGAGGCTGATGATTTATGTTAATGTCATTTTTATTGCAATCTTGCTGTTTTGGGCATTTAGGCCACACAGAGGCTAGCACCATGGTTACACGCCATAAGGGTCGTGGCAGTGATTGCTGACCCTGGTTCGGTCTGTAGAATTTGTTTTCATGCAGGTTTCCTCCCACAGTCAAACTATATGTGGTGGGTGAACTGTGCAATATGTTGTTTAGAGAAATTGTGTTCTATAAATTGCCAATTCTGATTGTGTGAGTGTGTGCTCTGTGATGACCTGATGTCCCGGTCCTGTGCTACCTGGAATAGACTGCAGGCTCAATGTGTCCCTCTACTGAAAAGGTGTTTTTTTATAGATAGATGGGTGGATATGGATTTGTTGTTCTTGTTCATTTATTTGATTTGTAAGACACAAATAAATGCAATGACAATAGTGATTATTTCAGACAGTAGGAAGGGAGATCAAGGAATTGTATCTTTAAAATATTATTTTATCCCATGTGGCTAAACATTTAAAATTATTTGAATTGATTCATGATTTCTAAAATTAAGTTATGGATGGCTGTGATGGGATGAGCTTGTTTCTTCTGGGATATGCAATCCTGCACAGGACAAATTTGTATGGAAAGATGGATGTATGGATGGATGGATGATGCAATTTAAGCATGGCTAAGTGCCTTGGTTGGTAGCACTGTTACCTCACACTTTTAGGGTTGCGGGTTTTGAACCCTACCCCTCCTGGGTGTGTGTGTGTGTGTGTATATATAGTTTACATGTTCTCCATATATCACACAGTGGTTTCCACAAGGACTCCAGTTTCATCCTGCAGTCCAAAGATAGGCAAACCGGCATCCCTAATTTGTCCATCAGGAGTGGATGTTCCCTGATATGAGCTTGTGTTATGCACAGGGTAGTCCCTATTCCGGGCTCTCCACAACCCTCCAGTGGGCAAGTGATTATTACTTTGGTCTATAGCAAATACAATTATGTTATGCTTGACAATGGCAAGAATAACAAACAGCCATCAGACGTCAGAAAATCCAAGATAAATGACAAATTGACAAAGTTATCAGTTTATAATGCTTTGTGTAGTACTAATTTAGGTAAAGTACCTTTCTCAAGGGTGCTTCAGTTGAGCTCCTCCTGGGATTAAACTCACAAGAGGTAGCAATTCAACATCCTAATCACTATGCTATCTGCAGTAACAAAATGCTTATATCTCATATATTGGCAATACTGTACTTCAGGTACTACTGCCACACTCAGATTCACTGATTTTTAGATTAACTGAATATTTTTTTATTGTATGAGTATACATATTTATTTTTTTCTTCGAGGCTGAAGTAGTATTGATAAATCAGAATTGTGAGAAAGGCAATAGTCAGACTGATTATCTGTAGGTATACTGCAGTATGCCCATGATAGACTTTTTGTTTCTCTTGAAGAAGTGCTGTGAACAATGTATTTTTGTTGTTAACAGCCTTGGACATACCTTCAAAACCATCAAATAGCAGTTTGGTGACTCCACCACATATTAGTATATTTTTGCCTTCAAGCAAGATTCTCCTGGGTGCATCATGACATTTACGTTCAAAATATGGTTCATATTCTACAGAACATCAGCAAAAGTTATTTGCCTCTTAAAATCTTGGTTCTGGCACCCCTGCCCCAGCACCATGTTTTTGGAATATTCTCCCGGTTCATCCCCTGTACTGGATAAGTTGTTTGATAGATAGGTGAACCCATCAATGGATGGATTTAACTAATCTTAAAATGCAGTAAGGTAACAGGCACCAATGCACATACGAACACATTCATTAATCAGATCTTCAGCATGCTGCTTAACTTGACTTGCTTCAGTAATAGGGCAAGATCCAATTGTATTAAATAAATTAAAATGGATGGTGCTTCTGATATAAATGTCAGCTAAACAACTAAAAGTCTTGCAATCATGAATATTTATTCGAAAAAGGAATTATAGGCCATACTATGAAATTGTCTGGCCACTGGCCACTTATATATAAGAATGCTTGGCCTATTTAGGAAAACATGGATCAGCCAAGATGGACTCCCTAACTCATAAAGCCATTTTTAATAAGATTGACTGGTCTTTCCAGGAATTAGCTAAATGGACTCCCATGCTCAATCAGCCATTATTAGTAAGATCAATAATCCTTTACACAAAACAGTCAAAGGCCCCCCTAACCTACACATGGAGAGCTGCAACTGTTGCATTCTTACACTGGGAGCTGACACTGTGCCAAATTCCATGACAGATCCTGATGCATAATTTCACAGTTTCGGAGCATAAAGCTTTGCGACTTGATTTCCTTCTAAATTTTTTGGATAATCCAAATCTAGAGGGAAAATAAACATTATTCCTGAGTATTATCAGGTTTTTAGTGATGGCCTCAATAATACTTTTTAAATTACGTTAATATTTTATTCATTCTTTCGAATAATTTGACGGACTAGCATCCCATCCAGGGTAACCACGGCCTCATGCCCTATGTAGCTTGGGCTCATGAAGGATGGATGGGGTAATTTGCAGGAGTACAAGAGCTGACAGTTCTAAAGATTATAAACTGGTTTGCATTTGATAGTGATGTTGTGAAAAAATAAACACTATAGAATTCAGCGCATTATACAATGAAGACATACTGACACATGCCTTTATAGCAATGTTAAATTTTCAGCATATATGCACAGAAACAATGCAATCCTTTGAAAGGTCGCCATAATATAGGATAGATAAGAACAGAGCCATTCAGTCGTAATCAAACCTGATTTATAGTAATTAATAAATTCTCGTTTGTAATTACCCTCTCGGAATCAATAGTACAGTAAACCTTTCTATTTGTCTTCTAACCAATCATCCAGGTCAGGCTCTGGGAGAGCAGCAAAAGCTTGTACCCTCAGGCTGAGGGTATACGCTGGACAGGATGGCAGTCCATCACAGGACAAACGCATACACACCATAATCAATTTAGAGGTGCCAGTCAGCCTAACTAAATATCTTTTGACTAGGAGGGAAGTCATGCAACAGAAGGTGATCATGCTGACTTCACAAAGAGGGAAGAAATGGGATTTGAAACATTCAGTTTCAATTCCCTAATTATGGGATTTGACATCTGAAATCTGGTATGATGAGTCAGGTCATGTAGTTTTATATAGATGTGGGTTTTAATGGATTATAAAGAATTTGTTTTTTTATTAATCCTACATGGTGTAACTAAGAAGTCAAACTGTAGGATAAACTGGTGGTTTTTTAATGAATTAAAGAAAAAAATCAAGTTGCTGTTTTGCTCTGTGCATTTGCGAAAAAAGGCTTCTCTATGTGTTTGCCAAATTTGCAATCAAAGTTATGCATATCAAGCTTGACTTTTGTACATAATTGTGATTCTTAGTCACGTGTCTGAAAAAAAAGTCTGTTTGCATCAAACCCTACCAGCACACTGTTGTATGGTTTTCTTGCTTACTAAATTCCATTTCAAGTCAGAATCCATTCTCCTTATCCCACGTTCCAGAAAGATACTAGAAAACTGGCAATAAGAATGGTAGCCTTTAGTACAGGCCACCAAGTGGTGCAGTTTTGGTGATGTTAAGGCACCGGTGCAGTATGGCACACAAGAGACCACCTTGTGCCTGGTATGTGTGAAGGGTGATAGTCCTGCTCTAATGGGAACAAAGTTACTTGAGCAGATTCATCAAACATATTTTTCACAAAGCAAGAGTAGTGCCCTACTCACTAGAAGACATGATAGAATAGGAATTGGAAAAGGTAGTGAAGAAAATTGTAATTGTCAAGAGTCAGATAAATTCATTCATATTTGTGATGCCTACTATAAATGGTAACTTAGAACAAGACACATGCCCCCTTCCTGATGCAGAGGATTTGTTTGTTATGCTTGCTCTGGATAAATGTTTTCAGTAAATATGACTTTTAACATCCCTATAAACAGTCTCAGTCTGTGCTGATCTGATATAAAATATGATCAATATCCTTCTGCCCATTCTGAAAGATCAATGGAACAACCTTATCATGTTATTTTTCATTTTTTCGATTCTAAAACCGATTCTATGATTCACTTTTTTTCGTCTTTTTTTTGCGCCTCACCATATGACTCAACGAATCGTGGGATCGGATAATAGATCTGTCTCAAGGTTACGTTATTTGACTGGTGTTCAACAAAAATGTTCAGCTTGACTATTCACAATAAAAAAACAATATATAAAAAGCAAAAAGGGTGTCGATGCTGAATAAACACGCGTGTATATAGTTCGTATTTTCTTTACTTAAGCCAAATGAGTGCATGAGTATCAAGAACTACATCACAGTTAACAACTGCAATATTACCAATACAATCACACATACACATACAATGAGCATCAGTAAACTTGCATATGTTGTTGTGTAAACGTCAAAGTTAACAAATATCTTAGTTTGTTCTTTGATGTAAGACACATAGTTTTATTATACAGAAATGCAATAATTTACTGTTGTGATAAATGATGAACAGCTGCGTTAATTTTATTCCTTTTAACAGCCTACCTGCATTTCCGCAGTAAACGCCGCGAGGGCACCGCGAACCGTTCGTTTGATTCACCAACCGAGTGCCCGAAAACCCGTAAGTTCGATTCATTCATCGAACAGGCTCTCGGGTTTTTTTTTGAGCGAGTTAGAGACCAGGTACTCGGCCGAGTTCATGGTGTGGTTCTTACAGGTGCAAGCAGATAAGCCAGGGCATTTTGGTAAATGTGTTATAGTTTTTGTGGTTGTGTAAAAAAAAATGTTTGTTATGGAATACTGTTTATCTGGCTCTTATGTAGCTGTTCATTTTGAGTTCACCATGTTTTTAGGTTTAGTTTGCTAAATATATAGCCACACATGGACTCATTAATCATTATGATGCTAGCACTAACTAAACACTTTGTGCATTATTTCTGTATAAAAGTAAACAAGCTATGTTTTGTTAAACAGTGGAATTAAAGGGAACCTATAAGGCATGTTAAATGATCTCTGGTGAAGACGGAGATGTAAGTTTGACTTCAATGTCATTTTTTTGGATAAGCTACTTCTAATTGTTTTGTGTGTTTTTTGTTTGCAACAGCAATCCATCCATCCACCCATCCATCCATCCATTTTCAGAAATCTCTGAATCTCAACTGGGGTCACGAGGGGGACCGGAGCCTATCCCGGGAACAATGGAGTGCAGGCGGGAACCAACCCTGGGCAGTCGCAACAGCAAATCATGGTTGTATATAGTCGTAATTAGAGGGATTCAGTGGTATTCATTTCTTTTTTCCGACAAAGGTTTTTTTTGTAACTATGCTCTTGCTCCAAAGTGCATAAAGAGAGAAACATTAAGGTTTTTTTGTAAAATTTATGCAGGTAAAGAACCCCAAATGCAGTTCTTGTGTCTGGAATGTTCTCTAAAATCCTGGGCTAAAATAAAAATCACTAGGAGAATATTGGGTAGGTCCCCCTCATGCCACTAAAACAGCCCTGATTTATCAAGGCATGGACTCCACAATACCTCTGAAGGTGTCTTGCAGTGTCTGACACCAGGACATTAGCAGCAGATCCTTTAAGTCCTGGACATTGCGTGGTGGGGCCTCCATGGATCAGACTTGTTTGTCCAGCCAATCCCACAGATGCTCAATAAGATTAAGATCAGGAGAATTTGGAGGCGAAGTCAACACCTTGAACTCTTTTTCCTGTTGCTCAAACCATTCCTGAACAATTTCTGCAGTATGGCAGAGTGCATTATCCTACTGAAAGAGTCCGCTGCCATTGCGGAATACCATTGTGATAAAGCCATCCACATGATGTAATGGAAAATGTGACTCACCAGACCAGGTGACCTTCTTCCCTTGCTCCATGGTCCAGTTGTGAAGCTCATGTGCCCGTTGCAGGCACTGTCAGCAGTGGACCAAGGTTAGCGTGGGCACCCTGTTCGGTCTGCAGCTATGCAGCAAGCTGGCATGCACTGTGTTCTGACACCTTTCTATCATAGCCAGCATTAACTCTTTCAGCAATTTGTGCTGAAATAGCACTCCTATAGGATTGGAACAGACAGGCTAGCCTTCGATCTCCACGCGCATCAGTGAACCTTGGGTACCCATGACCCTGCTGCCAGTTCACTGGTTGGCCTTCCTTGGACCAATTTTGGTAGGTACTGACCACTGCATTACTGAGAACATCCCAAAAGACCTGCCATCTTAAAGATGCTCTAACCTAGTTGGCTAGCCATCACAATTTGACCCTTGTCAAAGTCACTCAGATCCTTTTTGCCCATTTTTCCTGCTTCAAATACATCAACTTCAAGAACAGACTGCTAACCCACATAATAGATAATGGCACCCGCATGACAGATAATGGTGCCATATTGAGATAATCCATGTTATTCACTTCACTTGTCTGTGGTTAATGTTATGGCTGATTGGTGTACATTTTCAGCCAACATAACCCACTCCACTCAGCTTTCAATACAAACCCTACTCATCTACAGTAGACAACTAATCTTGTCCTCTTATGGCTTTCCAGAAAGTACTGCTAGATCCATTTAATAAACATCCCTAGCTAACCCTAATCTATAGGGGTGGGAAGAATATCAATTTTATATTCAGTTGTAATCCTTCCTGGTTTTGATGATTCAATGTCAATTCACAAAACGCATTTGCTAAATTGTACTTATATCGGACCTCTTACAGTATATAGGTGGTGTTATTTTCTCTCTCATCTAAAGGAGGGTTGCAACAGTATTGTGCAAGGACAACATTGTGCTGTCATCTTGGTACATTGTCAGGCATGGAAATGGAGTACTTCAGCACATGAATGCAAGCAAATCAAGTCAAGTAAGGTTTTATTCTCACACCAATCATTCAGTACAAGGCTTGCGGTGATGTGAAATAACATATCTGGGCCGGATGCCAGGTGGTGACTGTTAGGTGGGAGCCTGGTTAACCACCAGTAGCCTCATGGTGGTTACAGGTGTGGAGCAGATCTCACCTTACAGGACCCCACCACAGCACTCCCCCAGTGACCTACGGGCGAGCAGGCAGACGAGCAAGCAGGAGCCGCCTGGGCAGCCATAGCCTCTGGTGAGCCAGGGGCCAATGAGACAATAGCCGCAGGCTTGGGCAGACTGGGCAGGAGCCATCTGGGCAATGGCGACAGGTAGGCAGGAGCAGGTGTGACTGCTGGCAATGACATGGCAAGAGCCGGGAAGAGGGTGGAATGGCCCTCCTGGGCGAAGGCGAGGCGCAGGCGCCCACTGGCAGCAGGAGCAGTATGGCGGCACCCTCTGGTGGCAGGTTAAGCAAAGTTAACATTCCAGAGAAGCAAGGCAGGATGGAACGGGGGCATCTGGATCTCCCCTGGGCTGTGCGCTAGCCGAGCAGTGGCCTCCCCTGGGCCGGACACTAGCAGAGCAGCGTCTTGTGCCAGGTAGGATGCGGCAATAGCAGAGGTCTCATTAGGGTCTGGCGCTTGCGGAGATGCAGTGAGTTCCTCTGGACCAGCTGCTGCCACATCAGGGTCTTTGTCAGCCTTTTAGCGCTCCATACCATCTGAGGGGAGCCAACCGAACATTTTGCTGGCAGCACGGTAGTAGGCTCACCGGGGAATTCTGGCAAGGCGAACTTGGCAGGCAGTTAGCAGCAGGCCAGCTAATGGAGTTGTCCCTTTCACCTGTCTGCGTAAGGCAAGCAAAGCCCGTCATCTCCTATGTTGCCAGGGAAGTGCAGGCTGAGGAGATCGCCTCCAGTCTTCCTCCTATCTGCAGCAGCATGGCAACCACTTCGGCTGATTCTTGAAGCCGGGGATGTCCAAGGAGCTCACAGTACCCCAGAGAAGCATGAGAAGCACCTTCTGCTTCATCCCAGTCCGGAGTGGCCACAGATTCCCCTCTGGTGCCACACCAGTACCACCATTGGTCAGAGATGGGAATTTTCAGGGTTCAACCAGGGGAACAAAGGAAGACGATTCCGCCGGTTGGACCAGCCACAGGATCATCTTTGCAGATCGTTCATTTGTTAAACAGGACGCAACCCAAATGCAGGCTGCTTTCAGAGAAAACCCATGTAGGGGTGTTTATTGAGGCAAACAGGACAGGGAAGTAGACATTGAAAGATCACAATGAACAAAAAAGGAGCACAGGACTGAGTCACTAATAAACAGGACTAAACAAAGGGGCAAACACAAGACAGCTGTGGCTGGTTAACAAGAGGGCAGGAACAAGAGGTAAGACTAATAAGACTCAGGTGTGGCTGGTTTGGAGCCACGTCCAAGGGAAACACAGAAATCGGACATGCAGGCTGGGGCTGGACGTGACATATTTTTTAAGTCCTTCTGAAACTTAGCATGTGACTTTTAGACTAGCCCATTTTATTTTCAGCTATTTTCATTCAGAGGTCATTTTTTGCGCTTTGAAAGAGACAGGTATGGACTCAACCCATAGATCCTCAAATACAAAGATTTTGGTATGGAAGCCTTTGGCCTTTCTTTAGTTGGTTTTTACAATTTGTTTCCAGTGACTCTACCTTTCTAAATCTGTGATATATTTAGAGCTTTTTAAACATCTCTTCAAACATATAAAGTTGCTATATAGAATATCATATCTGATTCCTATCGGATTGATATCGAATTGGAATCAAATCGAATCGGACTGAATCAAATCATTAGTGAATCGGAATCAATACCGAGTTCTACTGACCGAGTCATAGCTATAACTATTGTATCAAGTTCAAAACTCTGATTCTAACCTACTAATCTGCATCATTCATCAGTCCATCCATCCATTTTCTATACAGGAAGCTATGGGCACTAGACAAGGTTAGACTAACCCAGAATGAGAAACCAACCCATCATAACTAACCTACAACAGTTTTTTGTTAACTAATGCATTTGATTATCAAACATTTTATCACCGGTCGCCGGTGATGGAGGTAGGTGATGTTCAATATAGGAAACCTAGAAGAAACAAGGTGCATGGTGCAGATGGAGGCTTATCTGAGGTGTGCAACTCAAACCAGCCCAGTGCAGTGTGTTTGATTCATAACCTTCCCTCAAGGACCGAAGGGTAGTTTGTGTTCAAAACTGTGAATCTAGACATTACAGATAATGCATACCTTTAATTGGTTATCCAAAGACCAGTTAGTTCTAATGTAATTTCTCTGGGGTAAAGACGTAGAACTCTAGAGGTTCTGGAGTGCAAATACATTCATGTGTATGTGTGAAGAATGCTGTATTTGGTGTCGATTTTTCTCAGGAGGGGTGTGATCTGTGTTTGTTTGAAGGTAGTGGCAGAATATAATGACAAGAGGGAACTGAAAAAAGAAGACAAATTTCAGGAGGTGGAAGAGATTATTTTCAGCAGAGGAGTGGGGATAAAGTGAAGAGAACAGATGGTAGGATGCTATGATTATAGAAGTTTGAAGAAGTCTGTAAGAGAAGATTGAAAGCTCTGAACAATGAACGAGATAGAGACTGGGAGAGAGTAATCAAAAATTGATTACACTTTTTTCTACTAGTTATTCCTCTAACAAAGGTACACTGTCACAGCTACTCTGACATAGGCAGAAGTAGATCATATTAAGTTGATCATTTTCATTGTCACATTGTTGCGCATAAGGGTGACTGTTGGTCATTATTGTTTTTTATTCTTATCCAAGGTAAAAAAAAATGCATATCTGACAAGGTCAGGAGTCTATGCCAGGCAGTACAGGAGACAATTTTTGGGGTGTACTCCAGACATTATGTGTGTCCAGCAAAGGGTTACACACACAGTGTGTTAATTTAGAACAGCCAATAAATTTAACAGGAGGACACTTACACACAGAGGCAAGATTTGAACTGCTGCCTGTGGAGGTGTGAGGCAACAGTGCTACCCACAAAGGCACAAGCCTGCAGCCCTCCATTTCTGCATCCTCTAACAAAACCAATGCTATCTCTAGTTTATACTTTGTGTGTATGTGTGTGTATTATATCACTCTCTCTCACTCTCTCTCTCTCTCTCTCTCTCTCTCTCTATCTCTATATATATATATATAAGTCAAGTATTGTTTCAAAAAACAGTTTATGCATCTCTCACGACGACATGTTTATGTTTGTTTTTATGTATTCTTCTATCATTATTTTAGGCGGTAAGGACAACTTGAGATTGGTTAAATTTAAATAAAATAGCTTACAGTATAAGGGACAAGGAGCAACATCTGAAATGTTTTTAGTAACAGAGGATTATCTTTTCCAAGGTTCATTATTTTTAACTCTTTTATTCCCTTTGATCTAAAATTACAAAATAATTAGAGAAAAGTCTCTCATTAGTCCTAACATTGAAGTTTTAAAGTGACTAATGCACATGGCATTTCTGAACTATGTTTCTCTATCAGGTGTCCTAAACTGATCTCATTATGAGGCAACAGGGAGTATCCAGCACACAACTGTCATGTACACAACAATTTCAATTAAATGAGTCTACCACACACAGAAATTACAGTGGAGAGAAAAGCAGCCATGCTTTCGGCATTAGAGTAAAACATTGCTTACTCCTAGTCACAGCTGTTCTAAAAGTTTCAAAAGTTTCATTCACTTCGCTGTGTAATTAGATAGGAGCTGAAACAGACAGATATCCTTCAGATATCCTTCACAATTTGTTTGTGATGTATTTTTACTATGTGATGTATTTTTTACAATTTTATTAGTAACCACTAGAATGCCAGAACCACATACAGTACAAGCTCCTACATTTAATTGAACAGTATGCTCGAGTAACCAGCAGAATTGGAAATATAGTTATAAAAGAAAAAAATATAATAATAAGTAATAATTCTATTCTATGGCCAGCTGAGATGGCTTGGGCATCTACCTAGAATGTCTGGTGGGGGGTGCTTCAGCGATGTCGAACCAGGAGGAGGCCCCTGGGCAGACCCAGGACATACTGGATGGCCTGGGAATGCCTTGATATCCTCCTGCAGGAGCTGGAGGAGGTGACTGGAGAGAGGGAGGTCTGGACATCTTTGCTCAGACTGTTGCCCCCCGACCCAGACCAAGATAAGCAGAGGAGAATGGATGGATGGATGAATGGATAGATGGATTATTCCATTACAAATTTATATTAAAGTAACTAAAACTAACAGAAAAACAAAGAAAAGAATTGTATGCTCATGCCTATGGAGTGACATGCTTTACCAATCTTTTCACATTTTTTGCTATTGTTTACTCTTATTGTATCAAATTCCTGACTTGATCCAACATCACCCCCGTGTTTGCTCATCATGGCAATCCCAAATGCATTACAAGTCACTGTTTTTCAAGAGTAACATCTGGAAAACTCTACTATCCAGCAGTCCCTTTGTTTCTAGGAGTGGCGGCACTGAGGCTAGGGATCTGTGCCAGCAATTGGAAGGTTGCTGGCTCAAATCCCATGAATGCCAGGAGTGATCCTACTTCTGTGGGCCCTTGAGCAAGGCCCTTAACCTCTAATTGCTTCTTCCTGGGTTTGATGTTAATCTACATTCAGCCCTGCAAGGAGGTCCTCCAACTTAAAGGGGAAATTTGGGGGTTGGTGGTAGGATTGGCACTCCAGCCACTGGAAAAAACTCATACTGTTCCATTTGGACTAGTGTGGTGCTGAGGTATCACCCACTGGATGGCTGCAGTCGGGGTCTCATCTCTGAGCTGGGTCGTCATGTGGTGGGTGCAGCAACATGCTGTAGTCAGCGTGCGGTCCTTACCTCTCTCTGCCCTTTTTCCCGGCACTGCTGGATATGAGAACTTTTACTATATTGGATCAGAGGCAACGTGGAACATGAATGATCACACTGCATATAACCCGCATCTGTACAAAATATGAACCAATTTATCATGTCTTAAATCAATTTTTGTATTTCAGTCCTCAAAATTAGAATTAAATGTTTCAAGTATCACCACTGCTCTGTTTGTGCAGTCTACATGTTCACCATGCATGGTTTCCCTTCATGAAAAACATGCAGTTAGATTAACTGACATCTCTAAATTGCTTGGGGTGCAAGTGCATGTTCCTTGAGATGGATTTGCATCCCATCGAAGTTGTATCCCTACGTTGTGCCATGTGCTTCCTGCCATAGGTTCCAGACCCATCCTTGATGCTCATTATATGAAACTAGAATATGGATGGATGGAAATAAAATCTCATCCCAGGGACTGGAACTTAATGGTGCACAGCCATAATACTACACGGCCTTCCAAAAGAAGAAAGCAAGGTAGGCCTGTCGGACTCTGCATGCTTTGTTTCCATTCCAGACTCCCGTATCTTTAAAGAATTGGAAAAATGCTAAGTAAACCCTAGTGATATTGGTTTTTCTTGCTTTCATTACCTGTATTACCCCGAAAATACTTTATTGGGCATCAAAGGTTTAACAAAAACAAGACTGTTTCTTTGGTCTGCTTTTTCGAAAGGCTTTGTTTGATGCTGGAATTGAGAAAAGTTTATCTACAATCTGTAGCTTTATACAAATCCAGGGGCAATGCGATCTACTCGGTGAAAAGTTGAAGTCTCTTTGTTGTCAGCAAGCGGCTGGCGCACTCCAGCATGCAGTCCGTGCTCCCAGGCAACAGCAGGATCACTAACAGTGTATCTTACCTCTAGGCGTCCTTTTTAATGTGCTTTGACTTAGCTGTCTGCGATAAGGTACGCATCAGGTTTACAGTGGTTTATAGAGATGTAACCTTTGCTGCCAGCTTTGTAAACCATCCCTGTGACAAAACCACATATCTGATTAACAGCTTACGAAGGCTTGTCAGTTTTGCAGGCTCTCAACTATTGCTGCATGTAGATAACCATTAATGGTGGCCATGGGAAGGTTTTACCTAATTAGTTTTTTTTTCTTATCAGAAAAGGGAACGGGTTTGTTGTGAGACTTCTTTCTGTAGTACGTAAATAAAATGTAAATGTCAGACTTCAAAACAGAATGTCACGTTTAAGCTCTGACTCATTATTAAAAGACTAATAGATATTTTTTTTTCTCATTTTGAGATTACTATGTACAGTGTACTATTTACAGCTTGCACTGTCAAAAATTATTTTGAACAAGCACCATATGGTGAAATATATTTTCCTTGAACAAAACACATTTACGGCTTTATTATATTAACATGGAATACAATGCAATCTTTAAAAACCTAATATAGATACAATACAGTAGGTACTTGTTAATTTGACATTGGCACTGCCTTTTCACTTCACATACTGAAAATAACATCTCAGCACCACATTTACCTCAGTAATGAATGCAAAACAAATATGAATAGCAGAGACCCAAAGAGCACCGAAACATCAGAAGCAAAGGCTTTTCCACAAATTTTCATGCAATCATGGAACAATTTCATTGTTTTCCACATGCTATTTTCAGAAGGTGGTTATTGATGGCATAATTATTTTAAAAACTGCCTGTAGAAGGCAGATAAAATGTGGAGTATAGTTTACACACATAAAGCGAGTCACAGGATGCATGAAGTTCTATCACTGGGTAAAATTAGTTTACCTCATGACTGTAATGTGTATTATCTTATTTTTTTGATAAGGCTTCCCATCGTCCTCGCAATACCTTTCGTCACTTTCATAATATTCTCATTCTTTGCCTTATTTGGCAGGCATATATCCCCGCAAGGCCCCATCAGTTCATTCATGCCTGCCCTCACTGATAACATCACCTTTGTGCTTTGCATGTGCAGTCTTGAGAGACACGCTGATATTATTTCATATCCGATTTCTGACAAGAACGGTGACTGGGATAAGAAAAGAAAAGATTAGCAAACAATCCCTCACTGGCATTTACTTTGTGACCCCTCTCTATAGCTTTTCTTTTCCAACATCCCTCTATCCATACTCATGCAGACATTCTTCAATGTAAACATAGTGCCAGTTTTGTATAAAACACAAGCAACATTTTCAATATGAAAAATAAGGATATCAAGATAACTAAAAAATGGAATATATTCTTAAATATTTCTACTCATGGGCATTACGAGTTCTGTCAAAATAAGCAGAAGTCAAATTTCCCTACGAACGTTTTCTTCCAGTACAAAATCACTCTGATAATATTAACAACATCCAATACACCTGGGTAAGTTTCAGTTTTTCAGGTTCATCATATTTTTTAATTGCTGGTACTATATTTGAAGAACTTTTATATGTTTGTTGGTGGATTAATGATGAACTGGTGTATTCTTAGTAATGTTTGCTTTAGAGATGGAGATATTGGAAAAGGCATCTTAATTCTATTTCTATTTTCTGACTCTGCAGGTCCACTTTAAAATGGCCAGAGATCATGCTGAAGCAATTAATGGAATAGTTAATAGGGCGTGTGTGTCTCTTGAAAAGCCTTTCAAAAAAGTTGATTTGGATTTGGATATATAAGAACTAGTTTAAGAACATATTAAGTGTAATAAAATTAACTTCACATTCCTTTTTATGTGGATATGATACAGTATTAGCACAATTTGTACATGTGTAGGCGTGTGGGTCACTGTCTGGCAGCTACCCACAGATATCTATCAACTAAGTAAAGAGAATAAGAGAGGAGTATTCCCACAGAATCCACTGAAGGAATTTTCTATATCTTTATCATGCTGCCAGAATCTAGATTTTCAGTTTCCATAGAGCTCATTGCAGTTGTCATTCAAAATATTGGTTGGTGTCATATACTATTGGAAGAAAAAAAATACATTTCATCTGTATGATCTAAACACTCTTTAATGTTGTCTTTGATTCACCTAAATTCTCCTCTTCCTGTGCAAAAAAAAAGGATAAATGTTTTAGGTAATTTAATTTAAAGGTTTTAATAAAAAGGAACAAAACAATGTGCAGCATGATCTGCTTATTAAGTGTATAAGCAAAGAATGTTGGTTTATGCATTAACAATGAATTCCTACGGAAGTAAACATCTGGACACTTGTGTCCTTAGCTCCCATCATGCAAACTTAACTTTTCCCTAGAAGAGGCAAAAATGGTTCAAAATGAAGTGATACCAGGATTCATCATTTGCATAATGAATAGCAGCACTGAGGAGCACTTGGGACTGTACATTTGCAATTCAAATAGAAAGGATTGCACTGATCAGTTTCCTTGCTGAGTTGAATGGTCTTAGGCAAACTTTGACTGAACTGCACCAGTATGCCAAGTAGTTTGACGTGCATCAGTCATATCACCTTACATTTTAATCGGCTATATTGGCTAAGGATAAGGGCATGTAGCTTCATGCAAAGCCATCTCTCTATGATTTCAGTCTCAAAATCATAAGTCTCTCTATGATTTTCAGTGCTCACTGTAAAAGCAGAATGCATGAAAATTCTCAGCGAAAAAAATTTCTTAACTCTGCTTCTGCTTCTATACCAGCAAATATTTACGTTTTAAGTTGCCATTCTTATAACCAAGAAAGAATAAGACGATAATGCGAAGGATATTGTATATGTATTATATGCACTCACCTAAAGGATTATTAGGAACACTTGTTCAATTTCTCATTAATGCAATTATCTAATCAACCAATCACATGGC
>JAODJW010000040.1:24702397-24714003 GCA_026777045.1 Hyperopisus bebe
AGAATCATTGAATACCAGTGTGTAGAAATAGTGGCTTCCTTTATTTTCTTCTTCTTCTTCTTCTTCTTCTTCTTCTTATTATTATTATTACGTTGGTTTGAAAAAGCCAACATACTGTTCTTTTTCAACTTATTATTATTATTCCCCCCCGTTTTTGAAACGCTTCTCCTCCTACAGTTTTAGGAGCACAACAACCATCAAACTTTCCATACTTCTTCATCCCATAGCTGTGATTTCGGGGCTCTTACACCCTCCAACATTCTGGGAGGTCAGCCAAACACCCCCTTTTTCCCATTGATTTACACTGGGAGGATGCTTAAACTGCTCCCCCCACACAGATTTTAAGATAAACCCACCAAACTTGAGTCATACAGTCATGGGGTCACACTAAATCAACTGACAAAATTTGGTGGCTGTCCACAATCCTGGGTCCTTTCCTGCACCCAATGAATTTCATCCAATCAGAAAACAGGTATATAGAAAATCTATCAAATACGTCATAACTTTCTGGTCAATTATGGCATCTGCCATTCTCAAAACACTTGAATTGCTGTCATTCTGACACGTTTGATGGCAGGGTCCCCAAACTTTAAACATTAAACATTAATCAAACATTAATCAGTGGGCGACTGCAGTACAAGGTTTGAAAAAGTGGGCAGAGCCTCCAACAGCCAGTCAGAATTCACTCATTAACTTTAATGGGAAAATTTAAACTGCTGCCATTGTTACACTTTTGATGGCTGGATCCTCAAACTTCGCAAATTTGGTCCACGGGTGACTGTAGTACAAGGTTTGAAAAAGTGGGTGGGGCCTCCAACAGCCAATCAGATTTTACTCATGGACTTAAATGGGAAAATTTGAGCTGTTGCCATTGTCACACTTTTGAATTTTTATAGTTGGGTTTTCCAAGCCAACATGAAGTTTGTTCACAAACCTCCTTTTCTAGTTATTATTGTTGTTGTTGTTGTTGTATGGCTTTCATAATTTTTGAGTTTTACATAGTTATATTTAAAATGATAGCATAATGATAACAGATGGAGTAATTTTGTATCATTGTTTGTGAGCTATAGTTTACAGAAGTTCAGAGAGGACACTCATCATTGTCTTTTTATTCCCACTATCGTGATATCATGACTTTCTCGTGATCTCAACATAATAAAAGTTATCATCACACCTTTTATTTTTTGGTTTTCCTTATGTGGTGACATAGATAACTGCTGTAACTGCCTGATTATGTTATTGAATAGACTCCCTGTTTCAGCCCTATATTAAAGGGTAATCCATCTTACTCAAAATGTATTTCTGTCCATTACTTCCATTAACTATCTAGTACAGATCTAGTAAGTAGTAATCATTACATAGCAGTCTGTAATTATGTCCTCTCAATTATAGGAGAAAAGTTACAATTCTTTAACAGCTCAATGTTATCTCATTATCATGTTCTCATTGATTTTATTGGAAAATCAATGTAAAGCTGTGATTTAGTTGGTTGTCTTTTTTTAAGTATGATTATTGCATAACATCGACAACAAACTGCTATTTCTGCTTGTGACAGTCTGTGATCAAAGTAAAATCAAAGGGACTGGTCCACAATGGTGACATACTGCCAACTAAGGTGCTAAATATGTTGCAACATAACAGGTGAGAACATGGGCGTCGCCGCCATTAAATCTGAGGGGGACGTGCCCCCCTCACATTTCATAATTATTCTTTGGACCCCCCCACATTTAACATTAAATATTAGTTTTATGCCAGTGTGTCCCCCCCAACATTCAAAATGCTTCTGATGCCCCTGGGCGAAAACAACTTTTGTTATCTCGAAATCACATGTTAATTTTCTTCTTAAATAAGATATAGTGAAATATGTTAATTGAAAGAAATTAATTTTTATTCACTCAATGAATATGTTTTACAAAGTGCAAACTCATTTCAACATGGTCAAATGAGTCCTCGGCACCTATTTTAATATGAAGCAGAACTAACTTAAAGTGCAAAATATTTTCGTACCAAATTAAAAAGAAAGACATTTGTATAAAATATTTATGGAATATTAAGAAAAAATTTGGTTTCTGAAACATGTATGTTTACAGTTTAAAAATAAAGGCACTTGACTTGCAAAAAATACTCAAATTTCAAAATTATTATGTGCAACAAAATAGCCTTATGTCACATTACTTAAATTTATGCAAGCAAGCAGGAAACAAAAATGTGTATTATTATTGCTTGGACTTGCACTTATTCTATTTCTCTCTGGTACTTTTCATCCTCTTTAAGCATAAAAAAACTCATGGTCTTTCCTCTGCTGCTCAATTAGAGATGCAATCAAACAAATGATCTCATGCATACTGGTGACTTACTTTACATCATTGTGAGGACTTGCAGCTCTTTGGGCACTGACATTTCACATCTTCAGTAGGCATGCTTGAAGCAAAACTGTCATCAACACTACTTTCCACCTCTGCAAGATAAAGATACAGATAAACATATATTGTACTTCTCACACATAAGGAAGTTGATGAAGGTTGATGATTATTCTATGTGTGATTAAATAGACAGTGTGTAATATCTAGGGTACTACTGTAGATGGATTCAACTGGCTAATTATTTAGCTATCCAAATAAGTAACATTACCCAGCTAATGTGAGCTAGCTAATTAGCAAACATACCTGTTTCATCACTGACGTCAACATTACCTCTCTCAACGACAGCAGAGGGCGATGTCCCCAAGATGGCATCCAGTTCGTCTTAAAATGGACACTTGATGTCTTAGATTGCCCACTAGCCCCGAGTTTGTCTTGCATGTATCGCTGCCTCTTTTTTTTTTTTTACTTTATCATGACACTGGAGAGGGGTCTTCGCCAATCTTCTCACTTTCGTTTTTGTCAGAGAACAGAATGAATATCTTTGGGTTCTTATATGTTGTCATTTTTTTTTGTCTTTGATGTAGTCCTCGCTCAATATCTCAATCAAAACATTTGTCTCCTCCTCTGTCCACACATTCCTGCATGCAGCCGTGTTGGTTAAGGTTAATAATAATAATAATAATAATAATAATAATAATAATAATAATAATAATAATTGATACTTTATTAATCCCCGTGGGGAAATTCTTTTTTACGCCTCCCTCAACTTGCTCTTAGTAGAGCGAGCTGTCCGCGAAGGGCAGCCACCTGTTGGGGCGCCCAGGGAGCTGGGGGTTAAGGGGTAGCAGTTGCAAGTCTGGAACACCATGTGGGCAAAAAGGTGTGGGAAACAATGATTTCGGTAACAGCCACGCTGTGTGCATTTTGTATTAACAATATGTGGCCAAACAGACCAGGAAAGCGGACCCATACTCAGACCACCTCTTGATGTGGTATCTGTTTGGTTCCCTTTTTGAAGGTCTGAGCCCATTTGGAGCATTCACATATGACTTGCTTTGCGTGGGAAATGTTTCAAGCTACTGAAACAAGCCACCTATTACTACCTGGGGTACTATCTTGGGGATTTCTAATTTTTAATGCCATCATACCGAAATCACCAAGATTTCAAAATTCCATTGCATACCCAAAAAAAAAAAAAAAAAAACATGGTATTCCATATTACCGTAATAGAGCCCATGCCTACACATTACAACCTTTTACTGGATTCACGAATGGTTAGAAGATGGATTGCTGGATTTGTCCCACTGTAAGGCCTCAAATGCTATTGTGGTCATGAGTCCAAACCAACGTAAACACTATATATTGATTAATCAAGCAGTTCTGAAGTTTTGAAGCAGGAAAATGAAAAGAATAATGATATAATAATTCTCCAGTGGAAATATCACCACAATAATGAACCAATACCTGAAGCCCACCACTTTAGAAGTACAGCACAATTATTCGGGGCTATGTGTGATGGGTTTGAAAGAATCAGAATACTTTTATTATCTGAGAGGAAATTGTATGTTATTACATATTGTACACTACACAGCTAAACAAAGGACAAAAATAGACAATACACAGTGCTACAGACAACAATTGTTATATAAAAATAAATTAGTAAATGAATGAAGATGGAAATAAATACATGGGTGAGCTTGAAAATAAGTATAGTACTAGGGTGAAAATACACAATTTTGCTGGTAATCATTGCAGAAAAAATAAATAGATATTTATAAAAAGAAACAGTAATGCACATGTGACTGGACTGATTTATTTTACAATCTGATGGCCGTCAGAAGTAATGCTGAGGAATCCATGACTAAATGTGTTTTTCTGTCCAACCACAACCATACGGGGCAGATGAACAACATTGTCTATAATTGACCAAAGTCTGGACAGCATCATCCTTTATACCACAGTGTCAATAGCATGAAATACCTCCAGAAGAAATGGCTCAAAAGTGGTGCTTGGTAATCTTGTGGATTTTAACATAATAAAATTAACTGTCATGAATAAAAAGCCCAGCCCCCAGTGAAAGAACCTTATTCTGGCTGTTTTTTGGTCTTTTAGGGACAAACTGCGAGCTTCACCACTACTGACCTGTTCAGTGACCTTATAGCTATAGCAAACAAACTGATACACCAGTCAATCTTACTTCCCCTCTTACCATTACTTGTGAACAAGATCCAGAGGTACTTAACATCTTTCAGTAAAGCATGATTCTCCCCCCTTACATGAAAGGAGCAATTCATCAGTATGACCTTGGACTTGGAGGTGCTGATTCTCTCTCCTGCAGTTCATAACACCAATGAATTACAATTAAGCGAAGGCACACTTACCTTATTTAACTGATAAAGGAATCAAAAGGTTTTGATATGTGTCTATTTTTCAGATAAGGTATTAGGCAGCAACAGACCGTATCAATCTCTGTCAGTACTAGTAGATAAATGTTGCTCCTGTGCACTTGCATGTGTAAGTTAAGTGTATCCCCAGAGGCTTTCCAAGACAGGATATGGAGAAACAGGAATGCTAAAAATCTACTGGATGTGTTACCTTGGTATCCCCACTAATCCCATCCCAGGTGATAAAAAAATCATTTGAATGCATTGGAGTGGATACTGCAGATCTTGCAGGGAAATATGGGAATGGGTTCATTGTAACTCTATGTGGCTATGCATCTATATATGTTGAGAATTTGATTAAGAAGTGACTGACTAAGGTAAAACATTGCTGCTTCCTTATTAAAGTTTATCAGCTGTAGAGTATTAAAATAATAAGAAGCACGACCTGCCATCTTCACATTCATGGGTTTAAAAGGTCACGTTGTCAGTCTGTGTCTGACAGAAGTCTGAAGACTGACTATTCGTCTACAGTAGACTTGTAGTCAAGACCGACTAAACCAAGACCAGAGGGTATCGAGACCAAGACAAGACCAAGACTATGACCAAGACAGACCAAGGCAAGACCAACACAAAGTTGAGACGAGACCAAGACCGAGACCGAAAAAAGACTCCCTTAACTTTTGTGTGCTGTTGAGGACTTACGTGACGAGTACTGACTGGTCCCAAAGTCATCTGACAAAACTGCTAACACCTCCAACAACTGTCTAAAGAATGGGAAATATATAACCGATTTCAATTATACTTAATTTGTAGATGAAATTGTAACATCAAATCGAAGATACACAATTATAAACTTGAAATTGCACCATGTCCCATTGTAGTAGTACTAGTCAAATGACACTGTATGATATCAACTTCCCTGAAATGAATTAGGCTTGTTCAGTCAACACAACGTGATATGCAGATGTTATTTAAAAGTCAATGGTCACATTTATTTAGTCAAACAACACCATTTTATGTAAAATACTGTAACCAAACAATATAAAGACATGCGCACAAGTCACAAGAATCAAATGCAAACTACAAATACTATATACCAATATAAACTGCACATCGAATTGTGCATTAATAAGAATAAGGACAAGTGCTTAAAAGATTCTGACATCTTGATGTCTGCAGTGGCATGTGATTTCACATTTAACTAACGTTTAACTAGCGATACATTTATTTTGTGCGTATAACACATATTTTGATTGGATGAGTGCCAATGTCTGAATCACAACAAAATGCCTGTATGTCATTGATTGGTTGCATTTGAAGGGCACTTAAGGCAAAATAATAATAATGTTGCATTATCGAACATTACGTTGTGTGTCATGGATACTTTTTGTTCCAAATCTCCCGACCACTATGTCGATCTGAGACAGCAAGACCAAGACAGCGAGATCAAGACAAGACTGAGGGATCTGAGACCAAGACAAGACCAAGACCATAGACTGTCGTGACTGTGACAAGACCAAGACCATGTAAAAGTGGTCTTGAGACCAGTCTCGAGACCAAGACCGGTCTCGAGACATCCAACTCTAGTCTACAGAGAAGTACCTCTTACTTCACGGGGGTTTGAAATGTGTACCGGTAGTTGACGATCCCTGAATTTGTTCAGGGATAGCTGGGAAGCAACAGATAAATCACACCAGATGAATGAATTGTGTTATCTTAGCTAACAATAGCTGATGTTGGCTAATTACACATTTGTCATAAAAGAATCTGTTGTTTTCCTGGTGTAGGTTGGATGCAGAGAGTATAAAATGTGACATTAACAAGCAATATAACAAGGACATTTTAAGTGGTATTGTGGGAAACTACTGTACTGTATATGCCAGGGGTCTCCAACTCCGGGCCTGGAGAGATACCGTCCAGTAGGTCTTCTATCATACCTGGCTTCATTTTGGTTCAAAAGAAAACAACACATTTCCTGAAACAAGGAATTACATTAGATATATCCACATTTACAGTCTCAGGATGCATTTCACATCTGCTGATTCAACCAAGCAAGGATTGAAAATAACTTGACATGCTCCGGGCACTATACTGAATCCACACAAATGATGTGTTAATTTTCTCTATTTGTAATTATATTGTTGTTATGATGGTTGCATCTGTACTGAACATGTACAGAGTTTTTTTTTTCTTGTCATTATTCCCCAATCACCCTGTGATGGGTTGGCAACCCATCCTGGGTCATTGCACCCATAGTCTCCAGGATAGGCTCCAGACCCTCTGGATTGCAGGAGCGAAACAAAGTACTCAGAGGAAACCCATGCAACACAGGTGAGCATGCTAACTGCACACATGCAGAGCAGAGGATAAGCGGTTTCTGAAAATGCATGAATGGACAGATATTCTCTAAACAATACAGCATAACAATTATTACGTAGCATTAGGTGTTATAAGTAATCTATGAATGATTTAAAGTATACGAGAGTCAGGAACCAATCCCTCGTAGACACCAAAGAATGACTGCATTAGGTACTGTTTTGTAAAGACAAACAAACTAAAAACTTTTTTGCTGTTGTTGTTTTTTATGTTATACTGACCAGATTATGCAAAATCATTCGCAATAATGGCTGGGAATTTTTTACATACTCGCTGGAAATTTTTACATACTCTAGAACATATATGACCTGACAATTCTTAACCTAGCAGACTGAGCATATTTCAGTCTAGGTTTCCTGTAAGCTATTTCAGTGACTATATAAATAATTACCCTGACCTTATTTGGATAAATAATCACATACTTATGTGATGAGCAAGTCTATTTTCTTTTGATATATTTGCAAACCACATCAGCAATGGTTTCTGGGATCATTATTGTTTAATTTAAAGTTGAACCTAACAGCAGTGTCTCAGGGGGTCTTAGAGCCTATCTCAGGTAGCATTGGGCTTAAGGCATGTGTATAACAGTCCAAGAGTCACACAATATGGGCAAATTAGACATGCTAATTACACTGGCTGGACATTTATTGAGTACAGGTGGAAACCCACACAGCACAGAGGAGAAAATGCAAACTCCACACACCCAGAGCAGAGGCAGGATTCCAACTCCAATTTTGGATGTGTTGGACTACAGTGCTGTGCAATGGGGAAGTGAGTCTGCATACTTTACCATTATGAATGAAAATATATCTACAAATACAAGACAACAGGGCATAGCATCAACAAGAAAACAACAATGCTGGACCCAAGCCAACCAACAGTCAGTCAAATTCTCAACGTTCACAAGTTTGAGATAAAATCAAAACAGCATTACCCTTCCAAATACCATGAACACAACATACAAAATACAGTTTAAAGAAACCAGGCACATAAAAACATATGCCAGCATCAGCAAGATTTTCCAGTATTAAACCTAACTCTAAATTGGAGGATTTTGTTAAGGGCTCTCTTACAGTACTTCCTTTGGATAATTGGTCCAATATGTGGGAAACACATGGCGTTGACCCTTTTATAGCTATGTTCTGTTTCTTTGTGAACTTTAGAGAAATGGTGATCACATTTTTGAATGTTCAACGAAAAGAATCAAACCAAAGATTTCAGTACATCTTGTGCTTTCAGTTACTAAAGCTGACACGCACAATAAAGAATTGAGCTGATCCATTCAGTAAGCAAAGAACAGGTACACTGTGTGCATTCACTCTTACTAGGTATTGTGCTAAGTTCTCGTATCTGTACAAGTCCATTATGTGTCTGTAAACGTGTCTTCCTAAACATGTATAGTACCTGCTCTAAGGTTTATTTAAATGCCAGTCCAAGAGAAGTCATTTAACTATTTGGGGGCATCTAATCTCCGTGAAAAATATCAAAATTTCCTATGAAAACCTTTCACCAGATATTGGATGTCTAACAATGCCATGTAGCTATTTTTGCTTTCCTTCCTCTTAATAAGTATTGAAAAATATATTTATTGAAAATATGATTTCTGTGAGGAATACTATTTCAATATCAACATGTCCAATGCAACTAGTTCTTGCATAGATTTGCAGGATTTATTTTGATTTTATGTCTTTCTTGGTAACTATATCATGATGTCTTAGTGTTTTGTTGGGGGCGGGCATTTGTTAGCTAGTTATTTCGTTACAGATGTTACTTATTTATGTTGTCACCTGTGGAACACAGAAAGAAATACATTCTGGTATGGCTTAGCTCCAGTGTGATGAATAGGTTTATCTATCGTTGCTGTCATGTAAAATATAAATTGCCCTATAGAATCACACGTGTATTTCTTCGATTAAGCATGAAAAAATATGAATAATATGAAAAAATGAAAGAAATTTCTCACTCAATAGGAATATCAAGTTCATCAAAGCAAGATACAAAAACTACAAATTAAGAGGAAACTTGTTTTAATAACTCAAATACCAATTCCTATATTCCCCATAAAAATTTAAACTATTTCTGATGATGGACACTTTGGATCAGTCTGGAAAGGTAGAAGGGAATGGGAAAGGGAGCATTCCTTTACCTTCAATGGCCCCATCCATCACCAAATCCACTGAAGTACTAAAGAAGGAGTTGGCAGATTGAATGGAAACAAACTAGGTAAGAGCCCTCTGCCCTTGGGTCCCGTTCACCTGTCTGGCGGAAGAAGCTTGTCAGTAAGTTCACATTAAAAGACTGAGACATTGCACAGCTGTACACTGGCACAGGCACAGAGACACGCACGATTGGCCTGGGCCTCCCACTGCTTTCTGATCCTTCAGAAAGCCTATTATTCTAGGAGCACAGTTCCTGTGCAGCTGCTAATTGGGCCATTTTCCCTGCCTAATTTATAAGGTCAAGTCCCAGGTTTCAGTATCAGTTCCTAATCAAAGGCATCAGTCAGTCTGTCACTGATGATTTTTAATCTCGTGTTATTAAAATAAATACGATCACAAATATATAATCCCAGTATTCAGGCCAGCATTTGTTATTGTGCGTTTTCTTTGTGTGACACATAAAGTGTTTCTGTTATTCATGGCTTGCCTTTCTGTAAACAAAGAAGGTAAGAATTAAGATAAAAACTAAGATGGTTTTGTGCAGTAGCGCGATGAAGTGAAGTACAAAACACCTACAAATCTGTTAATGCGTTGAATTTTTAAACCAGATAAAGACAGAAAAAGCACAGTTGCTTTGTTTATGGAAAAGAGTTCTTATCCTAACTATACTAACAGATGTACTTGTTCACAAATCTGTATACCTGGTAGCAGATCCGTGTATGAATCGAGAAAGTAATGATCCAAGTCTTTGGGTTCAATTGAAGGTCACTACTTGAAAGTAAGTGCTCTAGCCGGCAGCTTGAACACTGTGTCATCATTACCGCCCCCCCCGCCCCCCACTTCAGACAGGCTCCTCAGCAGCCATTACCCAGAGTTCCACTCCCTCTGCCCTTAAATGCCTGCCTGGCAATACAGCTGCAGCTTCAACATCACATCAGCATGCACATTGTGCACTCAAAAACCATGATCATCAGAAATTTCACCAGCTGAAAACCTGCATGGAATTTACAGAAGGCCTTGCATACATACATCAGATTTTGGTGCTATTTTACATTGCTTATTTTTATTTTAATTTCCCAGACCTTCTGAAATATATACTGCAATCCAGTCTTTGAAGAGTTCCATTTATGTAAAGGCTGATGGATCTTAACTTTAATTCTTTCACTGTAGTCTGATCCAACCTCTCTCAATAGTATAAAAATACAAAATTACATAAGTTTATTCCTTTATTTTATCAACATGAAATATCAAGACTTTATATTTTGCTTCATCTGGTTAATAGTAAAATCTCACATTTTGTATAAGATGGGCGTATTCTCTTTTCTGTGAACACTGACAATCTTTTCTGCCATAGTGAATTTCTATGCATATGAAGTTATCAATTGTTGATCATGTCCTCTGACCTTGTACTTTTCTGAAAAGGAAAATGCAGTCTTTAAGACTTTGCAATATCCTGAGTTAGTGCAAATGTTATGAACAAAAGATATCCAAAATGTTGCCCATATTGGTTTCTGACTCAAATTTGTCTCTGACTTTAATGTGAAATGCAACATTTCTTTTGATTGCACAATGTGGTGTCCATGTATTGACTTCAGATCATTATTGTGCTTGGTCTCCTTGACAGTCTTGGAATGGGTACAGCATTGGGTTAATCATCAACAATTAATTAGAAGCTAAGGAATATGGGCACATTTAAAATACAAGCACCTCATTGGCTTTTGAAATTAAGAAAATATCTCACATCTGGCTTATGGAGGCCATATTGGTGTTATTACAGCCCTTAAAAACCTATATTATTTTGATATTCCATCCATCCATCCATTTTCCAAACCGCTTATCCTACTGGGTCGCGGAGCCTATCCTGGAAGCAACGGGCACAAGGCAGGGAACAACCCTGGACAGGGGGCCAGCCCATCGCAGGGCACACTCACACACTAGTCACTCACACCTATGGGCAATTTAGTAACTCCAATTAGCCTCAGCATGTCTTTGGACTGTGGGGGGGAAACCGGAGTACCTGGAGGAAACCCCACAATGACACGGGGAGAACATGCAAACTCCACACATGTGTCTCAGGCGGAGACTCAAACCCAGGTCCCAGAGATGTGAGGCAACAGCACTAGCCACTGCATCACCATGCCACCCCTGATATTGATATTATTATGTGTATTTAAAATGCTTTAAAGATTATGTTCACATTTTGTTTTTCAAAATAAAAATAAAGAAGTTCCTTGTCATATTTTGCTTTCATCATAATTTCCTGAATGGGTTGGCATGGTGGCTGGCAAAGGGTTGGGGGTGATGTCAAAATGGGGTGGGGAGGG